>CAWUFW010001051.1:1685000-1912500 GCA_963921515.1 Calotriton arnoldi
AAATATACTTTCTCAGAATGAATTACTTTAGTTTAAATACTTTGCAAATAGGCAATAGAGTTTTAAGTACAGTAGTTACAGTTGTTGCAATGGGCAACACAATTTCAAACACAATGCAACATTGAGCTCAATGTGAATTTCTAGTTAAATGCAATTAGTTACTTTATGGATTACTTTTCTAACCACAGGACTGGATCCTAGATTCAGTCCTGGGACATCTCCTGTAAACAGTTGAGTAAAAGCGTTTTGGTTACAGTAGTGATTTTTAAGGAATATTATTTTATTTTAAAAGTTGACACAAACTTTTTCACATAGAATCACCAATGTTATCCTATGGGAGGAAATTCACTTAGCAGGTAAGTAGTGTTATCGTTACTTTTTCTTACTCAGTGTTGGATCCTGGATCCAGCACTGGTGCATCTCCTGTAAACAGTTGAAAGAATGTGTTTAAGTCATACAGGCGATTTTTAAGGAATATTTGTAGTTTGTGAAAATCGACACTTTGAAACTTTTCTGCTGAAAACCAGACAATGGATTCCTATGGAAGGAAATATAAGTTACTAGTAAGTACGGTTAGAATTACTTTTCAGGGTCAGTGCTGGGCTAAAAGATGCAGCACTGGGTTCTCTCCTGATAACAGGTGAGTAAATCGGAATTCGTAGTTCGGTTGATTTTAGAGGAATATTATAAAGTTCCAAAACTCCACACTTAGAAGAATTTCCAAGTGAAACCAGTCAATGTTAGCATATGGAAGGAAATTCAAGTTGCTGGTAAGTACGGTTAAAATAACTTTTCAGGATCAGTACTGGGCTGAAAGATGCAGCACTGAGGTCTCTCCTGATAACAGGTGAGTAAATCGGAATCCGTATTTCGGCTGATTTTAGAGGAATATTTGCACAATGGTGAAGGAAGGGGGTGGTGCCTGAGGTGACATGTCTGCAAACACGCACTGTGGTGCATTTTAAGTTGGAGAATTAATTCCTCCTCAATCCCGAGGGTCCCTAGGGGCCAACTGGCCCACCAGATACCTCCAGTATGCGCCAGAGAGCTGCGTTGCAGAGAGGTGTTCAGAGGCCACGCCCCTTTTACAACACTCTGCAACGCAGCTCCGTGGCGCTTACTGGAGGTACCTGGTGGGCTAGTTGGCCCCCAGGGACCCTCAGGATTGAAGGGGATTTAATTCCCCATCTTAAAACGCGCCATGGGGCCTGTTTGCACACATGTCACCTGAAGCCCCGCCCCTCCCTTCACCACTGTGCAAACGCGCCCTGTGGCGCGTTTTAAGTTGGGGATTAAGTCCCCTTGAATCCTGAGGGTCCCTGGGGTCCAACTATCCCACCAGGTACCTCCAGTAAGCGCCACAGAGCTGCGTTGCAGAGAGGTGTAAAAGGGGCTTGGGCTCTGTACACCTCTCTGCAACGCAGCCCCTGACGCATACTGGAGGTTCCTGGTGGGCTAGTTGGCCCCAGGGACCCCAGTATTCAAGGGGTAGTTCCTCATCCGCAAACGCGCCAGGGGCGCGTTTGCAGAGTGGTAAAGGAAGGGGGCGGGGCCTGCGGCACGATCGTTTTTTAAATTTGTTTTTCCTCGAAGGGGGCTGTGTGGCCCCCTTCCTTTTTCCTTTTTTGGGCCCTGGGGACCCCACCCCCAGGGCTTTACCCCTTTTTCATTTTTTTTTTTTTTTAAAACGGGAAGGGGGCCGCGTGGCTCCCTCCCATGGCCGATTCGGCTCCGGGGACCCCATCCCCCGGGGCATGGCCACTCTTTTTATTATTTTTAAGGAGGGGGCTGCGTGGCCCCCTCCTCAGGCCTCCTTTACCCCGGGGACCCCATCCCCCGGGGCAGGCCTTTATTTTTATTTTTAAATTTTGGGGGGGAGGGGGCCGCGTGGCCCTCTCTCGGGCCACTACTTGCCCCGGGGACCCCATCCCCGGGGCTGGCCCTCTCCGTTGGGGATCGTGGAGGGTCCCCAATCCCCCACCGGTCCCGGCATTGCTTTTCCACATGGGGAGCTGCTGACATGCAGCTCCCCATGTGGAAAGCAGTCTGCTTTGCTTCACTGAAGCGAGAGCAGGTTTCCTGTTCTCCCTTCAATGAAGCAAAGCAGTTTGCAATGGCAGGACGGGAGCCGCGAGGCTCCCGTCCTGCCATTGCAAACTACAGTGTCCCGGGGGTAGGCACCCGGGACACTGCAGGAGCCGGCCCTGGGGGTGGCGGTCCCCAGGGCCACCACAGGCTCCAGGAGGAGGCCGCGCGGCCCCCCATGTCTTTAAAGCCCCGGGAGGTGGTGATCCCCGGGCTTGGGAGTCCGTTACGGACCCCCGCATTTACATTATTAGTGCCCGGGGAGGTGGCGGTCCCGGGCGTGTGGGGGGGCTCGAGCCCCCCCACACAGGAACTGTTTTTTTTTTTTTTTAAAAGAAAACATTTTTATTAGAAAGCCCCGGGGGTGGCGGTCCTCGGGCTTGGGGGCCTTAGAGGCCCCCCATTAACTATAAACCCACCTCTCGCATGCCCCCGGGACTTGGGCCACCCGGGGCAATAACATCGAAGCGCGGGAGACCGCGCTTCGATTTCTACGGCGGGATTCGCGCACCCTGAGCGCATCCCGCCGATTTTTTTTTTTAAATGCTTTTTCTGCCCAGGGGTCCTTGCGGGACCCCTGAGCAGACCTAGGGGTCAGGGTGTTTCTACCCTGCCCCCTTTGTGCGTTTTGCGCACTTGTTTCTTCTGGGTTTTTTTTTCAAATCGATAGGATCCGCGCACCCTGAGCGCATCCTGCCTATTTTAAAAAAAAAAAATGCTTTTTCTGCCCAGGGGTCCTTGTGGGACCCCCTGAGCAGACCTAGGGGGTCAGGGTGTTTCTACCCTGCCCCCTTTTGCGCTTTGCGCACTTGTTTCTGTCCCTCGGTTCTACCGAGGATAAAATGGCTGCCAACACTTCCTGATTTGGAGTGTTGACAGCCAATTAGCATGCAGCTCGTGGTCGGGAGGGTACGCGGACCCTACTCGGCCATAAATATATATGTGACTTAACTTTTGATTTGCTCAGGAACTACTGAACGGATTTACACCATTTAACAAAAAGGGTTCTTTCTGAACCAATAACTACCTCTTTGCCAAATTTGGTGTAATTCCGTTCAGCAGTTCGGGCTGTAGCCGTGTCTAAAGTTTCCTATGGGAAAATGAATGGGGAAAACACGTTTTGGGACCCCCTTTTTCTCGGCCCCCGCTTGACGAATCACCCTGAGACTTTCAGGGTAGGAGCGGACCGGAGCGGGCCATAAAGTTTGAAAATTTCGCAAGATTCGTCAACCGACGCAAGAGTTATTTCAAATAGAATGTCGCGGATTTCCTATGGAAAATAGGTCCTAACTATAACTATCTACTGGCGACCGCCAGTAGATAATAAATATATATATACATATATACATACATATATATATATATACATATATAAATACATATATAGATATATACACATATATATATACACACATATATATACACACATATATATACACACATATATATACACACATATATATATATACACATATATATACATACATATATATATATATACACATATATATACATACATATATATATACACATATATATACATACATATATATATACACATATATATACATACATATATATATATACACATATATATACATACATATACATACATATATATACATATATATATATACACATATATATATACACATATATATATATACACACATATATATACACACATATATATATACACATATATATATACACATATATATATATACACACATATATATACACACATATATATACACACATATATATATACACATATATATATACACATATATATATACATGAATATCCACGAACTGCCACAAATGCCGATAGCCTGCCCATAAAGTGTCGGTGCCTGCCGGGGTTGACAGCGCCCCTAAACATGTAGAAAGATCCAACCAAGGAAGGAAAGGCGGCACACCAAGTAAACACCAGTAGTTTATTCCGAGTGAGAAAACAAACCGAACAACGCGTTTCAGCCGAAACGGCCTTTGTCAAGTTCAAAGGGCATCGGAGGTATTACACCATATATCCGCATGCGTCATAATAGAAAGTAAGAAAATACTTCATGGCGATAAAGACTTAGAAATGTAACAGTTCATAAATAACATTTTAAATAAATGCGATATTATGCAATCACAGTGGCATCTAAATTAGTGAAATAAATAACAACAAATACTCAATGACTTGTCATTACAAATGAGACGCGCATAGCATTCACTCCAATTGGCCATTGCCATAGAAACATAATAAGCAACGATGTTAAATGTTACAAAATGAAGCGGAACAAATTCATATCTTTCCGCAACCTGAAACTCATCAACTCCAAATGGAGATATTGTCTAAAATAAAAGATCTAATACTCAAGTATTTACAGCTCTGTTCACAATGTTAATGCGCCGATAACTATCTTTACAAATCAAAAAATGTGTTGATCACTAAATTGCCACCGATAATACAGCCACATTCTACATGATGTTATAGACGCTAAGCAGGGTGTAAATAATACCACCCAGTGTCCTTAATTAAAATAGTGAAATTATATAACAACCACATCACCTATTTACAAAAATATATTAAAAATAGTGATACACAATATATATTATTATGTACATATATAGACAATTCCCATGGATGGCAAATCAAAGGACCATGCAAATTGGGGACAGAAATAAGGAAGAATATCCAGCTAATCCGTTCTTCATTTCAACAGGACAAATGCCCTCATGATATCAATATCATATCATTCTGTGAATATCAGATTATATAGTATCTCCCTTAAAAATCCCTATTGCACCAACAGATCCCCTAATGATCCAACCAAGGTTTGTGTGTGACATAAAAAGTGATATATGAATGCAGTGTGAATTAAAAAATCAATATATAATCATTTTATCATAGGAGAAAACCTGAGAGACAGGAACAGTTAATTTTAGTATCTGGGTCAGATGAATTATACCCCTATATGCGTAGCCAGCTCCTCCCCTGCATTCAGGCCAAATGGTATTTTAGTATTGAGGTCAATAATGAATCTTGATTCTAAGATCCTCAACTGTTTCTCCCTATCACCACCCCTGATATGTTTAAGGATACGATCAATCCCAGTGTATTTCAACAACGTATAATCACTGTTGTGTTTATGGTAAAAATGTCGTGCCACGGGTAACTGTCCATCAAGAAACGTATTTTGGAACATCAAAGGTCAATAGTAAACCTAGACTTCAATTTGGTGCTCCCTATATAGCGAAGCCCACAGGGACATTCTAGACTATACACTACATGATCTGATGTGCAAGTGATGAATTTAGATATCAGTTTTTCTTTTCCATTTGATAATTTATAGCTCTTGCTGTTAACGCTATATCTGCAGGCTTTACAGGATTGACATCTATAGAATCCTTTACTACTTTGTAACCACCCCGCATTATTCTCATTTTGAAAATGGCTGCTAACCAATTTATCCTTCAAAGAACGTGCTCTCTTGTATGTTATAGTGGGAGATGCACCAACCTTTGTGCCTATCACAGGATCAGCCCGAATAAGGCTCCAATGTTCTTTCATGATCCACCTGAGCTTGCCAGCCCCATCATTAAAGGTAGTAATCATTCTGGGAATGGTTGTAGTTTCATTATGTATCACCAGATCTCGTTCTTTAAAGAGGATCTCAGTTTGTTTAACATTGTTAAGTGTATGCTTAGCCACAGATAAAACTTTTTCAGAATAACCTCTCTGTCTGAATCTGCTTACCATGTTATTGGATTCCTTCAAAAAGCTTGAGTCAGTGCTACAATTTCTACGAGCTCTTAACAGCTCTCCATAAGGGATGCTATTAAGAAGAGAAGTGGGATGATGGCTACAGGCATGTACAATACTATTGCCTGCAGTCTCTTTTCTGAAAAGCTCCGTGACCAATTTGTCCCCCTGAACCACAACATGTATATCCAAAAAATCACATTCAGTTTGACTCATATACGATGTAAATTTGAGATTTAAATTGTTGATTGATAAACTGGAAATAAAGCTCCTAGCTAGATCTTCTCCCCCATCCCAGATGAGGAAGAGATCATCTATATATCTAAGCCATAAAGGTATATGACAGGTGTATGAATCATTGGCATCAGACCAGACAACCTGCTCCTCCCACCAGCCCAGGAATAAATTCGCTAGGCTGGGGGCGAAGCAAGTACCCATGGCGGTCCCCGACTTTTGACAATATAGAACTTTATCAAACAAAAAAATATTTTGGTTTAAACAATAGGACATCATGAGTTTCAACATAACTGTATGCTCATACAATGCAATAGGTCTTGTTTGCAAATAATATAAACATGCATTCACCCCTTGTTCCTGGTCAATACATGTGTACAATGAACACACGTCCAAGGTAATAAGCATGAAATCTTTCTCCCATTTTACATCATGAATCCTCTTAAAAAAATCTGTACTGTCCTGACAGTAAGATCGTAGATCTTTGACATAGGGGCCTAAAAAAGAATTAAAAAAAATAGAGGTGTTTTCTAATAGGCCCCCATTTGAGGAAACAATCGGTCTCCCAGGTGGTTTCATTTGATGTTTATGGACCTTAGGTAAAAGGTACAAGCATGGAACACGTGGGTTATCATTCTTTAAAAATTTAAATTCATCATCATCAATGAGACTCGTATTCCACCAGTTATATAGCATTTCATGATATCTTTTGATGGTTTATTATGTTTCTATGGCAATGGCCAATTGGAGTGAATGCTATGCGCGTCTCATTTGTAATGACAAGTCATTGAGTATTTGTTGTTATTTATTTCACTAATTTAGATGCCACTGTGATTGCATAATATCGCATTTATTTAAAATGTTATTTATGAACTGTTACATTTCTAAGTCTTTATCGCCATGAAGTATTTTCTTACTTTCTATTATGACGCATGCGGATATATGGTGTAATACCTCCGATGCCCTTTGAACTTGACAAAGGCCGTTTCGGCTGAAACGCGTTGTTCGGTTTGTTTTCTCACTCGGAATAAACTACTGGTGTTTACTTGGTGTGCCGCCTTTCCTTCCTTGGTTGGATCTTTCTACATATATATATATAAATACATACATATATAAATACATATACATATATAAATACAAATACATATACAAATATATAAATACATATACACATATATATATACACATATAAATACATATAAATACAAATACATATACATATACATATATATATAAATACATATACAACTACATATACATATACAAATACATATATATATATATATATATATATATATATAAATACATATATATAAATATATATATATATATATATATATACATATATATATATATATAAATACATATATATATAAATACATATATATATATAAATACATATATATATATAAATACATATATATATATAAATACATATATATATACATATACATATATAAATACATATACATATAAATACAAATACATATACATATAAATACAAATACAAATACATATACATATATAAATACAAATACATATACATATATAAATACTAATACATATACATATACATATAAATACAAATACAAATACATATATATATATATATATATATATATATATATATATAAATACAAATACATATATATATAAATACAAATACATATACATATATATAAATACAAATACATATATATATACATATATATATATACAAATACATATATATATATATACAAATACATATATATATACAAATACATATATATATATATACAAATACATATATACAAATACATATATATATATATATACAAATACATATATACAAATACATATATATATATATACACAAATACATATATACAAATACATATATATATACACATAAATACATATATATATACAAATACATATACATATACACATAAATACATATATAGATACAAATACATATACATATATAAATACATATATATATATATATATATACATATACAAATACATATACAAATACATATATATATATATACATATATATACACACATATAATTCAAATTCAAGTTTATTGTTTGATTACTAAAAACCATAACAAAATATTAAAACCTTGTGACTCATAAATACAAGGAGCCCCGATTAGTTCTAAAACAATGCAATAATCTTGCAATAAAAGCGGATAAAAAAATGTTTTTAAGAATTGTCCAAATATGCATTTGTCTTTTGCGGATCAGGCTCCTTAGAATGACATAACAGTCACGGAATGATTTTAAGATAATCTAGAAAGAAGAGACAAATAAATATAACAGCTAATTTTTTTAAAGTGCTAAAAACAGTGTCCATGGAGACCTTGTAGGAGGAGCCGGATGGCAGCTAGAGTTTTATTACAGAGAAATTGCAAGGCCAACCGGCGGAGGAATTGCTGCCTTCTCTTTCTCCAACACTTTAGCAGCTCTGATGATAAATTTGGTGAACCAAATGTTCAACTTTGTGTTTTCTTGGTTCATAGCTGCTATGATAGCCTGACGACATGTGCGAACTCCAAGTTTGTTCCACTCTGCTCGCAATGAAGTCCTTCTATCGTTTAGCAGGGCTGGGCATGTGCAAGCTATGTGCTCCAAGCTTTCTGAATGGTAGCCGCATTCCCTGCATTCGATATCAAGACTAGGGCGCCGCCATTGTGGCAGATGCTTTAAAAAGGGCCACTCGCCTAGCCTTAGGGCCATAAACTTAACCTTCCAATAGACGGAGTATGTACTTGATAAGTAGGATGACTCGACCCCTGGTTTGTAGTCGGAGACAACGGCCCAAGCATGTTTTCTTCTAGATAATTTTGCCCTGTCAGAGTGAAAAGACCAGAGCCGAACACTTCGCTTAATTACTGTCTTCAATGCCTGTTGTGGCGGATTTGTTCCCCAATATTCCGTTATTCCGAGTAGCTGTAGGGAGCAGGCCAGGTGGTGCTGATATTTTGGCTGGATGCGCTGGTCGTTATTTCATTCCAGATTTTGGACTCAAGACTGCCATTCCGGAAGTTGCGCAGTCTATTGCAGAACTTGATGAAAGCCCCGGCCTCGACGCTCGTTGTGATCAAGCAGGCCGAGTTCTAATCTGACTTGTGCCGGAGATGAGGACCTCGGCAGGCGCCATGCTCGCTTAAAGATCCTGGTAGTTGATTTATTTAATAAGATATTTGTTGAGCCCATCATGATCTCGTGTCCATATGATAAGGAATTGGTGATCTTGGCCTTCATCACCTTGAGCAGCGGAGTCAAGCTTGGCCCTAGTAAATGTTTTGAAAGTTTAGCTGACGCAACCTCAAGCGACAGTGCTTTGGCCTTGACGGCGTCTTTTGTTTAGCAAAGGAACCTCTGGCATCAAGGAAAATTCCCAAATATTTATAGTGTGGCACTGTGTCGATGCTTTTATTGTTGAAAAACCAGCTGCTTTTCCGCTGCTTCTGTTTGGTGAAATGAATTATTTTTGTTTTTGACAGGTTCAATTCAAGCGCATTATCAAGTGTATAGGGAAGGAGTTCGTCAAGAAGCCTCTGCAGGCCTACCTTTGTGTGGCTCAGTAGCACTAGGTCGTCGGCGTATAACAGATTACTGATGCGGGTTCCGTCCAATTGGGGTGGATGGGAGTTGATCTTGTCGAGTGTAGAGGATAGGTCCGAAATAAACAGGTTAAAAAGAAGGGGCGCCAAGACGCAACCTTGTTTAACGCCACTTCCTGTTTGGATCTTTTTGAAACATAGGACCCGTCGCCCAACTTTATCCTTATCCAGGTCTGTGTGTGGAGTTGTATTATCGCTTTTAAGAGGGCGGGGATATACCCCAACGGTCTAATTTTTGCCAAAGGCGGCCGCGTGGCACCCGGTCAAAAGCCGCCTTAAAGTCGACGAAGCAGCAGTATAGTTGCATACGACGGGCATCTGCCTTCTCCATCAAAACAGTTAATGTCAATAAGTTGCTGGTTGTGCCCGAGTTAGCTACGAAGCCGGTCTGGTTGAAAGGAAGACGCTGGGTTGATTCGGCCCAGGTTGACAATTCTTCTAATAAGATGCTGGCGTAGTATTTGGATTCAATATCAAGAAGGGCTATCATTCTGTAGTTTTTGGATCATCTCTTTTGCCACTTTTGTAGATGGGATGAATGATGGCACCTTTCCAGGAATCCGGAATGTGATCATTGAGCCTGCAGTATAAAAACAATGGTGCAAGGAGGCCTGACCACAGCGTTTCATCTGACTTAAACAAGCCCTGAGGTAGACCGTTGGGGCCAGGGGCTCCGTCTGACCTGCCTTTTCTGATTATCCGGGCAATGATGTTTATTAAAACTCCGTGTGTCGTCAGGGTCTCTAGGGTTGAATCATTCCCTGGCTCCTTACTCTCGATTGTGGGTGAATCCAGAACCCCTCACTTGTAGTAGTTGACTCAATGTTGGCTGTGCAGTGGTTTTCAGTAACTGGTGGCCCAGGTTTGCAAGTCAAATGGGGACCAGAGTGCTCTGGCCTGCTTAAATGATCTCTGAAGTGATTAAATAGAAACTCAGTCCAGTCGTCAGCGCTTATGTTTGCGCTGCTTTGTCCTCTGCCTCCTAATGGGCCGTTGTTCACAAGGGACCAGAATAACTTTGCATTAGACCTTTTGCTGGCGTGGACTAACTTCAACCAGAACTGGTCTGACACGGATTGTTTGTCTCTATGCACAGATGCCTTAAAAGCTTTTTGAGCTTGCTTATATTGTTTAAATAAAAATCCGTGGCCTGGGTTTTTTCTGGCCCGACATTGAGCAGCGTTTCTTATTAATTTTAAGGTTTTTGTAGCTGGTGAAATGCGAAGTCGTGGTGGATATTGCCGGGGGTAAGATTTGGATGGAAATTCATTTAATAAACTGTTCACCAGCACTTCCCAGCTGTCGATGATTGGCACATCTTTTGCACTTTGTGAACGTAGAAGATGATCACATTTCTCCATGACAAAAGGGACGACACTGGACGACCATTTCATTCGCCTTAGGTTCTCTGAATAGCTGTAGGATGTCGTGTGAGCAAGTGCGTGATGATGAGGCATGTTGAGAGATAATGTTATTATTTGAGGTCGATGGTCACTTCCCCCCATTGCTGCTATATAATGGCACTCAATTAGGATAAGCATTTCGCTGTTTCCTAATGTAAAGTCCAGAAATGAGTGGGTTCGGCCGTTAGTTCTTGTCCAGGCCGGGGGGGTGTCTGTGGATGAGCGACCGTTTATTACTATGTAGCCTATTCTGCTAAGTTGAAGGACTGCATATTCGCCCAATTAGGACGATCTGAGTCCTGACGGTAATGTTTGTGTGGCAAGATGGATTAGTTACTTACCTGTAATCCTAGTTCTCTTCCAGGGGTATACTCATCAAAGTCATAAGCACTGAATTATCCCCGCCCATCTGCGGGATCCCGGAGCATATAGAAATATACATATATATATGAGTATGTTGGGGGATCACAAGTGCATAGCACTTCCGCGACATACATATATACATGTATATAAATACATAAATATGCAGCCTAACAAATTCCAATAAGGCAAAATGCCAAAATTACAAAGGTTTTCCCTGTACAGACAATCTCCTATATACACTCTGTAATAGAGAACATACACTGTAATAGTGTTATGCAAGAAAAACCTTTATTTTCAGAAAAGAAAACATGTAATAGCAGGCAGTTGGCCCATAGGCTGCATAGCTGAATAAATATCACCGTACAGTAAAACACTGGCACCTTGCCTTTAAGGCTTCCAAGAACTTGGACACTTTGCCTTTAAGGCCTCCAGGAGACCCTCTGCTCCCATCATGCACCACAGGTGACAGTTAGGTCAGTTC
The DNA here is from genome assembly GCA_963921515.1 of Calotriton arnoldi. Taxonomy (NCBI): domain Eukaryota; kingdom Metazoa; phylum Chordata; class Amphibia; order Caudata; family Salamandridae; genus Calotriton; species Calotriton arnoldi. The sequence goes on from CAWUFW010001051.1 coordinate 1,696,937, forward strand.
TTTTTGCACGGTGTACTAACTTTTAACAATTACTAAAAATGCTCGTCCGGGGAGGCGGGAGGGTTGCTTATGACTTTGATGAGTATACCCCTGGAAGAGAACTAGGATTACAGGTAAGTAACTAATCCTTCTCTTCCAGGGGATACTCATCAATAGTCATAAGCACTGAATAGAGTAGCAAGCCCATACCCACTACCTCGCGGACGAGCAAATAGTATTAAAAAACAGATCATCTTAACATGACATTAAGCAAATAAATTCCTCAGTGAGGCTTGTCCCACTTGGGCATCCTCCTGAGCATCTGAATCTAAACAGTAATGGCGAGAGAAAGTATGAACAGACCGCCATGTAGCTGCTTTGCAGATTTCTGCTATAGGGACGTTCCTGAGGAGGGCCGTAGTAGAGGCCTTTCCTCTGGTTGAATGCGCTTTAGGCCTTCCCTGAAGAGACTTATTAGCTAATTGATAGGCTAGAGATATGCAGGGAGACTATCCATCTTGAAATAGACCTTTTAGAGGATGCCAATCCTGTATTAATGGGGCCGTAGTTGACAAACAAGCGGTCCGTCTTTCTTATTACCTTGGTCTTATCCAGATAAAACTTCAACACCCTCTTAAGGTCTAACGAGTGTAAGGCCCTTTCAGGAGGTGTAGAAGGATTAGAGAAGAAGGTAGGCAAAGTGATAACCTGATTAATGTGGAAATCTGAAACCACTTTTGGCAGAAAACTTGGATGAGTTCTGAGAACTACCCTATTTGAGTGAAAAACAGTGTAGGGTTCCTTACAACATAATGCTTGTATCTCGCTGACTCTACGAGCCGACGTGATAGCAACCAAAAAGCCACTTTCCAAGACAAGTGCTGCAAAGAGGACTTGTGTATTGGTTCAAAAGGTGCGCCCATCAGTTTGGTAAGGACCACATTGAGCTCCCAAGGAGGAGAAGGGGCTCGTACTGGTGGGTATACCTTTTTAACCCTTCAAGAAAATCTTTCACCACTGGCATTTTGAAAAAGAAACCTGTGAAGGTGATTTTCTATATGCCGTTATTGCTGCTAAGTGTACCTTCATAGATGTAAACTGCAGGCCCGACTTAGCCAGGTGTAAGAGATACGGCAAAATGACCTGTTCCTGCCCTCTAACTGGGTCATGACCATTATTCAAACACCATAAGTAAAAACGTTTCCACTTGAAAGCGTAGGAAACCCTGGTAGAAGGTCTTTTAGCTTCCTTAAGTATGTTCATACAGTCCGCTGGCAAGTCTAAGTGACCATACTGCAAGACTTCAGGAGCCATGCTGTCAGCCTGAGGGAAGGAAGGTTGGGGTGAAACACTCTCCCCTGGCTCTTGGATAGTAGGTCCGGACGACAAGGCAATCTCTGTTGCGGAACTCGGAAAGTTGTAGAAGATCCGGATACCACCACTGGCGTGGCCACTCCGGAGCGATCAGAATCATCCTGGTGTTGGACTTGTAGAACTTCGTGATCACTGCTGGAATGAGAGGCAGTGGAGGAAAAGCGTAGAGTAAGCTCTGAGACCATTTTATCAACAGAGCATTCCCGCTTGAACCTGGTTGGTGATACCTGGACGCGTAGACGGGGCATTTGGCGTTTGTTGCATCTGCGAACAAGTCTATATCCGGCACACCCCATCTTTGAAAGATATCCTGAGCCACTTCGGTGTTTAGCACCCAGTCGTGCGCTTCTACGAACTCTCTGCTTAGGAAGTCCGCCTGTACATTTAGGACGCCCGGCACATGGACAGCCGTGATGGTGAGATGCCGTGCCAGAAGCCACTTCCAAATGGCTTGTGCCTCCTGAGACAGAATTCTGGACCTGGTGCCTCCCTGCTTGTTCAGATAAAACATCGTCGTGGTGTTGTCTGTCTGAATCAAGAGGGAGTTGGACTGAAGAGAAGGAAAGAAGGATTTTAGGGCTAGTTGGACAGCCCTCAACTCCAGAAAATTGATATGGTATCCCTTTTCTTTGTCCGACCATAGCCCTTGCACTTGAAGGTGATTCATATGAGAGCCCCAACCTTGCAGGGAGGCGTCTGTCACTATAGTTTGAGTCGGAGTCTCTTGATGGAAGGGAACACCTTTCATTAGATGTGATCGCCTTGTCCACCACACAATGGAGTCCCTGGCAGACTGGGGCAGAGTGATCCGATCCTCCCAGCTGCCCGAAGCTTGCACCCACTGGTCCTCCAGAGCTTGCTGCAGGGGACGCATGTGCAATCTGGCATTGGGAACTATGAAGATGCAGGAAGCCATCGAACCCAGGAGAGAGGACACTTGTCGGACTGTTGGGTGGCGAATCCGCAGGAGTTCTCTGCATTTGATCCTGATTGATGAAAACCTCTCCGCCGAAGGACACACGCTTGCTTCCGCGGTGTCCAGCGACGACCCTAGGTAGTGAATGTTCTGGGTCGGATTGAGAATCGATTTTTGAAATTGACTCGTAGACCCAACTTGTTCATTAACTGGAGACTGTAGGAGAGATGAGACTGAAGCAGGGAAGGAGTTGCACTCTTCAGAAGCCAGTCGTCCAGATACGGGTAAACAAATATTTTGTGTCTGCGGAGAAAAGCTGCCACCACTGCCATGCACTTTGAAAAAGTCCGTGGGGCTGACTTCAGTCCGAAAGGTAGGACTCGGAACTGGAAGTGACGTAGAGCAACCTGAAAACGGAGAAATTTTCGATGTTTTCTGGACACTGGAATGTGGAAATAAGCGTCCTGCAGATCTATGGAGCACATCCAGTCTCCTTGATGTAGATGGGGAAAGATCTGGTGAAGGGCAAGCATTCGAAATTTCTCTTTGCGGATGTATTTGTTCAAGATGCGCAAGTCCAGAATTGGTCTGAATTCTACTGTCGGACCTTTTTTTCTGACCAGGAAATATCGAGAGTATATTCCCTGGCGCCTCTGATGAACAGGGACGTATTCTATGGCTTTTTCTGTAGAAGACCGTTTACCTCCTCGTGTAAAATGTGATGACACAAGCGGACTCGTCCTTCTGGAGGAACCGAAGGAGGTGGGATCTTGAACCGTAGCAAGTATCCATCTTGAACAATGTTCAACACCCATTTGTCGATGGTTATGTTTCTCCACTCCTCCAGATGTAATGCGATACTTCCTCCTACCGGAGTGGAACACGTGTCTAGAGGAAGCACTCCTCATTGTTTTGATGGTTGCTTTGAGGTAGAGGCCTGCTGTCTATTGGTCCCTCTTCCTCTTCCTGGTCTCCGTTGGTGGAAGTGAGACCTCTGCTGCTGCTGACCCTGAGCCGACCATTGAGGGGTTTGAACCCTCTGTTGGAACGGGCGTTTATCATAGGGACGGGAGCGCCTACGGAATTCCTTCCGTTTTCGAGACCCACAGCTTTCACCGTGTCCAGCTCTGCTTTCATCTTTGCCATTTCTTCGTCCGCATGTGGCCCGAAGAGAAGACCCGTTGAAAGGCAGGTTGGTTATCTTCCGCTGGACATCGGGTTTGAGGCCAGTCAATCGTAACCAAGCAGAACGCCTCGAACAGATACCATGGGAGTATCCGTGGGCAGCCAGATCAGATGAGTCAGCGGAAGCACTAATCACCTGATTAGCCACTAGACCTCCCTCTTGTAGAATTTCTCTAAAGTCTTGCTGGTCCTCTTTTGGGAGTTTGTCTGCAAAACGTCCCAGTGAATCCCACAAGGATCTATCATACCTCCCCAGCAGAGCGGAGGAACTGGAGACCTTCATGATAGAAGCTGAAGTGTTGCACATCCTTCTACCTAAAGAATCCATCAGTTTACTATCCTTATCCGGAGGCGCTGAGGAGGAAGACATAGCTGAGTGCGTCTTTCTAGCCGCCGCCACAATGATGGAATCCGGAGGAGGATCCGATCTAAGGAACAACGGATCTTGGTCCGGAGCCTTGTACTTTGGCTATTCGGGAAGGAACAGCTCCCACCGTTGCCGGTGTCAAAAAAGTTTGCATAGCAGGTTCGAGAAGGCCTGGGACAAGAGGAAGCAAAGGCCGAGTCGAGGAGCGATGATGAAGAGTCTCAAAAATCACTGAGGAGGTAACAGTCGGGACATACATAGAAATGTTCAGCTTATTCGCTCCTCTACAGAGAACTTCACTAAAAGTGCTGATGTCATCGATTGGAGAAACTCTTGACGGAGGTGTAGCTGTCAAAGTTGGAGAATAGTCTCTGATAGAGGACCTGGTGGAAGAAGACCGGGTGGGAGACCTATGCCGCCTCCTCTTCGGAGAAGAATGATAAGAGCGAGATCTGTCCCTTGATCTAGCATGCAGAGCATGTGAAGATCGTGATCTGCTTGGAGTCCTCCTTCTGGAAGAAAACACAGTCGGTGATCTTGATCTTCTAGGCGTTTTAGGGGATGACAAGCGTGAAGGAGAATAGAGTACGGGAAAAATCAGACCCCGGGCTACTGAGGGCCCTAGGCTTCCTGCGCCGTGCATCTTCACCAACCACCGGAGAGCCTTCCGGGGAGATCTGGACAATATGCAGTCCTGGAGAAGATCCCGATTTTGATGATAGAGATGCAGCTCTAACCTCATCCGAGGCAACAGCAGGCTCTTTAGCTCTCGACGTCGAGCGCCTCGACGTCGACCTTTGGTTTTCCCTCGACGTCGACTTCTCCCTTGACGTGGGATGATGTCTAGGAGGAGTTAAGGACTTCGCTGCCCTCGACGGCGACCTCACCTCCCTCAAAGGCGTCCTCGACGTCGACCGTCTACTCAGGGACTTCGACGTCGAACGTACTCGCCTCCTCGACGTCAATAGCTTCGCCGTCTTCGACGCCGACTGGTCTCGCGGCACCCTTGCCGTCGGCAAACTTCTCGACGTCGACCTACGGGGAGGTGACGGAGAGTGCCTTGACGTCGACGGATGTCTCGACGTCGATGGATGTTTGACGTCGATCGGTCTTTGCCATGGCTATACCTCGAGCCCGAGGTAGCATGCTTCGACGTCAATACCTTTCTCGACGACGGAGACTCACGCCGTCTCGGCGTCGGAGATTGTGTCGTTCGCTTCTTCGACGGCGGCAACGGCGTCGGCGGTGAACAGTCCGGAATCTGCCGTTTCCTCGATGTTGAAGAGGCAGAATGATGTTGGCGTCGATGTTCTTGAAGAGAGGAGGGCTCTTGACACGCAAGGCCACTTCCCAGCCGGGTTTTTCCTCTCTCGATCACAGCCTGAAGGCGAATCCTCTCCCTGTCGCGAAGAGTCCTCGTAGAAAACTTACTACAATGGTAACAAGTGTCAGGCTTGTGACTGGAAGGAAGACAAGCGATACACACAGAGTGTGGATCAGAGATGGCCATCTTCTTTCCACAGGATGGACATTTTCGAAAAAGAGCTGGCATTCTGACAGAAAAAGTTTGTTAAATTTTGTCAGAGAATGATAATAAAACACTGCCAGCACAGGAAAATCGCAAAAACTAAAGAAAACAATTCCTGACAGAAAAGTCAGAAAAAACTGTCGAGCTCAAGCTCCAGGATCCTCATAGAAGGAGCCGGAAAAAGAACTGACCTAACTGTCACCTGTGGTGCATGATGGGAGCAGAGGGTCTCCTGGAGGCCTTAAAGGCAAAGTGTCCAAGTTCTTGGAAGCCTTAAAGGCAAGGTGCCAGTGTTTTACTGTACGGTGATATTTATTCAGCTATGCAGCCTATGGGCCAACTGCCTGCTATTACATGTTTTCTTTTCTGAAAATAAAGGTTTTTCTTGCATAACACTATTACAGTGTATGTTCTCTATTACAGAGTGTATATAGGAGATTGTCTGTACAGGGAAAACCTTTGTAATTTTGGCATTTTGCCTTATTGGAATTTGTTAGGCTGCATATTTATGTATTTATATACATGTATATATGTATGTCGCGGAAGTGCTATGCACTTGTGATCCCCCAACATACTCATATATATATGTATATTTCTATATGCTCCGGGATCCCGCAGATGGGCGGGGATAATTCAGTGCTTATGACTTTGATGAGTATCCCCTGGAAGAGAAGTGAAGGGACCGCTGGAGGGATGATTCCCAGATCTTCAAACTGGTTATGAAAGAGATTGGTATTAAAGTCTCCAGAGATTAAACATGGTAAACTGCCATATGTGCTTAAGATATTGCATAAAAGTTCGGTCAGGCAGTCCAGTTTGGATTTTTTCTCCATGGAACATGGTGAAATGTAAACATTTAGGAATAGTAACTTGCTCTCTGGTGCAAAATTTTCAACCACAATGCCAGTGACCCAGTCAACTTCAAATTTTAACTGTTTAATGTGTGCTGATAATCTAGTAGCCACATAGATAGACATCCCACCGCACAGTCTACCAAACTTGCTCTTTCTTATAGCTGGCGATGTAAATTCTAGATACCCTTCAATTGGGTTGCTTGTTGATAGCCAGGTTTCCTGGAAAAAAATAATGTCATGTTTTGTAAGGAATTCAAGTGTATCTGGAGATTGCAGTTTTGGCGAAAGGCCATTGATATTCCAGGAACAGATTGTGAGACCATGTTCCCGGTTATTTCAATTGATCCTGCTTAGGGCTGCTGGCAGCCATGACCAGTCTGCACTTCTGATTGTTTGCTGGACTTCACTGCGCTCGTCATTATCGACTAGACAGTGGCTTCTAGCGGACTTTAAAATAGAAAAGGGGATGTGGCTTGTACTTAAAACTGGGACACGGCTAGGTGCAAGTATTGAAGGATATCGGGGAACTCGGGGCGTTGCTATAATTATTCCCCAGATTTTAAATTGGTCAGCTTTAGATTGAACCAGTTCCCTTATGGCTTTAGATGCTAATGTGATTAAGGTCGATTCTCCCGTTTGGGGGACAAAACTGGGCTTAAATTCGATGGCAAGGATATCTTTTGATTCCAGCTTGCACAGATCTGGATTTGATTTAAAGAGCCGGATTATGTTCCCGCGATTTAGTATGTCATGCGGTCCTTGAGAAACGTACTCTGGTGTTAAAATTAGCTTGGTTTCATTAATGTCTATGGCTTGGTCGTGGATTTCAGCAGATATGGACTTAGGTGGTTTAGCCTTAACTTATAGTTTTCGTTGAGAGGTTGATGAACTATGCGGTGGAGTTACTTGGTCGTTGGCTTGGTTGGTTGATGCTGAGATAAAAACTGTTTTGCGCATACACTCCAAAGAAAATTGGCTAGATGGGATTGCCGGAACTTGGTGGTCCAGTCTTATGATGGAGTTCGCTGCACGGTGTGAGCCTGGACTGTTAGACGTCATTTGAGGTGGGGAAGGAGGTTAATTGATTGGTGGACGCTTTTGGGAGGGCGTGGTTGTGAGTGAACTAGTTACAGTTATTAGTTCTTCATTTGTTTGTAGTTGCCTTTTTCCTGTGTCTCCAATTTTATCCTGAGATGTTGGGTGTGGGGAGTATCTTGGGGCTTGTTGTGGCTCCGTATTTGTTGAGCGTTTAGCTTTTAAGAGTCCTTTTGGGGCATTGAGGACTGGACTGCTTGCGTCTGTGTAGTGGAGATAGTGAGCACTGGGCTCGAGGCCTGGGCCATCACTGGTTTATTATTTGTAAAATAGTTGCAAATTGGATTTTTGGGCTCTTCTGAGAGCTTTTTACGGGATTTCCGAAGTCTTTTTTTCCCGTTTTGATAGTCGACGTGCTGATTGTTGGGGGATTTGACGTTGGAAATTGTATTGGCGGGTGCATTAGAGACTGATATTGCTTTAAATGAGGGTGAAGGAGCAGGTGATAATTTGTCGGGCTTGTGCTCGGGATCCAGGTGTTTCGGGTGTTTACCGTGTTGGGGGCCAGTGGTGTGGAAACGGGAAGCCTAGACTCTGGGATCCTCTGAATTTCTGTTAGTACTGATGACAGAAATTGGGGCAGTGAGGATAAAGAGTCGATGATAGGAGAGCAGCAACATACTGATTGAACTAGTTGCACTTGGGATTGAGCTTTAATTATCAGTGAATTGAGCGCCTCCATTTTTTGGTCAATTCCTACAGTGTAGACAGCAAGAGTGTTTAATAGGTCCACCTGTTGATCCATTTTGTCTGAGTGGTAGTTCAATGCAGACACTGTAGATTGAAGAGTTTGGAGGAGTTGTAACCAGAGCTCATTTATGTCTAGCGATGTAGGACTGACGGTCGATCTGTTCGATTCTTTGGTAAAGAAGGATAAGTCGAGGTGGGTATTAGGCATGGTGTTCTGGCACCAGCCTGTGTTGATCTTTTGACGACAGATATTGGCAGTTGATGGTGAGATTGTTGGGGATGACGTTATGGGATTACTTGGATGTTCGTTTACCTGAGTTGCAGCTTGCGGGGTAAGAACTTTAGTAGTTGCTGTTACTGTTGGGTGGGCCTTGAGGGCCTGGGCCTGGGACTTATTTGCTAGGGGGAAAACTGGCTGGGAATCCAAACGGAGTGATGGTCTGGCGAGGTCAACTGGCATCCAATGAAAGGCGGAGGGGAGGCAGAAGCCAATGCATGAAGGTTGTTAACTTGTGAGTCGAGGGAGGACTGGTCAAGAGCCTGGACAAGGGCCCGGGGAGATAAAGTGACCTCTAACGCTTCTTTTGTTTGGAGATCGGCACTGGTTGGAAGGCCCGGGAACGATGAACTAAGGCCTATCGCGCCGGCATACACATGGACCATGGGCTGAACCAGTTTTTGATGCTTTACTGGAACTGAGACTGAGGATGAGGCAGTTGGAGCTGGGGTCCGAGGTATGTCGAGTGAGCTTGATCTTGACTTAAAAGAGGATACAGAGCTTCTGAAATAGTCCCTCAGAGACATTGTTTTTGTTGAAGAAGCTGAAAAGATTGAGGGTCTCGAATGCGTGTCTTTACGGTTTTATTCTCCTTAAGCATGCTTACTCTGCCGCTTCTGCTTGTTGTTTGTTGGACGAGGAGAGACTGAGCGTGAAATGGAGACTGTGGGGGTTGTAGCTCGGTTGCAGTGTCCATCGTTGCGTCTGTGACAGTAACTGATTGAAACTGTAGGTCAGACAATTTTGCCAGGTTTTCAGGTGGCAATTGGTCCGCTACTGCATCTTCGGAAACCTTTTTTTTATGTCTTTTTTGAAATATTAGATGGAGCTTTCCTGGTTTTCCCAGAACGCATCGCTGGGGGCGTTGGGAGGATAGGGTAGAGTGGGGTAGAATACACCCCCGCTGACCAAGCCACTTGGGCTACTTAGAATGTTTATACGCCTGGAGTCGTGACCCAGTGACGCCGTGCAGGGAGCAACTATTGGTTAGTTTCTTTCTTGGTTCTGATGAGACAGTGACTATTCAGGTGAGATGGTGAGTAGCGCTTTTATTAGTTTGATCTTAAAGACACTGGTAAGTTGATGTGAAGAAGCCTATCTCTCATGAATGCATGTTAATGCCAAAAGTTAAAATTAAAATCAAAATTAAAGTCAAGGAAAAAGAAGAAGAGCATTGAGGTGGCAAGGACAAGTAAATGTCACCAGGGGGTTTGTTACGGTTTATGTCATGGACCTCAAAAGCACAGCTGGGTTAAGGATCCAGAAAACACTCAAGGAGCTGCACAAACAACAAACAGCCACAACCAGGCTGGGCAAACTAGGCACTCCAACACAGTGATCACCGCAGGGCCCTCGCCCTGCTAAAGCGGGTTTACCGCTGCTGCAAGGTTTTCTCACTGCTACCACCGCCGTGGGGGTGGCTCTGGCTCCAGGCGGCTCGTAGCTCCTATGGCTCCTGTAAATCTTACCGCTGTACCTGCTGTTTTTGGACGGCTGCTGTGGACATATATATATACACATATATATACACACATATATATAAATACATACATATATAAATACATACATATATACATACATCATTTACCCTTCTTCAAGAAGTAACAGCCATGAATTCGAGGACTGTTAAGTACCAAAAAGAGAATCAGATACTTACTTCAAAAAGACCGGTGATATCTAATCTTAGACAGAAAAAAATTTGTAGGAACACTGTAGGAAGTTAGAATCCCTTGTTATCCCAAAAAGATATTCTACTTTGTAGCGCATGACTGAAAACAGCCTTATTCGTTTCAGACACTACAGTCCAAGGCATTGAGCTTATACTACCGAGTTATAAGATTGAACAAAGAAATTACCTATGCCTTCCAAGAAAGGAGGGATCTACGAACCTTTGTATTCCAAAGAATACCATCATGGTTGTTCAAAATCAAAACATTCATAATACGTATGCCCTGGTTAAGAAAAAAACAGACAAGAGTGAAAGGTAGACAGTAGCACCGAAGAAAAATAATGGCGATGAGCCCACCATAATGGCCCCAAAGGTCATAGAACATAGTACAAGTACAAGAAGGACCAACCCAATAGCAAATAAGTAGACTACGCAAGTAGTACACATATTAGCTATATAATAGCCAACCAAAACTCCACATAGAGTAAGATGTATACCATAAAAGGTATGAACTCGAAACTAAGCTCCTCATCAGAGTAAAATAAAGAACAAAACCGCTATGCAGCCGCAAAGACCATAAGGAGATCAAACATAGTCAAAACCGGAGGTAAACTCTCCCAATAAGAAAGAAGTAGTGCTTAAGACTTCAACACCACAAGCACAACAACAGTTGAGGCAGGAAATAAACCTTTACCCAACTTAAAGATTCCACCACCGTGGCTGTATAAAAAGGAAGCAAAAGACCCGAAAGGGCCATATTACAAGTGAATCGAGAATAATACCGACCCGAAGAGACTTAAGGAACCTCAACCCCCTCAAAAAAGCGTGTCTGCAAAGAGCAGCAAAACAAGCCATAGCCCACCACTCGAATCCGTGGTGTAAAAATCATACAGACTGAGTCAACTCAGGCAAAAAGGAGGCAAGCCCGCAGAACCAGTTACCCCTATCCACGCAAATGAATTAAGGGAAGGAGGAGACAGGCTAAGGATCTAACCCTCCCCGACTAGCCCGAAACCTGCATAGAGCTGCATCCGCTTGTGCTCCAAAAAGATGAGTCCCATCAAATGGCATGTCGATCAAGACCAACTGGACTGCTTCCGAAAATCCAGACGCCCGGAGTCATGCGTGCCGGCGCAATGGCACAGCAGACACCATGGCCGGCCCAAAGGAGTTAATGGAATCCATTCCACACTTGATGAGCAGTCTGGCTGCCTGAAGGCCATCTGAAATCAACTGATGCAACAAGGGTAAAAGTTGGCTCAAAGACTCCCACAAAGAGCGGAGAAAGCGCCCGAGAACACAGACTGTATTAGTGGAGGGTAAAGCCGCATTAGTTGAGGAAAAAATCCGCTTCCCGCAAGAATCCTGTACCCTGGACTCTTTATCAAGGGAGGGAGTGGGGGAGGTTCCCCATCTCAGGGGACGCCGTAATGGTCTGGACCATGAAGCTGTGGTGAGTCGGCTACCAAAGAATGAAATTGGGGTCACCAGGTGCAGGGCGGTATGTGTGGCCAATGATGCGGTCTAATGGCACACCTGTTTCAGGTTTTGCCCATGCCCCCAACAAAATGTCAGTAAGGGTCTCACAAAAAGGGAGCACTGGCTCAACCCCCGATCGGCCGGGATGAAGGACCTCAATAGGAGGATCTGTAGCCTTTTCCACAGTCGGTAGAGTAAGATGCAAGACATCAGCCACTCTACTCAAAACCACTGCCAAAGAGGAACTGGCTTCCGAGGCAAGGCAGTGACAAAAGGAAGGAAGGAAGCAGGGGACAAATCTAATCTACTCGCTACAACCAGTTCCACAATCCACCTGTCCAACCCAGAAGGTGCCACTGGCTGCTCCAAGGGGGTCATCTCCTCACACCCTTTCCCTAACAGGCCTTGTGGATCCTCCACAGAAATGACCAGCACAGCATACAGCTTCATAAATGACGTCAAACGGTGTTGAGGCGGCGTCGAACTGCGTCAAGGTGACGTCGCACGGTGTCGAGGCGATGCTGTGCCGACGTCCACCTGGGAAGGAGGAGAAACATCAGCTGGTATCTGTGCAGATATCCGGACTCCAGCTCGGAGTCTACCGGCGCCGCAACAACCGGCATCGTAACCGGTATCGGTTCTGAAAAGACCTTTATGGTTGCCTTTTTCAGAACCGGTATCGGTTCTGAAAAGACCTTTATGGTTGCCTTTGATGTTGGTATTGATAGGGCCACCTAGGGGTTTGAACCATATAGTAGAAGCTTCGTTTGTCCCTTGGCTTGAACTCTTTGAAAATTGTCTGTTGCTCTTCTAAACCCACTGCCTTAAGTTTTTCAGCCTCGTTTTTTATGCACAGCATTTCCTCCTCCATGTGTTGCCCAAACAGAAAGGCAAACTGGCAATTTTAAGTTGGGCATCTGGTTTTAAAGAAGAAAGTCTTAACCAGGACGTACGCCGTAGGGAAATGCCATGTGAAAAAGCAGTGGCAGAGAGCTCAACTGAGTCGACTGCAGTGCTTATGGACTGATTTGATACGAGGGAACCCTCCTTGATCATCTCCAGATTGTCTTGCAGCCTATGATCTGGCAGGTCAGCTATGAAAGATTTCATTCCTTCCCAAATCTCCCGATGAGATCTGCCTAATAATGCTGCTGAATTGGCTTCGCGTAAATGTGCAGATGCTGTAACACAATTTTCTTTCCAATAACTTCCATCCTGATGCTTTCCTTGCCAGGAGGTGCGGTGGTCTCTGAAGCAGAAGCAGGTCTTCTTCGCACTGTTGTTACAATTACGGAATCCGGTTTAGGATCAGTTTTGAGAAAGTCTGGATCTTGCGGTGGAGGTTTATATAGTTTCAGGAGCCTCCGAGTTGCGGATTTTACTGTAGCCGGAGTAAGGAATTTTTACTGAACAATGTCTAAAAGACCTGGAAGAAGAGGTAAAAGAGGCCTCGGTGTAGCTCTAGGTTGCACAGTTTTTAGTATTACAGACACAGATGGCTGCGGAGCATCAACCTGGATGTTAAGCTTAGATACTCCCCTGACTAGGGCCTCTTGAAATGATATCAACTGGAGTCGCTCCAGACGCAGTGCGAAGTGGAGATGTTGGTGTATACAATGTCAAGGGCGTATCCAGAAAAACCTGTTCGTGATGGAGTCGACAGAGTTAATGAGCGCCTGGAAGACTGAGGTCTTGGGGGAGTTTTGATAGGTGATAGAGCTTTCCATTCGCAAATTGGTGACATTGAGGTCGCACTTCAGTGTTGTTGAACAGGAGATATGTTTAAAGGTTGCAAAGGAACCAGTAGCAAGGAATAATGGGCCCAATTGGCGGAAGACTTTTGTCCTGTTCAGGTGATGAAGGATCCATACATTGAGATGATCCTGACCAATGTGACGAAGAAATCTCCATCTGGATGACATTCGATGTCGAGAGAGAGGTGTTCTGCGTCGTACTCTGTATTTTAGAGATAACCGGAGATGTGTCTTTTTGACGCAGAGGACTGGTTTGACGTCGAAAGCATTAACTTTGACATCGAGTGCCGTGATCGTGACGTCGAATGACATGATCGGGACGCCGAACGGTAAGACCCTGACGTCGATCGCAGAGGTGTTGCCGCCGCTAAGAAAGAGTGTGACGGCGGTGCCATACCTATGTTAGGTGTTGAGGAAGGTCTTGCTGCCGATAATGACTTTGAACGTTGATGTTGAGCCTACCTTCGAAGGTGAACAGGAAGGAATTATGTCTCTCGACGTCGACGTACAAGTTACTTAACTTCGGTAACGTAACATCTGGTAGAGACACAGTCTAGCCGCAAATTCCTTAACTTTTGAATTCTCCCCAGGCACCAGTCTGGATCCGCAAATCTTTTCAGCCGTACATCTGCGCGCGGACGTCAGTTTTTTCTGTGAAAACTTCCGCGCCAGAACGCAGAGCCACTTGAGAAACTGGCTGTGGAACTTCGCGCCGGAGTCTACCACCAGCGGTGGCCACGAAGGACCGTGCACGGGCACCTCAGAGTCTGAGGATGGAACTGCTGCAGAGAGCGAACCCGCCAGCGATAACGCCGTTACTGCACCTACGACCTCCTTGGGGCCCGCCGGCACTCGAGAGGGAGATGAGGGCCCAAAGACCAGATGGAGAGCCTCATAGTACTCCTGCATCTGCTTCCAGGTCGCCCCGGCTCCAGGGAAAACTGGGAGGCTCGGGACTGACGTCAGAGCGGGAGTCTCAGCACTAGAGCGAGTCGAAGACGCCATAGAGGGCCGGACCTTCAACCTCTTGTGATTCCGCTTACCATGTGATGTTGACAGAGACTGGGAACGTTGCCGTGGACCACGGGGTGTTGAGCGGCGCTCCCGGGATAGACCTCTGGTCCTCGACAACTGTGCCGTCAGAAGCTTCATGCGTCGCTCCCGCAGCTCCTTTGGCTTCAACCGCTGACAGGCGTCACACTCGTCGGCGTCGTGGTGCTCACCCAGGAACCACATACAGATAGAGTGTGGGTCCGTACCAGACATCTTCCGAGCACAGACCCACAAGACTTGAACCCAAAGGGCATAGAGCACACTGTTTCAGACAAAAAAGATAGTCACAGCAGGCCGCAAAACGGCCAGAGATACGCTTCTCTGGATCCGCGTTGCAGCGCGGAAAAGAAGAAACGGACGTCCGCGTGCCGAAGGGGACTTATATGGCTCCATTGACGTCATATCCAGAGATGGTTTCATCACGGAGCCGTATGACGCTGCCCCCCGGCGCGCAGAGGTACTGCTGAAAATTTTTCCGGATCCAAACCGGTGCCTGGGGAGAATTCAAAAGTTAAGGAATCTGCGGGCTATATGTCTCTATCAGATGAGTTAGACGCTGGCTCATGGTGGTGATGATGATTTGCCAGTGTTGAGAGCAGGATTTTTCGGATTGAGTTCTCCTCTTGTGGGAGTCTGAACCAGTTTTTTGTTTTTCAGGAGGGTGAAGAAGGGAAGACCTCTCCAATCTTTTCCTTTTCTTCTTTCGCTTTTAAATCTTTCATCCTGCCACGTGGTCTGATGCCTTCTCTATCCTTAAGTGTTCTTTTTGACATTTTGCTGCAAATGTCACATCCCTTTGTGAAGTGCTGAGGAGATAAACCCACCACACAAACCTTATGGCCATGACATAGGACGGGCACTTCGTGAAGAGAGCAGGCATGACAACAAAATAAAAGAATTTCTCAGAAAAGTGGAAAAAATTATTTTACTTGTCAGAAAAGGTGGTAAAATGGCAAGTAAAAAAGGTTAGATAGCACTTGAAAGTATTTTTCATAAGGAAAAAAGGTGAAATAAATCACCAGAGGTGTTTTGAGATCCTGCCTGAAGAAGCCGGAAAAAAAGAACGGATTCTCACAGGCAAGATGTCACGCCATTGCATCGTGGGATAGGGTCTCTCTAGGATCCTTAAAGGTACAGGTCATGTTTTTTTCAACTTACCAGTGTTAGCCTATCAGGCTGTCTTTTCTTTTTCATGCTATATATCCAGGTACAGCCCTTTTCCTATGACAGTGTTGCAAGCATTGCAGTTCATTCCTCCTGCAGTTCCTACCAGCATTCTCCGGGAAAATACACCTGACAGTCTACACAGTAAATGAATGGAAAATGACTTTCAGTGATTCACACTATACAGATCCTTTTACTGGATTCTCTATGTGTATTGAAGAAGGTGCTCCAAGGTCCTCGCAAGCAGCACAGAATTATTCAAGGTTTAGGACTATCAATGAAGATCCTACGAAGTAGAACGTTTAAATTGTGAAAGAAGTATGTCTCCCGTTTATATGGATTCATTATGCGATTTCGAGAAGGAAAAGCTCCAAGAACCAACGGAAGGTTAAACCTCTGGGTGCGCATAAAGACTGTGGCGTTCCAAGTTGTGAAGGAATTCAAATTGGAATACCTTTTGAACCTGATATTTCATTCAATGTCACACTGTCTATTGGTGGAGACTTATTCTTAATTACACTGTCCTGAAGAAGGTGGTTGAATTCTTTCCTAACCCACCAAAACACGTCAACATAATTCTTACGCAGGATCCGTTCACAACAAGGGAATACAGATGAAAAATATCTACTTCATCGGGACTCGTGCGTGATCGACATAAATGGATCAGCATACACAACAGATACAGGAGTATTGTTTTGCAGGGTGCTCCCATTTGTTTTTTAATCTTTTAAATTTTTTTTGTACATTTGTGCGTCTTATGTTGTGCCGTATTGTGGGGGGCCCCAAGCAATAAATTGCTTGTTATGGCCATGTGAAGTATAATTGTCTTAACTATATTGGGAATTGAAATTTTGATATGCTCCATGTTGATTTGTAACTGTGGGTGGATACACTTTGTGCAATTTAAACCTTGGTGGTACTTGTTGAGGGTAAAGGGATCTATAGTGCAAACGGGAACGATCTGGCTTAGTGCTGTGAGTTATTGAGAGACCATTAGTGAGTGAAACAGTATCTCCAAGGGGAGTCTTTACTGGTTTTGTAGTGCCATGTCCTCTTAGTGTGAGGGGCCCCTCTCATTTTCTATTGCACATACATAGGAGCCAGGACAGGCACATAGGTGTATACATACAACCTCAAACATGCGTCCATGCTCATCGGTGTGCAAAGATAGGGATATGCACACTCACGTACATAAAACACAAACACGTACACACACCTTCACAAAAACAGGCACTCTTGCTGGCAGACAAACACACTCGCTGAGGAGCACACACACTCAAACATACAGTGGCCAGAGTGGATACTTAGTAGTGACCTGTCATGAATTATGAAATCCACACACGGCGTCTCCTAGCTACACTGAGAGCAGGTTCATTGGGCCCTGTGCCTGCGCCTTTGCCTAGGGAATTGGTATGGCACCCTTGAGCTTTCAATGCTAACCCCCATGATATGTGCGCAGCATGCCCGCAGGTTCTGCGCTTATATGAATGAATGAGTACTAATGTTTGCAGCATGCCTGCTGGCTCAGCACTTCTGTAAATGTGTACTGAAGTGTGGAGCACAGCCACAGGCACTGCGCTTCTGTCAGTATACACATATGTGTAGAGCACACTCACCGGCTCCACGCTTCTGTAATGCATCTGTACATATATGTACAGCACATCCACAGCGCTTCTGTGAACGCGGAGTGTTGAGGAGAAAAACGTTACTTTTTTGTTGTTTTGCTTAGAGTGTCTTTACATCTTAGGTTTGTGCTTAATTGGTTGAGTATCCACAAACGTACCACAACATATAGCCTCCCCTGTGGCGAAACGCGATCCACCACCCTATGAGGGGGCATGGAAACCTCTGGAAACGAGAACGAGCAACGCAAGTGTAAAAGAAATAAAAATTCACAAACGAGCCACAGCGTCATTAACAGACTGCTAATGCTTCCAGGCAAAACCGCAAAGCTGAACTTTGGGACACTTTGCACAGACCTATTACCCTCAATGATCTCATCCTGATCTTAGAGGCCTTGCTTGACACCCAGTCTTCGTTATTAATCTAGTCTCTGCAATTAAAGCCTTTTTTTACCATTTCGATTAATGACTATGTTCTGTATAATTGTGGAATCACTGTTAATTAATTGATATGCATTAGATGAGTGTACAGTTCACATGCTGAAAACAAGAGATGGGGACTGATATCACTCTGCAAAGACCCACTAATATCACTGTAAAAAACAACAGTGGGGACATGACGGATGAAATCGCTTTAAAAGCATTTCAGATTTATTTATGTTTTTTATTATTTTGTGCCAACTACTTATTCGAGAAATACCAGGTATACGGATTCGAATTGTGAAACGCTTCCGGTACTGAATACACATACAAATGCACTAGTGAGCTCACGATTTCTACCTTTCTCAAAAGCGAGTGTACTAGTAACTTCAGCTCATAAAGCGCATTTGTTAAAGGACATGCATTTCACATACATTTATCAGTACTGTATCTGATTGAATGCAGCTGTATGCTGATTGACAAGAACTGGTGACAGTGTCTAAAGTACAACTGCACGTACCCTGAGAGTCCGAGTGTGTGGGCCGAAGATGCAGGAAGCGGATTGTTCAATGTTCGCTCCACTGCTTGCCTCGTGCACAAAGCCATCACTGGCGCTGTGCATGAGAGAAAAAGCAGCACCTTTGCGCCATCATTAAGAAAAAACCTATCACTTTATACCTTTAAAATAAAGCCACATAGTGACTGGTCATTTCTTTAATCACACCGTGCCCACGCTGCCTTGATAGCGCAGCCCGCTGGGACACTGCTAGTCTGCCCACACCAATCCAGGCTTTGCTCCTATACTTAAAGCTGCATGAGAGCAAAACCTGGATTGGTACAAACAGGTGAACTTGGAGCTCCCAAGGAGACCAGGGGGACTGCTCTGTTTTTCCCCTGGCTCCTAACAGAACGCTAGTTTTAAGAGCCTGATGTGCTTTGTCCAACGCGACATGCGCACAAGACCTGTCCAACCTGATATGCGCATGGGCTTTCTGCTACCGCAGCATTGCCAATGCCATGCCAATCACCCGATTGGCCATTGACGCCCTGCCAGGCTGCACCAAACCCAGCGCAAAGGAGCCATGGTGGGCAGTAGATAGTGCTTGGATAGGATACATTTTTTTAATTATGGCATAGATGCCTACACTTGGGTGGGTGGGGGGGTGGGGCAACACTCGAGTGTCCTAGAGGAGGAACCGCCCCTGGTGGGTCCTGTAGGAGCCCCTACACTCTACGGGTATTTTCCTGGGACGTCATTGAGAGCTGTTTATCCTCCCATTTAAAGAGGCGCCTGGAATGGGTGGTCCTGACTGTAGCTCATGTCCTTGTAGTGCAAAAAGTCCAGCATAGGTTTAAGGCCTTTGCGTTTGCCTAGTGTGACTGGCGAGAGGTCTTGAAAGAGCTGGTTGACCATGCATTAAATGAGATTGGGCATCAAACATGGAAGCGCTAAATCACAGTCTCCTTATCTTCACTGAAGTGGATCCAGAGAGGAGGTGTCACCAAGTCAACAAGCCACACCCCAGCAGTATCTGCTAGTGCTGTTCTCGCATCAGCTGTCTTGCGATGGCTATGGATGGGGGCCCCAAGAGTGGACCCCCTCAGCAGGTGTTCGCCATATTCAGCATCTCGCCATGCCCTCCAGAAGCATACTAACAAGATTTGGACTAATGCCAGTGTAACACAACTTTCAATGCCCTCTTTAGCTCAAAATAAGGTAGATCGGGAATGCAACTTATAAGATGAAAGTGTTTCAAAATGCCTGTGCACACACAAAATGACCTGTAATAAATATTAGAATACTGGAATATTGATGGCTCCATTGAAGACTTCGTAATAGCTCCAGGCTTATAACTGCTTGTATAAGCCCGGGGCTTGAACATTCCAATGTTTGTCTTCATGTTTCTACCTTTTTAATTTAGAACATTCTACAAATAGTGGGCAGAATTTTCTAATAGCCTTACAGCCCTTCTGCCTCAGGCTATACCGGTTGTTAAAGGCCCTCTCCCTCATTATAGGCCCTCGCCTGCTGCTCGAGCCTATACCTCTGGTTTAGGGCCTTTAACAACCAGTAATAATGTACAATTGTCCAGAATAAAGAACTCTACCAGCACCACTGGCAAGGAAGAACATTTCACCATTATAGTCACATTTGTCTTTTGAAAAAAATGTGTGAAAGGTTTGTTTGACTCTAGTTATTCCTCCAGAATCAGTCTTCAGAGTCAATTTTGCATCACAATTGCACAAGGACTCTAAATGTTGAGCCACCAGCTGAGCACATAAATTTAGATCCCACTGTTCTAAGACTGAAGGTGCTGGTGGAAATATGCTCACCAATAAAATAATTAAATCTGTACTTTAGATTTGTAGTACATTTGTAACACGTTTACATTAATGATTTCCAGCCCAGCCTAAGGGAATGACATGGTTTATACTTTCATCTACACTTTCATCTATATATACCAAAAAGACAATATCACCAGGACTCCCTAATAGTTTCTTTCATACAATATTAATTGCCAACTTATATGTATATTATCACAACAGTTTACTCAGTATGTGTTAATATGATTTAACAGAGAAATAAAGCATTTTAAAAAGAAAAGTAATGACATCTTTTGGAGGAGCAAACACTTATTGATATGATGTATATATTTCTAAATTTCCTGTTATTAAGTCTATGCTATAAGCCCTCCTTAACTATTGAACCAAAAATGTGTACTTACATTGTCATGTTTAAAAAAACACAGCATCTTCAACTCGCGGAAGACCCTTTTGCATGAGACCAAATTTTGGAAGACGTTAGGCATTTTTTTAAGAGCAACCCTCTTTCCATCTCTAGGATCTGTCACAGACCTGTGAAGTCAATAAAATATGCATTTAGAATTGATGGCACTGCAGCTAAAACACTTATTAAATAAACATATATGCCTATCCCAAGCTACATAAATGCTAAGGCAGTAAGAAAATAAAAAGGCAATGGCAGGGCCGTTGATAAGAGGCTGTACGGCATAAATGATTGATCAACTGGAGTGCATATTTTCTACTTTGTGTACATAATGATATTTTGTCAGGTAAGGAGGGAAAAGTTACTCATTTGTAAATCTAGTACTACATCATAGAGATCTTCACTTATTTCACGAACACAAATTATCTGTAAGAAACTGGGTTATTCGTTGGGAGGGGTGAACCACAAAAGTCACTAAATTAACCTGTGTTTAATCCTCTGATAGGTTGGCTCAAAAGCAGTTAGGCTTAACTTAGAGGCAATGGGCAAGTGTTGATGCAACACACAAAGAGTAGTAAAACACAATACAAGAAAAATCCCAAACGAATTTAGAAAAATAGAGTACATTTTAATATTTTAAAATGACAACAAAACGATCAAAATCCAATCAGTAGAACCGGAGACATGAGTTTAAAAAAAAAGATTTTAGGTAAAAATAGTGCCAACTGTTGGTATCTGGTCGAGGTGGATCAGGACACATATTCAAGCTGACCACAATGGAGTGCAGACCGGGTACAGGACTAGGTTCGGCCGCTAGGAGGTGGACCTTTTTGTCCCTGGTGCTGTGATGTGGAGTCCTGCTTCTGTTCTGGGGGCGCTGCCTACCAGGAGCGGCGAGGTGCTGCGATGCGTGGTCCTGTGTCAGGATGCGCCGCATCGCTTCCAGTGAAGCTGCTGATTAGAAGCAGCGAGGTGTTGCATCGGCTCTGTTGAAGCCAGCAATCAGGCGCTGCCAGGCGCTACAGTGAGAAGTCCGCTGTAGGACAGCAGCAGTACCAGATTTGGTTTAGTCACGAAAATGCCAACTTTCTAAAGGAGCCATTTTCAAAAGTGTAACTTAAAATCCAACTTTACCATTAAAGATGATTGTAAATTACATTTGAGTGTAAACCGCATAACTATCTGCTCCCAATCTACAGTTCTCACTTATAAAAATGTAATACAGTAACCCAGTGTTAGTCTATGGGAGAGAGAGGCCATAGAATAGCAAAACACAACTTTAGAACTTTTTCACTGTTAGGACATGTAAAACTTTAACTCAAGTCCTACTTTCTAAATATCATGCGCCCTGCCCTATGGGGGATTAGGGCCCACCTTATATTAAACATAGGGAAGATTTAGGCCTGGCCAAAGGTTTATTGTACTAGGTTAAAACGACAATTTAAAACTGCACGACAGGCTGCAATTGCAGGCCTGAGACATGTTTTAAAGGGCTACTTTAGTGGGTGGCACAATGAGTGATGCAGCCCAACTAGTTGCATTTAATCTATTTACCATGGACGTACAAGCAAATTAAATGTGCCAATTAGGTGCAGCCCGAATTTACCATGTTTTAGGAAGAGAACACAAGCGAATTAGCACTGGACAGCAGTGGAAAAGTGTAGGGATTCCTAAAAGTCAACAAAAATGGGTTCAGCAAAGGAAGGGAGTGAAGGCAAAAGGTTTGTGGTGTTCCTGTAGAGAGGGCTAGGTCCAACATGACCCTCATCCCCTTCCAGTCTAAAGCTAAGATAAACTAACTAATACTCTGATGAGATTCCCTGCTTAGGCAACAGACGTGAACAAAGGCTTCTTCTGAATTGGCACTTGTTAGTTCTATGCCCCTCTGAACTTAGTTGGATCACTCTGTCAACATTCTCTTGAGCAGGCCTTGTGTTGGTGGTCATCGCTGGTGGTCAGTGTAGAGTAAAGAGTCTGGTTCACAGAAGCTTCCTATTGGCAGTCATTGCGGGCGGTAGAGTTCTGGCGCGAATGGGCCCGTTATCGGTAAGGAAGAGCAAAAAACTTCAGGATATCACCTTTCTTCTCAGGAGGAGCTCAACTGATGCCTGACAAGGGTCCAAGACCTGCGGAGACATAACTTGGGGATAAGGAACCCACTCTAGCAGAGCCCAGTAGGGCTCAGGCAGGTCCAGTGGGCTACAGCCTTTACAATATAAGCTGAATCATACATGCCTTTACAAAGAGGGATTTACCACACACGTGTCTTTACGACGCAAGCTTTTACTATGCAGGATTTAACAATGAATATGCCTTTACCACGCATGTCCTTACAACGAATGTGCGTTTTTGTAGGCTCAGTTGCACTTAAGGTTAAATAATGTTAACCACTTAGCACACAGCAGAAAGAGAACAGATTCATGGCACTTCTACATTAGGCAGTGTAAAGTTTCATCAATATAATTTCCAGGACGACTCCTACCACCATGGACGCATCACCAACCCGCTTTACATCAATTCAAAAAAACACATCACTACGCTTCACTGAACTGTACTAACTGTCCAGCCACTCCCATCTATGCACAAGAAAAAAGTAAATACTTGCCCCCAAGCAAACACATAATCTGAAGAAACACCCCTCCCACGTATAAGACTAATAAATATGTGTAATGAATTTCTTTGCCAGCCACCCCGACCCATACTGCATTTTACTGATACTACAGTGCTTGCACAATACTTACCATATTGGCTGACATGGAGGGTCAAGGCCCCTATAGAACTATATTTTATTGTAGCACTTATGTATTGGAACATGTTATGTTCTAAGATGGCGGCTACCTTCAGGGACAGACGGGGATATATTACAATATCAGTCTCGTCACTGTTCAGTTTTCATTATTTGTATACGTAGATGTCTGCTTCACGAATCAGCACAGACCTCCACACGGTAAGCCTTGCAAAATCCATAATTTGTTTGGCTACTTACCATTAAACTTTTACCAAGCATACGTCTTTACCAAGTGTGCCTTTACAACGGCAATATCGCTGTAAAGGCATGCGTGGTAAAGGCATATGCATGGTAAAGGTTTTCGTTGTAAAGGCATGCATGCTAAAGACGCATGCATTGTAATAAAGGCATAATAACAGCATACATTGTAATGGAATGCGTTAATCCATCATACGGCCGTTCCAGTTGCAGGTTTGGTGCAGCAAGTCAACTTAACAGTTGCAGGGAGGCATCTGGAGCTTATTTTGTCACTTAGCTCAGACAGGAGGTCTAACAACTGACCCTTGGAGTCACTCAGGTTAGCCTGGGGTGCAGGAAGCAGGTCCAGTCATCCTTCTCGGAGAGCAAGGCAGTCCTCAAGCAGCAGGGCAGTCCTGTTTAGTTCACAGGTCCAAGAGTATTCGGATGACAGGCAGTCTAATACTCATACCTGGTGCCAGCCTTTGTGTGTGGGGGCTTTGTGTGTAGGAGCAACACATGATCCTACCCACACATCTGGTTCTGGAAAGTTCTTCCCTTCGCCTGTCAGGGTTCTAAGAAGTTCGGGTTGACAAAAGACTAGTGTCGGGTTCCTTTCCGTGTGCTGGAGGAAAGCCCTTTGAAGTGTAAGTGGTGCCAGGCACAGCTCCACCCCCAGCCATCCTGCCCACACCTACATCCTGCCCACACCTACACCCCTTTGCATCATTGTCTGGGAGGAACACACATACACCAACAGCAGAGCCATTCACAGCCATGAGGCCCAGGAAACCAGCAGAAGGCACAAATGGTTAGAACAAGCAATTGCCAGATTTCTAAAGGTGGCATTTTCAGAACTCTTACCTAAAATCTGAAATCCAACTTTGCCATTAAAGAGGATTTTAAATTACAATTCATTTGAGTCTAAAGTTGATATTCCTATCTGCTCCCAATCTAAAGTTAGCCTAGCTAGAATGCTTACTCGCCCGAAGACGCGTACAGCTCTGTCATGTCTTCTACACATCGGGAATTCACCCTGGTTCGCAACACAACCAATTTTCTTGCATGCCGTTTACTATCAACCTGATCCCATATTGGCTTACTCAATCTGCAGATTCTCGAATACTGGCCCAAGGAAGCTGCCTTAATCCCACGATTTATCTCAAACGTTATTCCCCTTGACTAGTTTACGCGAACACTTCACTCTTGTGTATTCTCCAGAGGGAGACTTCTTATTATCCTCATGGTGGGAGTAGTCTCATTGCATTCCCTCATGTTGTGGTCATCCCTTTAGGCTCCTGATAGCCTCTGCTGTCACTTCAAATACAGCATAGTCTCAGGCATTATAATGTAATGTCCTGATGATGATCCTAACATTACTAAAGGGTCGGAACATCGTCTACTTTTGCTCACTGACCCTGCATTGTATTTATAACTCTGTATAATTTTGATTGCCGTCATATGTAACTGCCAGAGTTTCTTTGTATGTTTTGCATGTTTTTTTGTCTCTCGTTAATAAACGTGGTTTTATTTTATTTGCTTACAAAGATATTTTGTCATGTTTATATCTATTGAAAGTGTGACTGTTGGTTATAGGGACCTTGTTCCTTTAGAAAGCTTTCTAAAGGTGGCATTTTCAGAAACGTAACCTAAAATCCAACTTTACCATTAAAGAGGATCTTAAATTATAATCTATTTGAGTCTAAACATGGTATTCCTATCTGCTCCCAATCAAAAGTTAGCACTTATTAAATGTAATAAGGTAACCCTATGTTAGTCAATGGGCTAGATAGGCCTTACAGTAGTGAAAAAGACTTTAGGAGTTTTTACTAACAGGACATGTAAAGCCACATGTACTACTTTTTAAGTACCATGCACCCTGCCCTATGAATCTTTAAGGCAGGCTTCTCTAACGAGCAGCTCGTGAGATACTGGTAGTTCTACAGTTACCTGTAAGTAGCTCTTCTGTATGAAGCCCAGCCTACTAAATCAGAAGCTTTTGCTTGGGTGAATTAATATATGTACAATAAAATTGAAAGTGTGTATTTAAGATCAAAATGTGTTCATTTTCACAACTCATAAGCTGATGTTTGAAGCAAAATGGCTTCATTTCCAAAATATATTTAAAGCTGATATTTAAGTAATAATTCCATGTGGAATTGGGCATACTTATTAATAGCATAACCTTGATGCCATGAGCACTGGATTAGGTATTAGCCATAAAGAGGCATTTAAATATGACAAATCCTTTTTTTGCCTTAGTGCTGGAAACCCTGCCTGCTGCACTGAGGTGATCACTGCTAATTGTCTTGCATATAGTGGCCACTTATATAATCTTGTCTGGGGTGGTCACTATTACAACACTAATACTATTAGTAGCTCAGAATTGTTTTCATTAAGCATAAGTAGCTCTTGTTGGAAGAAAAGGTTGGAGACCCCTGCTATGAGGCCTATCTGTGGGGTAACAGTTATTAAAAAAGAAGGTGTAGGCCTGGAAAAAGGTTTATTTTGACAGGTCGAAATGTTCAGTTTAAAACTGCATTACAGGCTGAAGTGGCAAGCCTGAGAAGTTTTAAAAGGTTACATTAGTGAGTGGCACGAGTGCTGCAGCCCGCTAGTAGCATTTAATTTACAGGACCTGAGTACATGTAGGACCATATTCTAGAAGCTTGCAAGTAAATTAAATGTAGCAATAAGGAGTAGGCCAATTTGACCAAGATTTCAAAGGAGAGCACAATTACTTTACCACTGGTTAACAGGGGAAAAGTGCACAGAACCCTACAGGCCAACGAAAACCAGTTCAGCAAAGTAGAGGAAGCCAAAAATCTGGTGTGACCCTGTTGAAAGGGCCAGGTCCAACAATCTCCATGCAGGATCCT
The DNA here is from genome assembly GCA_963921515.1 of Calotriton arnoldi. Classification (NCBI taxonomy): domain Eukaryota; kingdom Metazoa; phylum Chordata; class Amphibia; order Caudata; family Salamandridae; genus Calotriton; species Calotriton arnoldi. The sequence goes on from CAWUFW010001051.1 coordinate 1,722,935, forward strand.
GAAAAAAACATTTACAACCAGAATGTATACATACTCTCACAATCATTCCCTCGAAAAATGCTAAGGGAATCCATGCACTCATGGATAGGGTAGTTTATTCCATCGTACTTGGTTACATGGTGGTCACCACGCCGACGCATTTCAGCTTGTGGCCTTTCACAGGGTGTACAGCAGGCCAACCCCCTCCACCATTTTGATGAGTGGAAAGACTAGTAAAAACCATACCATACAAGAGTCACTTTGCATATTAGGAAACACTTCCACAGATACAGAAAACAAACTGTGTATCATATTTAAAATATCAACATACATCAGAATAACTTTAAGAAACTTCATGTATCCACAACTTCATCAGAAATTAAGTAAAAAACAAAAAGCTAAACTTTCATTTAAGGCTCCTGGTTCACGCTGTTACCTAAAAGGGCACAACTTTGGCGGTTGGGCCTTGCTTCATCTTGAAACAAGAATGAAGTGTAATGAGTGCAAGTTAATTGTTGTGCTTCTCCACTTTGCTATTCTTGTTTCTCATGAAACTGAATTATTTGTTTTCAGAATCAATGAATATTCTCATGAAGCAGAAATAGGAAAAACAAAAAATAAACTTACCTTGTCATAATGGCTTTGTCACTGATATTTATTAATGTGGAATAAAACTGTACTCTGGACTAGAAACCCAAAATCATTGTACAAAGGCCAACAAGGGAGAGGAAAACAGTGGAAAGGAGCATTTCCCCAAACAATTTATACATAAATGAAAGATACACTCGCTCCATCCACCAGGAACCAGAATGTGAACAGTATTGTCGCTTATTTTTAGGGAGCTGCTTCGTAAATTTCTGCCATGGGTAGGTTTCTAAGAAAGGGTACATACAGTACATCTCAAAACACAAAAGGAGTGAGGGAGAGTATGCCCCCATATGTCCTCCTAAGTACGCCCTGGTGGTATTGTCGGACCAGGGTAAGGAGAGGTTGCCTATGATTTAGCATGTTACATTATGGGAGTGAGGCTTCCTCTTCCAATAAGATTGGTCTTTCTTTTCCTCTTAGGCTTACCCCTATCCATGGAAGAACCGTGTTAATTTAGGTATCAGAGATTTGTACCACAACACTGATAAAAAACAGTATTGTAGAAGCCTCCATACCTATAAGTGTTTTGGGTACATACAGTACATGCCGTCCGACTTTCAGACAGGGATGCAATAAAAGCACACATGCAAATTATAAAAGCATTCATAATTTATTTACCCCAACCTAGTCTTGGGAATAACTACTCATTATTTAGTTCACTAATTTCATAAGGCAAAGTCCAAACTATTAGGAATTATGAAATCAAACAAAAGCCGAGTAAATGTGCTCAGAAGATTAGATAGACTCTATAAAACTTTGATAGAACGAAAAAAACATTACATGAAGTGCAAATATGACACATTGTATTAGAAGCGGTCAATAAGATTGGGAGAAACACATTTTGAAATGTTACAACTAATAATACCACAAAGGAGGAAGCGATGGTCCAAACTCCTCACAACACAGACAAAGCAGTAATCATGTTCCTTCAAACTAGTGTAACAAGATCATAATATATATAGCCCAGTGCGAACAAGAACTTTTGTGCAGTGGACTGTGCCATAAAAGTCCAGCTGTCATTGCAGAAAGCCTATCTTCAAGAAGTAGAATAGGATGGAGATATGCAAATACCACCCAAGGATAATGGAGCCTTCAGAAGATAAAGAACTTCCCCATGCATTTCGAGTCCCAATTTTAGCCACTGAAGCATGGACTAAAACTGACAGACTGTTTCACATTACTAAGCAGAATCAACAGAACTTTACTGTGATCTATGTAAGTGGACATGAGGATAGATTTGGGTCTCCTGATGTGTTTGATTGTAGTAAATACAAATCCCAGAGTTTGTATGAGATTCAGCAAAAATGGACTGGAAACTAGAAAGCTTGATGCATCTTGTAGTGTATGCCAACATCTGTCTTATTGATTCTCTACATACATTAAATAAGGAAGAAGGTAAAGTTGCATGCTTTTGGTAACATTGGTGCCGATGGATACTTTGCCAAATCTGCAACTCCTTTACCTTTAAAATTTAGCAGTCAAAGCTTGGGATCGCAGAACACTTTGTACATGCAGTCCCAGAGCTCTGTCTCATACGTTACATCTTTCGACACCAGCCATCTAGGACTACGAATGTTTAAAAGGAAAAGCAACATCTAATCTATTTTAGTTCCTAGAATTATATTGCAGAGTAACCTAAATCGAGGACTGTCAGGACAGGCAATAAAGAGTCTGCAGAAAGAAAACAGTATCCATCACAACCAACATTACCAAAGGTTTGCAACTTTTTTGCTGAGGGGATACTAAGCAAATACCAATTTTAGGTCTGAATGTGCTGTTATCTAAGTCATAGGTAGTAATATGTTCAAGAATACGTGCTGCTCAACCATCTGGAATCGACCATAACATCCAACACTTCTTCTACCAGGTCATTTCCAATAAATGCTAGGGGAGCCAAATGTGCATCTGTAAGCTGTTTGGATCTGGGGGAACATCATGCCCTCTTTCTGTCTAATATGATGGAATGAACGGCAGCATTTCATGGAGTGATTTACATGTCTAGGATTTATATTCAATGTCAGATGAAAAATGGAAAAATGAAAGCAATGAATGCTCAGCAGGTAACACTCTGCCACTATCTCTACCAACTGCCAAAGCAGGTATTGATTTCTGGCCGAATTTACTGCAGCTCCCATCAAACGCATGAAAAAATAAAACAAAAGACAACAGATCCATTTTCTTTGAGCCCATGTTTCCATGTGAGTCGTAAAAACTTTGACCGCTATGGGAGGATATATCCAATAAAATCATTTATCGAACACAGGAATGTGCATTTGAAAAGTCCAATAAAACTGACAAAGATGAAGGCTTCTCCCAGAGACCACTGATAGAACTCTTAAAAGCCTCAGCATAAAAAAAAAAAAAAAAGAGTCATCCTGAAAACCTTCATGCCGAAAGTCAGTCACTTTATCTCCTGTGAAGTAAGAAGTTTCGAACCGAAGGCTGAAGAAACCCTTGTTACTAACACTATATACAGTATAGTCACCCCTAAGGAGTGATCAGGGCCACCTCACTGACCACATTGACTTGCTAGGCATTCAAACCACTTGCATATTCCTAGACCTACTATGTACGAGCCAAATTCTAATCAAACATTTTCACACCTTCCTCTCCCACTTGTTTAGAAAGATGTTTTGATTCGTAATGCCCCCAATCAGCAATTTCCTGTACACCTTCTGAAAGCGAGGAAACCGGTTTGGACAATTGAAAACTTGCTTTTTGGCTCAATATCTCTTTGCATACCATATCTAGAATTGTGGTAATTGGAGGCGGAATGAAGGAGACCACTGGATGCCGCAGAGCATCCATCAGGGCCATGAACAGTGATACCTGTCCTGGACCAGTGTTTCCCAAACTGTGGGTCATAAGCAGATCTTTGGTGGGCCAGGAAAGTTCAAGCAATAAATAAAGATGCCTGTAAATTCTGCATTTATTTGGTCACATTGGCTGTGCTTTAAAGAGAGAGGGCAAATGTCAGGCTAGGTCTTCTGACAAATTGCTGCTTATTATTATTTTTTTTTTAACATGGGAATTGTTATTTACAAACTTATCTTACTTTCAAGTAAGAGAAAGAAAATTAAAGTGAAGTATGCGACAATCTTGCTGGCAGGGAGAGAGGGAGTGTGAACAAAAAAGAGAGTAGGATATCATTTTGTGTAACAACATGTATAAATACATGTAAAAGAACTGCACAAATTCAGCAATTAGGAATGCAAAAATGAAGCACTTTTTTTGTAATTAAGTGTGACCGAAGATTTTAGTAGGATCAAAACAAATCAAGAGACGTTACTTGATGATGCACAAATGAACAATATTCAAAGAAAACCGATTTCCACACATCACTTGTGTGTAACATGATTTTATCAGTAAACTGTACGGTTGCGTAAATTTAGTAGCCAAATCAATGGAAATGTGCGGTCTGTAAATGACAGTGCCATACCACATGATGCTGTAGTCACATTGAAAAATCGCCTGTCTCATGTACTTTAAAGCTAGGTGGGTTGCCACAGTTAGTTGTTCTGAAAACTGGTTTGTGGTTCTAAAATGTATGGAAAGCACTGCCCTAGACAACGGACTTCACCCTAAGCACTATGAGTATGAGAAACTTCAATGGCACCACCAACTCTGTCATTGACAGCACCAGCAAAGCCTCCATCAAATCAATGGCTATCCTACTGAATAGCTCTTCTACATCGGCAGTGCCATAATCCCAGGCTTGCACTATAAAATGGAGGATAACTCCAGATACAATCTTCTTCATTTTGATAACAAGGAGCAAACTTCTATCTCAAATAACGCAGAACACCATGGTGGGCACCTGAGAGGATACTTCAACCATGCAGGGAAATTCACCCCGAAAGCAGTTACCTCAACAACTTAGAGGCTTCAGGTCAATATTCTGGACAAAGAGAGGTGTCCTCTTCGGCATTCACTATGTGATCACGTCAGCGTCTTTTTATATTTGTGCAAAACAGCCATTTTGTAGTAGTCGAGTCACAAGAGTACCTACCACCCCCCCCCCCCCACAGGAGGGTAGTAGAAACCCTTTCCTCAATGCATGTATCGCATGCATTTGAGATACTGGCTATCAGCTGTAAGTTTGTTCCCTAGAGGACTGAGATTGCAGGGCATGCTGAGACACGCGCCACATTTCCGGCCGTCAGTCACATTAGATCGCCCCAAACATGAAAGCATTCACGAACATCTATCTGAAACATAACCTTCCTGCCCTTGCTGCAGCTCTTAAATCGCCAAGACTTCTATGCTCCTGTTATCAAAGAAAAAAGTTGCAAACTTGAAAAAAAACTTGACTGAAAGTTGACTGTTAATCTGGCTCTCAAGTTTCGGAGCCTCATAACCTGGGCAAAGGAAAGGGAACTGAAAGGGCTCTGCTACTTGCAAAACTATAGGGAATTAAAATCTGTACACTCCCACTATGCAGCATAAGCAGCTATTATCTTTTGAGTTCATTTGTACAAATATCTGGATACTAATGATGACAAGTTAAAAGGATTTGGTTTAGGGATCCGGAAGGCAAAGTGAAAGTTTTAGAAACTATAAGAGAGAGGCCAACCGGAAATGGTCAATGTTTTCAGAGCCTATGCAAAATAATACTTTGTTGTTTGGGTGCTCCTTTTTCCACAACAAAAGCCAATTTTTAAATAATTTCTTGCAGTTTAGTACCCTATAATATATAGGAGGCATATACGGTGGGACCCTAAGCCAGCAGCCTATAATGACCTTATTATGGCCTGATAACCTCAACAGGCCTAGCCTGATTAGGCCTGATAACCTGGACCTAAGGGGTGATATGAAATTAACATCTGTGAACTAACTGTATAGACTCTACTTATCCCTAACGGAGACAAATGGTGATAGTCTATCTTTACAAGAGATATGGAGGTACTTCCAGCAAAGCAGCAGTAAATGTTTATCACGCCGAACAGCCAGCTAATATGGCATATATTTTGGGGTACAGGGCAGGCCATAGTTTGAAGACTATCTAAAGATGAGTGTTTGAAAAGACAACTACAAGTGCCTACTGTAGTAAATACTTTCTTGGTGCATTACGCAGTAACTATATACTCCACATGAATAGTGTATTTCTTAGACAGTTAATATAATGTCCAACTGCTGGGAAAGGATTGCTTCCCATTAAGAAGGGTAACTGGACAAATCAGGTAGGTATATATATATATATATACATATATATATATATATATATAATACAATATTAATTAGCTTAAATGAATTAACCAGTAAAATGTAGAGGGGGCGTGGCCAGCCGCAGAAGCTGGCGGACGTCTAATTGTGAAGCTCCGAAGCCGGGGCCCGAAACTCTCCTCCATCCCCCCCCTTAATACTGCACATCGGCCAGAATCCTGCATAAGACCGTAGCCGCTGGTGCGGCAGATGCCGGTTGGAGTGCCCCCTGCTACTATTGGAGGGGCTGGGCTCGTACACACGGTCCGGCCCGAAGCCGGGCCTACGGACTTCACGGGGTCGCTGGCCTGGGCCCGGGAGTGGCTGCCCCACTGTTCATTGGAGGGGGCGTAAGTCGGCTAGAGTGCCGGACTGACTGTCTGCGCGGAGCTTCGTGCGAAGGCAGCCACCGGCTGTAGTCAAGGTCGGACCGGAAGTGGAATCGAAGGTGGTGCGCTGCGAGGCCATTTATTTATGCATTAGTCCCATTATTGGCAACACACCCCACCCACACCACAACAGAGTATGCATGCATAAATAAATACACAACACAACTTTTGTTTGGGAAAAATAGTGCTGCAGGTTTATTCCATACAAAAGTATGCAATATGGTGGGTTATCTTACGGGCGATCCAAGGGCAGGCAGCTGTACCAACCTATGCTGCCCCGCCCGCCTGATGAGCCAAGCACTGTGGAGTAACCAATCAGCGCTACCCTTATGGGGGTGATCCCCTTACTGGATCACGTGACACATTGGTCCCTTATTACTCACGCCCCTTTCAGGGCGGAGCGTAGCAAGGCAAGCCCCGGTTGTTCAGGCCTACAACCGCCCGAAGGACTAACGGGGCGCCGACGTAATTGTTCCAGGACCCTCCCATGAGGCTCCTGGGATTTGGCTCTGGCACCCCTATTGTGCTCTTGCAGAGGTACTCTTCTGTACCCATTTGCTTCCAGATCGCCCTGTAACTCCTCCTGCAACGAGAAAGAAAACATTACAACGTTCTATGTATTTCGCCTGCCAACCCCACGCCGGGTAAGCGGTAGGGTGGGAGACGGCGTGTCCGGCGCAAAGAGGACGCCAAGATGGCCGGGGGGAGGCATAAGTACCTCCCCACCTCCTCTGCGTGCCGGAAGTGACGCGTCTGGTAGGGGGACTCCTCCTTGAGTCCCACACATCATTGGGGGGTGGGGAAGTGCCCAAATGGCACTAAAGGGGCCGCCCGTTTAGGGTGGCCCCCTGCGGGGGCCGCGGGCAGCCGCATAGTCCCATTATTGGCAACACACCCCACCCACACCACAACAGAGTATGCATGCATAAATAAATACACAACACAACTTTTGTTTGGGAAAAATAGTGCTGCAGGTTTATTCCATACAAAAGTATGCAATATGGTGGGTTATCTTACGGGCGATCCAAGGGCAGGCAGCTGTACCAACCTATGCTGCCCCGCCCGCCTGATGAGCCAAGCACTGTGGAGTAACCAATCAGCGCTACCCTTATGGGGGTGATCCCCTTACTGGATCACGTGACACATTGGTCCCTTATTACTCACGCCCCTTTCAGGGCGGAGCGTAGCAAGGCAAGCCCCCGGTTGTTCAGGCCTACAACCGCCCGAAGGACTAACGGGGCGCCCGACGTAATTGTTCCAGGACCCTCCCATGAGGCTCCTGGGATTTGGCTCTGGCACCCCTATTGTGCTCTTGCAGAGGTACTCTTCTGTACCCATTTGCTTCCAGATCGCCCTGTAACTCCTCCACAGCTCTGGAGGCGGCCCCCGTCGCCTAAAGAGCCCCCACCAAAACAGCTCCTTTCTCACTGCAACCTGCAATTTCCCGGGCCTCATTCATGTCCAGCAGGAACAGATCCAAGCCCACCTGTGCCAAGTGCACTCCAACATTGTCAAATTAACCTTTGGTGTTCGCCCGGCATAGCTCATGCCTGATGAAGCCAAAGCCCCTTGTTCTGCAAACTAGCGCATGGAGCGGATAATCCTTCTCTGGGAATGTACCAGTGCCTCACATGCGCTGCACGAATGTGATGGCCTCCCAGGAGGGAGCGCTACTCTTAAACATCGCTGTAATACCCTTCAAGCTGATGTGGCTCCCACCTCCTGCAACCTGAAGTTGCAGGCCTTCTAGCAGTTCGTGCTCCCCAACTCCTGTTTCCCCAATACCTGGAACAGCAGCACACATGCTTGAAGACCGCTTCCACAACCAGGCTATATACTCTGGCTATGCGGGCGGGGCATTTCATGCTTAACTGAAGCAACCCGTAACCTGCCCAGGGAGCAGAGTGCACCTCTTTGTTGAGGTTGACCAGACAAGTGCACCGACCTCTGTGTTAATAAACCATGGCGAACAGGGCTGATCGCCTAGCGCACACTATTGCAGTCATCGCAACCATTTGGAGTGACAACTGACGCCACCTGCCAGGCTTGCTTAACTAAAGCTCGATGACAGATACACACATACTTGCTAACCAGCTGTGACCCTTGATGTTCAACCCAGCTAATGACCTAGTACCTTGTTAATCCAGGGAATATTGCCCTCCACAAGATCAAGCCCACATGAGCCTATGGCCTTCACCTACTGGGCCGAGGTGCATAGTGTGCTCTGGAATTGTCAGTGATGGAGCTCCAAACACATTTCAAACCGCTATTGGAACCACAGCAGACATTCTGGCCTAACCAGCCGGCTCATGCCTCCTGGCTACCTTGCCGCTGCGAGATTTTGCTCTAACGCCAACCTCTTGCGCCTACTGGTGCACATGGTCTGTAGGTCTGCCTCCACTCTATTTATGCCGATACCTGCAATGTACCCCTCTGCCCCTGTATGGGCGGGAAAATACCCGTAACATTGCAAATCCCCCTGCACTCACAGTGTCGGGCAGTCAGGAGGGGGAGAGAGGTCCATAGAATTCGTTCTGCTATCTTGCTTGGCCACCTAGCCCGCAAGCACCCTCGTCTGACAGCACCCTATCTGTTGTGTCGCCCGTGCAATGTCCGCACCCTGGCGCAGGACGTCCCGATCGACACCTCTTCTAACAGACTGCCTTCAGGAAGCTGGAGTGAATGGTTGTATGTGGTGCACTGACCATACAACCTAGGTTTGCTTTGAGAGGGATCCATTTGTTGCACTCAAAATAGTGGCAACGTGCAGTTCTATAGCATTCTACCCTGCACGGTGTGCCTGGACGATCCTAGACACCCCCTGTGAGCCAACCCGCTTTGACCCAAGATGCAAGGCACTACACCCGGTGCACTTGGTTATCCCGGACTTAATTGCCCTCCCCCGGAATCGTGTGTAAAGGCACCCGGTCCCTGATTTACTTCCTAATAGTCTGTGTCACGCCATGCTCCTTTTTATTCCTTGTTAAAAGCAGTGAACTCGCTCACCCACGAGACCTGCTAGAAGCAAGTTTAGTATAGGCTGTACATGGAATTAAATTCCCCCGCCAACTGCACAGAGGGCAAGCCACACTTACTGCTACTGGTGTCTGACTGATTGGCCCTTGGAGGCCGTGGCAGTACTGCCCGGTCAGCAAGTACGCCCACGGTACAGTTGTAATTTAATAACTCCTGGCGCTGACAACTGCAGGTGCCTAATCCGTGCTATGTGTATGCGGCCCAGGGAGCCTAAGGGTAGGCTTGGTGTGGATGGGTAGTTAGCAATGCCTGGCAATAAGTGTAATGCCTTTGACAAACCTCTCCTGACTGGCATCTATGTCATTCTTAAACATATACACAGTTTTGCCACATGTCACCCTACTGGTTGGTGATATGGAACCTCCTACCCAGCATAAGCGGACAGTCTCGCGTTGCCTTTCACACCACCTGTGTATCTTGGATCACCCTCCTGTGTCACCTACCTCGGTTCTAGAGTGCACTTAATCCGCGCCGTTGACCAGAATTTCACAGGCCTCTTTGATTGCTAGACCCTGGTGAACACATTGATGGAGTCAATTCTGGTTTGAAACAATATATGCATTGAGCCCTCTATTGGAGACAACTCACCCCTCATGTGTAGTTGTGGAGTGACAACTACACCAGTGCCTACCCAAGTCACCCAACAGACAAGTAGGCCCTGACTACTTTGTGTTCTGGTGCCAGATATGGGAAGAGTCTTGCCTTCACTTGCTGCTCCCTGGGAAAACGCACAATGCCCGTGCTCTGGCTGTAACTCAGCGATGCCCTCGTGTGGCAATGAACCCCTGGTCAAATGAGAGTGCCACTCCAACTAATTAAACTTACACCTTGACCATGGGTGGGTGGAGTCGAGCTCTCCCCAAACTTCTGCTGTTGGAACCCACGGACACGCCTCCTGTCAGTTCAAATTAGTAATTCCTGGCACTGACCACCACAAGGGGCTCCTGCTGAGCTGTGTAAGTGCGGCCCAGGGTGACCTTGACGATCGGCTAGGTGTGGATGGGTGCTAACATTACCTGGCTGGAGTGCAATCCCTTTGACAAACACTACTGCCAAGAAGTGCCACTCAGGTAGAAGAAAGAGTTATCCAGCCCACCTTTCTTCCTGTCCCAGTTATCTGGGTAAATTGTGAAAGATGCACATTTGAAATGGTAACGGATACTGTAACTTACGCCTGCCAATGCTCTGCTCAGAGCAGCCCGCTAGACAATGGCTTCCATTGAAAGGAGGTGCCAACAGACCTCCTAGCACTAAAGGCGGTACCTCTTAGTAGGGCTCTACTCTAACAAGTGCCCCATGCAAGGATACCGCCTCCGGCTGCAAGCCGCTCAGTGCTACTGATGCCTTGGCGCTTCATGCCCCACAGCCAGCTTACCCTGCTACAATGCGCTCGTGACTGGGCCTCAACAGTGCGGCGAAGGCGCGAGACTTCCTAGCCTGACCTTGGCTCTTCACCAGGCTCCCACGCAAGAGCCATCCACAACCTTGTGGCCTAAAACATTCGCCCTGTAGGGCGGATGCGGAGTGACTGCAGGCCACTCCTAGGCATTCTCTACCCATGTTGTAAATGGAGTTTCAGGTAGGCTAGGGAATGCACCTAAGCCTGGCCGAAGCCACCCTTCTAGTCGGAGAAGGGAGTGCACACTATGCTGACTCCTGCCCACCCCTTAGGTGGCTAGGCAGAGACTGGCTATCCCAGAGGCAGTTTAAATTTAATGTGCCATGCGCACTCCCACAGTGGCACCTGCAGCAGAGATTCCATACCAGGCAATTCTAAATACCCTGCGTATCGTCCACCCAAGAGAGACTTAGTACCATCTGCCCCTATTACCCTGTGCTACCAAACCTTATCATGACATCACCGGTATTATATAACTCACTAGGTCAATCAGGCCACCGTCCTACAGCTCAGATAGCACAACCCCGTAGTTGTTGGCAGCAACTGTACTTCGCATAACAGCACAGAGTAAATAAAAATTGTGCTTCCCCCCTTGGGCCGGTAACTAACATCCAACAAGTCAGAACCTGGTCATGAGATCCCAGTTTCCTAGAGTAAAACAATGATTGTCCTGCACCATTAACAAATGTGCTACATGCCCGCATGACCTAGCCCCTTGGTGCTACAGTGGGCAGACACCCCCTGGAGGCAGTGGTCTACCAACTCTCCTCCGAAATAAGCAGCTATAGGGGCTCCAGATCTAGGGGTGAGAAAGGTCTTTCTGACGTAGCCCACCCACAGTTTATACGTGTAAGTGACTGGCCCCCAATATGGTGTGACCAAAACAAGGCTGAAACAAAGGAGCATGAGGCCTTAAGCAATGGGGTCTTTGTGTACTGGAAACATTACTTAGCCCCACCAAGAACCATGGACATCTCCTGAATGCGGGTCACCAGATCGTCAAAGAAATATTGATGGATTAGAGACCTATGCCCCATCCAAACTGCCGAATTAAAATTGGCGAGAATAGTTCTATGCAAGAAAGGCATTGAATGACCCGCTCAAAGCCAAAGGACATATCAAACCACTTATGTCTACTTAGCTGAGAAGGATGGAGCGATGCCCCTTATCGGTATTAGTGAATGGAGGCATTATTCATTCACGCACATACTCAAGCTGAAGTTATCGAGGCGCCTTGCATGAGCACCCGTCACGTGATACCATGACCTACGCCATATTACAGGCAGTTAGCTCTACATGGCAGTGGCCCCCGCCAATTATTACACGAATTAAGCCCCTGCTCTCAAACTGGGAGAGGGAAAGTGCAGTGGGCACAACTATCTCTGGGGTGGCACCCAATTAATGGCCCGTGCGACAAGCTAACCAAAATATATCCCAGGCACAAGGCAGCACTGATGAAAGCTTTGTCGTTTTGCCTGTGTCAACTTTGTTGCCTGCGCCACCATACAGCCCCATGGAAATAGTGCTGCACTCTCGCTTACTACACTGCTGAGTGAGCCCACTGTATTCACCCAAAAACACGTTCACCCCATGGTATCTTGGCGCTGCATAACATGTTTATTGTTACTCAACTCCATGTTACTCGTTTTATCGACCTCAGAAGGATAAATGCTGAGTGGACCTACCAGGATCTGAACCTGTGACCAAGGGGTTGAAACAAGCCACTTACTGTTCTGCCGCTCCCCAGGCCTGTGAAATTGTATCCCAGGGCTGACTTCTGGCACTAGAACCCTTGTTTGGACAGGCCCGACCTAGAACCCAGATCTAGAAGGCCTGCCAACCGGCTGACCGCTTCCCACCCCAGAGTGTCACGCAGCCACTCCGTAGCCTGGATACTAAACCAGGTATATATATATATATATATATATATATATATATATATATATATATGGGAAAACCCATCTCTTGGCGCCTGCCTGCCCCAAATTTCGCTGCGTGTCCTAGTCTGTTAAAACTTGGGCACAGGGTAGCCTGCACAGCTAACCCCATGAAGAAATCACACGACCCGGCGTGCAGACCAAGCATCACTTGCTTGCCCCGCCGCCAAAACTTACATATGGCGGTTAGGCACTCGCCCCACCCTGCTTGACCTGGACGTGGCCCAAATGCCAGACACCGCATAATAGTCAATGGCATGACCGCACAGGGCCCATCCTGATAAGACATTCTATATCATAATCATAAATTAAAATTATCTGCACTGGCAGGTTGAGGAGGAGGTCCAGGTGAGGGACCAGGAGTTATTAAACTAACGGCACTCTAGATACGCCTGACAATGATGCTACGTGCAATTCAAATAAAGGCCCAAACCCATCGTGCACATGTCCTGACCAACTGTCTCAACCCCGAGGTGAGAAAGATAAACCCATACTCGCCGAGCCCCGGCCAGAACCGACAACCGTTTTTCCATCTGTCATAACTAGCAGCATTCATCAACACGACATTGGAGGGCAACCTGCATAACCCCTGTTGGCACAAGGACCTTGTTGGCCAAGCATCGAGGTCTTCGCTCACTGCAATAAAACGAAACAGACTGCTCACAGCGCAAGCCCCCCACAGCGCCAAACCGGACAAGCCGGGTTTTGAACCGAGCATCCCAACTCCAAAGGAAAGGCACCACAAACAAACAACCCACTGCGCAGGTCACTCACAAAGGCACCACTGTAAGGACCCAACCTGAACAACGCCCACTACCTGAAGCTCGGGTGCACCATGTGAATAATGTAGGCTGTGGTTTGCCATACTGCTTCTTTCAAGCTCCTCGCCGAGACAGTCTGGGGAGAGAACTGAGCCAGCTCAGAACAGCAGGGACCACCTCCGGTCACGCAAATTGCTCAGTCTGCCTGTGCCCAAGCCGACGGCAGGGGATGAAATGCTGTGAAATCTCGAGTCGTTCTGTGCCCGGCCAAACACCCCCACCCTGCACACCCACACTTCAGTCCGCATGTTAAGCACCCCAGCGAACTGCAGTACTCTGCACCAGAGGCTGTGGACTTAGCAGGATGGATTTGCAGGAGTCCTAAGCGGTTGGGAGGTTTACCCACCAATGAAAGTGTCCTGCGTGTTTATTTAAGATTGCGCCTAATTACCCACTAGGTCGCACAGCGCTCCGCTTTGATCGACTTGAACTCAGGATTGTCTGAGTCAGTATCTGGCTGCTAACTGCGGGTGGGGCAGGTGCGCGATCCGACCAGGTCCCAGTCCCCGCTGTTGAGCATTACACTGGGCGCCGAGTTGCTGGGTGCAAAGCCAGGCCCCTGCCCGCCCCACGACAGCCACGCACTGCTCGTGTAAAGCGCTCTGATGTTGAGTTGATGCAGTCTGTGCTATACAACTTCAAATAAGTGCATCAGAGTGAGCGACAGAGGCCGCCTGTGCCGGAGACATCCTCTTAACTATGCCTAAAGCACGCAGAGATTCAGACTGACAAACCCAAAAGCTTATGTCTGAGAACCCAGAAAATCTTTCTGTAAGACATTCCGAGGGCAGCTTTTGCCTGGGACACCACAATAACCGTGCCTGAGACCCCCGCGGACTGAGACAGGCACCCAGAGAGGCTGTTTCTAAGACATCCAGAGGGCTATGCCCGAGTCACCCTGTGGCCTGCGTCTGGGAGTGAAGGCACACAGACGATGTCTGTTATGAGGCACCCAGGACTGTTTCCAATGCATCCTATAAGAATCTGAGACACTCGGGACGGTTTTTGAGATCCCCCTAGTGATTGTGTCTGAGAGATGTACCCCGGTAATTCAAGACTGGGACAGCCAGAGCTGTGTCTGAGTCAGAGACTTCAGAAAGACTATGTCTGAAAGTGGGGCACTCCGAGGACCAATATGTCCGATACTCAGGGCTGAGACTCCCTAAAGAATACGCCCAACTCTCCCACAGGAACTGTGGCACACGTTCCGCTGGTGGTTTGGGGTGTGCTTGTGCACAAGTGCGGATTCTAAAAGTCGCCTGCCCTCGCGCTGGAGACAGTGGAAAACTTGAGCTCCATAAACAATCCCTCCCATATCCAAGAATACTCGCCCTTAGCTAGGTTACATTGCACCCTTAAAAACATCATACGTATTCCCCGCGAGACCTGCTCGACTTGTACCCCCCACCCCCATGTGCTCGATGGCAAGGCCACCGCCTCACCGCGCTGACGGCCCCAGGGGGTCAAGGAGCTCACTGCGGAACTCCGGTCGGAGCAGCCACGTGTACCCCACAAGCTCGGTGCACTTCGGACTGCATGTCACGTAGGGAGGGTGGGGGTCAAAAGGCCTGCAAGATTGCTGCTAAACGCTCGTCGCATACCTGCAATGCATGCACACCATTTGCAGGATATACAAAGGACTTAGATCGATGCGAAAACAGGTGGCGGGCCAGGCATGTGAAGACTACCTTGCCCCCACTTGCCTTATAAAAGCCCGTAACACGAACTGCAAAGGCCCGTGTCTCTGCCCGAAATAGAGCAATTAACCATCCTGCGTATCGTATTGCCGCCACAGTGAGGTCAAACCTTTCTTATGACCGGCCTAAAGGAAACCTGCCACGGAGCTAAGCTTGTGGCAGGCACTAGCTCAATTGTTCCCCCGCATTGCTCCAGGCCAAGCGAGCCCCAAAAGCCCAGAGGCAGGAGCCGTGAGTCCCAAGGGGGGGGGGAGGACGCCAAGAGGCTGAAGAAATTGCCCCAGCAGGCCCGGACTCACTGCATAAAACACCGACGGTGCCTGCAGGCACAGACACAGTGCGACGCACCACGAGGACTGCGTGCCCCAGCGGAAGAACCATTTCAAATCCCCCGGGAGGCCCGAAGATCACCATGCTGCCCAGGGGACACCGGTATACTGATGGGAGAGGGGGGACCGGGACGCGGTCCACCCTCAGTGGCGACCTGGAAGGCCCCACAATAGAACATCCCCCACCCCCTCCAAGGCCGACTCAAACAGGGGGTCTACATCCTGAGAGGAGGCCGTGCGGAGGTGACCCGTTAGGGGAGCTGGCATGGTAAAGCCCCCTAGACTAGAGGCCGCTCTGTATGGCCTAGGCAAACGGGCCAGAGGAGTCGGCCCCCATGCCACGGCGCCGCCCAACAAGCACAGTCCCCTGCGGACCTCGGGTGGGCACCCGGTAAAAACGGGGAGGGGGTCTGTGTTGATGAGGAGGGGTCGACCCCACGGACAATGGCCTCTAGGGATGGGACCGGGGAGGTCGGGGCAAGCCACTAACCTCCACTTCCTCGTTGCAAAACGACCAGCAAGACCTCCCGACGGCGTGTCCGGCGCAAAGAGGACGCCAAGATGGCCGGGGGGAGGCATAAGTACCTCCCCACCTCCTCTGCGTGCCGGAAGTGACGCGTCTGGTAGGGGGACTCCTCCTTGAGTCCCACACATCATTGGGGGGTGGGGAAGTGCCCAAATGGCACTAAAGGGGCCGCCCGTTTAGGGTGGCCCCCTGCGGGGGCCGCGGGCAGCCGCATTTTATATAGCGCGGACTTTACCCGAGGGTGTCAGAGCGCTTCACAACAGGATTAGCAACATTACATAAGGAGGAGGATACAAATGAGCATAATACAAAGGCAAGCGTTACATTGCATGAAGAAAAGTGACAATTGTGCAAAAACAAACAAACCAAATACAAAAAGAGGAATAAGTTCCAATAGGAAAAAGTGACAGATGTGCATGAAACAAGGGATACCAAATACAAATGGAGGTATAATGCTGCAATAAGTGGCAGTCACACATGACACACTGGGAAGGCACTTCTATAGGCTTGGAGTACAGAATTTCCTATAGTGGAAGAACTTCCTTGAGGTAGTAGAGAGGGCGTGAATTCAGCAGGGGGTACATGGGGTACAAAATATATGATACATGGGGTACAAAATACCACTAAAGGCATAATACTGTAATAAGTGGCAGTAACTCAAAGCACACTGAGAAGGCCCTTCTATAGGCTTGGAATACATAATTCCTATCATGGAAGAGCTTCCTAGAGGTAGTAGAGAGGGCGTGACTTCACAGGGGACTTAACCTGGGGGGAACACGCACATAAAAACCAACACAACACACAAAGTAAGGAATGAACAGACAAAAGTACAACTTTAAACTGACGGGCAAACTTCCTAGAGGGGCCTAAGACCGAACGTATTAGTTCTGGAAGTGTCTTTGGAATAGAAGAGACTTGAGGTCAGCTTTGAAGATCCGGGTAGAGGAGGTGGCACGGAGCAGTGGGGAAGCGAGTTCCAGATTCTTACCGCATTGCCCGAGAAGGATTGAGCCATCGATCTTTCTCTTTTGAAGACGGGGGCTCAAGCAGAAGCTTTTCCGCATTGCGAGAAGGGCGAGAGCCACCGGACAATTTCAATTTATTCGCCAGGTAACAAGGGGAGGACGTGTGTAAGGCTTTGTGTGTGATGCAGGCAGTTTTGTAAATAGATCTTGCCTCGATCGGAAGCCATCGCAGAGAGGACAGGATAGGAGTGATGTGGTCGCTTCGTTTAGACCCTGAAATGAAGCGAGCTGCTGAATGGAGGATGGATTTGAGAGGGGAGAGGTGGGATTTGGGTAGGCCAGTCAGAAGAGAATTGCAGTAATCCAGTCTTGAGAGAACCAGAGATTGTACCAAGGTTTTTAAGTCTTTCTCCGGGAAGAACCGACGGATCCCCCACAGAAGGCGCAGCTGGTACCGTGCATTCTTGGCAATAGAGTTGATGTGGGCGATTAGGTTGAGTCTTTTGTCGAGAATGACACCTAGGGATTTAGCGCTGTCAACAATGATGGGTTTGTTGTTGAGAAGGTTCAGCTGATCCATCCAAGATTGAACAGGAGGAGGTGAGAGAGAGGTAGAGAGGAGGAGGAATTCAGTTTTGGCGGGATTCAGAATGAGTTGGTGAGCTGACATCCAGTTGTGAATAGAGTTGAGGGTAGAATTGAGTAGGGAGAGATCGTGTGCAGAGGACACCTTAAGGTAGATTTGCGTGTCGTCCGCATACAGATGGTAAAGGATCCCAGATTTGCTTAGGAGGTTCCCTAAAGGTTCCAGGTAGAGATTAAACAAGGTGGGAGCCAGGATAGAACCTTGAGGGACGCCCTGACCTACGGCCATGGGAGATGAGAGACTGTTCCCTATCTTGATCATTTGGGATCTGTCCGAGAGGAAAGAGGCAAACCATTTGAGCACAGTGCCGTCCAGACCCATTCTCTGTTGAAGAGTGTTGAGGAGGGTGCTATGATTAACCGTGTCAAAGGCTGCAGAGAGGTCTAGAAGAATCAGAAGACATGAATCCCCGGCGTCGAGTATATGCAGCGCATCGTCAATCACATGCAGCAGGGCTGTTTCAGTGCTGCAATTTTGGATGAAGCCCGACTGGAAGACGTCAAGGAGGTTATTTTCCAAGATATGTGAGGAAAGTTGTTTCGCGACACATTTTTCGGTGATTTTCGACAGAAAAGGGAGGTTGGAGATAGGGCGGAAGTTGTTGAGGTCGTTCGCATCCGCGGAGGGTTTTTTTAGAAGAGGGGTGACCTGACCTGATTTGAGGATAACCGGGAGGGAGCCTTGACTGAGGAAGAGATTGACTAGCCTGGTCCAGTAAGAGAGTATAGGTATAGAAATCGATGGCGATGTCGCTAGGGATGGGGTCGGAGGAATGGTTGGAGGGTTTAGTTTCGCGGATGCATTTGAGGAGGTCATCTTCCGAGATGACGTCAAAGTTCTGCCAGGTGATCAAGGATTTCCGCTCCTCCATGGGGGGGGGGTTGGGCGACCTGATCCACCAGAGTTTTGACCTTTTCATCGAAGAATATAGCGAAATCTGCTGCTTTCTTCGAGGAATCCTCAGGCTTAATGGTTGGAGGAGAACAGTTTGGGTTTTTGAAGAGGTCAAAAAGTTTTTGGGTCTGTTTTTAGCCGAGTCAAGGAGGGATCTGAAATGTGATGCTTTTTCAAGGAAGATGTGATTGTGATATTTGGATCTTGCTGAGCGTAGAAGAGAGATTGGAGGAGGAAGGAGATTTTCTCCAATGCTTCTCCAGGAATCTAAGGTTTTTCCTTTCAACGTAGAGCGCTTTATTGAACCAAGGTGCTGAGGGGGTGGGTCTTTTCCTTTTGCTTTGGAGAGGAGCAACAATGTCGATTTCAGCTGCTAGTACTGAGAGGCACTGAGAAGTGAGAACTTGACATCCACGCTAGGGTCTAGTCTGGGAAGTGCCCGCATAGCGGAATCACTGAAAGTGTCAAGATCAATGTTCTTAGTGTTACGGAACCAGGTGGTAGCTCTTTTAGGTTGGCCGAGAGTTATAACGTGCGATAGGTGAAAGCGGAAGGGAATGAGGAGGTGGTCAGACCAGTCTACATGGATGGGGGAGCAGTGGTCAGCAGGTCTTCTTTGGATATGACAAGGTCCAGAATAGAGCCCTTAGAATGTGTGGTTTCCAAGCAATGTTGGAGGAGATCATTGGCTGAGAGAAAGGAGGCAAGCTTGTTGGCAGCCGAGTCTTCCAAGGAGCCCCAGTGGAGATTAAAGTCACCCAGGAATATCTGTCTGTCACTTTGAGAGAGTTGGTCACTGATGAAGTCAGACAGTTCCTCCACAAAGGAAAAGCAGTAACCAGGCGGGTGGTAGATGGCATGGAGTCTAAAGGGTGAGCCGTGATGTATTTGAAGTTCTAGGGAAAGGCATTCGAATGTACGGAAGAGGGTGGTTGGGACCGCTTTAATTTGAAGGAGTTTCTGAAAATGATAGCGACACCTCCTCCAATTTTGTCTGCTCTGTCATTTCTGAGGATAGAATAGTCAGTGGGTACCAACAGATCAAACAAAGTATGAGAGGAGTCATTAAACCAGGTCTCAGTGAGGAAGATCATGTCAAGATTTTGGTGAGTGATAGTATCAGAGATTTCTACTTTGTGTTTGACTGCAGATCTGCAGTTGTGGAGCAAACAGTGCAGCTCTGACGCAGATGTTTTGGTGAAGGGGGTGTTAGGGTTGTTCAGGGAGATAGGGATAAGATTCTTGAATGAGGGAGCCTGGGAAGAGGGAGGTTGGTGAGGTCTGACAGAGGAGATGACCTGAATAGGAAACTGCGTAAAATTCTTAGGAGAGGAGGGCGGAGAGGGAGTGACGTTGGTGGTCTTGAGGCTGGCCCGTAAGTTGGTGATGTCTGCAGAGGGCAGACTGTGATTGGTTTTATTGGGGCGTGCGAGCAAGGGACTCCTCGGGAGGGTGTAAGGGACAGGGGATAACTTGGCGCTTAAACGTGAGATGGACACTACCAGCTGGGAGATGGAATAGATGAGAGAGTCCAGTTTATTTTCCAGAGAGAGGAGAGCTGAGCATGGAGTGTTAGGTGGCTCGATGGATAAAGAAGGGAGTGCAGAGGGTGAGGGAGGACAGGGAGGGGTGGGGGAACGAGTAGAGGCGGTGGAGCAGAAGGTAAGGGAGGACAGGGGCGGGCTGGAGGAGCAGGATATGAAATGGAGTGCAGAGGGTGAGGGAGGACGGGGCGGGGTGGTGGAATGGGATAAGTGAGGGAGTGCAGAGGGTGAGGGAGGGATGGGAGAGGTGGGGGAATGGGTGGGGGTCGGGGAGCAAGGGAAGAGGGTGAGGAGCGATGGTGAACAGAGGGAGTGGAAGGTGAAACAGTGGTGGGAAGAGAATTTTTTTTACTGGAGTTGAACAGAGGGGAAGAGAAGAGGGCATACGTCCGAGGAGGAAGTTGTGGAGTAGGAGGGGGATAGAAGAAGGCCGGAGGTAAGGGAAGAAGAGGGGAGACGAAACTGACCCGGGCGGGGTGGGCGGGGGGACAGATGGGGTCCGAATGTGCATGGATCCGACAGAAAAGGGGGCTGTAAAGGAGGGGGAGGGCAGGGGGTCCGGGGAGGGCCAGAGGAATGGGGAGAAAACATTGTGAACAGTCGAGCCTCGCGGGGCGGCCTAGGCGGGCACTGGGAGGCGGGTGCCTGGACTGGTTCCCCCGCCTCCCTTCCTTCTCCGACCTGGCAGATTGGTGTAACAGCAGCTAACGTGGAACCTGGCGCCACCCAGTGGGCAGCCGCCAGCACATAAGGTGAGCCTTCACCCACTGGCACCCGGGGGGGGGGTGGGGGAAGCTACGACCGGCTGTGCGGAGATTGGGGGATAACCGATACCAGGAGAAGGGACTACGGGACAAGCCCCCCTCCCCTTCCTGCTGTGACACCGACACGGACCAGAGCGCCGTGGAGCCGGACACCACTCTTCCCGGTGTGTTGAGCGAGTATTGCGGGCCTTGACCCGAGGGCCATACTGGACAGCTGACGTGGGCCTCTACCAAGCTCTCGAAGGTGAGGCCTGAGAGATAAACTTGCTGGGGGACGCGCCACGATTAGTGAGAGCATGCGGTGGGCACTGGAGCTGGCCGTGCGGAATGGATCTGTTGTGGGTTGATGTGGAGTGTGGGGGACCAGTGCGAGGCGGGCAGCATAGACTGCGAGCCACTCTCAGAGACTTGCTATTAAACCTGGCAGACATTGAGATTGTGTTCCTGGCTGCAGCGGCACAAATCTAGACGCAAAGCAGTGTAATCAGTGTGCAATCCAGATTTCGGCGAGCCACGGTGGGATCTCTTCCCCTCCGCTGTCCTGATACCGGAGCCCCCCCTCCCCCTGGCGGACACCCCCCCACGGCGTCAATATGGGGCATCCCAAGGGTAGGCGGGCAGACCAGGGCCCCCCCAGGAGAGTCAAACTCCACTGCCGCAAACGACTCACCCCTGTTGATGGATGAGATTCCGGACACCCTTGCCCAGGAGTTACCGCCCTCAGCCAAACTGGACATAATACTGAAAGAAATCAGAGAATCTAGAGTGGTACTGGAGCAAAAACTGGGCACACTAACTACAGATGTGACTTTGTTGCAAGCAGCTCACAAAAACTTGTCCGAAAAAGTCCAAAAGCACTCAATGACCCTGTCGGAGATCAATCCCTGGCGCAAAGAACAATCGCAGACTGTCACACAGCTACAGAAACAAGTAGCAGACCTGCAAAATCGAGTGGATAATGCAGAAGGCCGTGCTCGTAGGAACAATATTCGCATAATTGGCATGCCCAAAAGAAGTGAAGGACGTGACCCGACGCAATTTATAGAGCACTGGCTGCGCACCGCAGTGGCAGTAGAAGGTCTGTCTGCAATGTTCAGCGTGGAGAGGGCGCATAGAGTGCCCACTGGGAATCGTGCACCTGGAGCACCCCCACGGCCTATGGTGGCTAAAATCTTAAAATACAAAGACAGAGACACACTTCTCCAGAAAGCACGAGAATGCGCGCCAATTCTGTACAAAAATGCCAGGATTTCCCTCTTCCCTGACCACACCATACAAGTCAAGAGACAAAGAGAGACTTTCCTGGGAGTCAAAAAACATTTGCAGCAACTTGACCTGCGATATGCCTTACTATTGCCAGCCAGACTCAAGGTCATGCATGAACGGGCCAGCCACTTCTTTGAGGAGGCAAACGCGGCCTGGTCCTGGATCGAAACAAACTGCCCTGACTTGGAAATACTATATGAACACAGGCAGCCCGAGAAACTGAACCAGCGCCGGAGACCTAGCAGGCAGGGAAGCGTAAGTCGAACGTGATCGGGAAGAGGGCTTACCCACCCAGGAACAAAAAATAGCAAGCAGTAGGGTGGCGCTACAAAAGGCAGCTGCAATGAGGAAGACAGGGGCCTCCAGCAGACAGGACTCATCATCAGATGGGATAAAACTCACGGACTCCGAAAGTAGCCAACCACTGTTCCCAACTGTTACCCCCCCAAATAGCCCAGGACATGATAGAATGAAGAAAACAGCACACAAAAAGGGGTAAAAACATAAAAAGAGGTGGCCTTTAAATAGTGAAAATCGAAGCTCCCTTGAGTGGGGACCACAGAGTCACTTTGCATATTCGTACACATTAAAGCATACAAGGTCCCAACAAGACACAGAAAGGCGGCACCACCAGAAACGGATATATGCACGGATGGTCTACCTGTAGAGACATTAATAGACTTTTTGTGCTGGGGGGGATCGGCCCCGGTTCCGGAGAGCAAAAAGCCCCCCCTCTTGCTTTTGTTCCTCCCCCCTATATCCAACTCGGACCCTCCCCTGGAACATTGCATTACAGCTGCCGAGGAACGAAGATGACCGCAGCTGGTCTACTTTTCCCTCCGGCGATTGCCTGTACTTTGTTTAGAATGTTGCCATGGATGGCGTATGTTTGGTCGAACACACGTTTAAGGTTGGACCGTTGTATTGGGATAGTTTTGACAAAGGTTTGCAAGAGTTATGAAGGACACACACACACACAAGATGAGACACTAGCTAAGGAAGGGAGTGAAACAGAAAGGAGCACCACGAACACACACACTCAGCACAAATGACGACACCGTCCTTGTATAAATTTACAACCTGGAATGTGTGGGGCATGGACTCTATCCACAAACCGCATCGTATCCATGCACAATTGGGCAGGCGTAAATCTCAGATAGTGTTCCTGCAAGAAACACACCTAAATGCCTTGGAGGCCTGTAAACTCCGAGAAAAATGGAGAGGGCAATTACACCATACAACATATTCGGCATTTTGCGAGGGGTGCAGCTGTGTGAATCAGGGCAGGGGTTCCTTTCGAGATACATGATGAGCGCATAGATGGGGATGGCAGATATGTGCTGGTGAGAGGAAAGCTGGATGGCGTGCCAGTGATACTGGGTAGCATTTACGCCCCCAACTCGGAACAAGAAGCCTTCTTAATAAAAGTTAGTGCGGCGCTAGCGGATTGGCCCAATTATCCGTGGATTTTGGGTGGGGATTATAATGCAGTCTTACACACGCAACTAGATAGATCACACCCCCCACTCCCAGGAGGCTTGGATGCAAGGATGGGCACTAATAGATGCATGGCGAAGTACAAATGTAAAAGTGTGCGAATACTCTTTCTATTCCCCAATACATACACTGCACACACAAATAGATCGTATCCTATGCCCCCCCACTCTACTGCCGCAGGTAATAGACACCACAAACTTGGGCAAAACACTGTCGGATCATAGCCCTCTTGAACTCACTCTCACGTGGGGATGGATACCCACACCGGTCCCGACATGGAGATTTAGCCCACAATTTCTTGAAGATGGTGCCTTTAGAGCACAATTGTCCAGCATAGTTGGCGAGTTCTTGTCCCAAAATGCTGACACGGCCTCTACGCCTATAATAGAATGGGAAGCGTTCAAGGTGGTGGTGAGGGGAACAACGATTGGGGCCATAGTAGGAGCAAGGCACACGATTACCCGAGACCTCGCCGAGGTGGAATCCCAGCTTGGAACCCTAGAAAAAGATGCTGTAGCATCCCCATCTGGGGCTGAGAAACTGTAGAAGGCGCGCATAGAATACGCTGAGCTGCTAGAAAGATTACGGGTGTTAGACTATCGTGCACATACTCAGAGAGCTCACACAGAAGCGGATAAAGCAGGTACACTGCTAGCAAAAATAATCAGGGACCCACCTCCAGCCACCCCAATAACGATTATTCGCTCCCCGCTGCGGACCATAGCAACTACCCGGGTGGAAATAAATGAGGCTGAGAATGAGAATAAATATTCTAGGAATATTATGAGTACCTGTACAGGCCCCCCACCCCCCAGCTGCGCCTGCACAGGCGATCCATGACTTTTTCCAGGAGGCGCAGCTTCCTACCCTGACCGCTGAAGACCAGGAAGCACTGAAATTACCAATTACTGTGGCAGAAATCCGGGAGGCGATTAGCGATCTCCCGCGAAATAAAACCCCAGGGCTGGATGGCCTCCTTGTAGAATTTTAGACAGCATACGCAAAAGAGTTAATACCCCAACTAGAAAAACTATTCACCGTGGCGTTGGACAAAGGTGCATTGCCGCCGACCACGGTCCAGGCGCTTGTAACTTCCTTGCCAAAACTTGGCCGAGACCACACAGATATTACGGCATATAGGGCCCCATCACTTCTAAACACCGAACATAAAATATTAAGTAAAGTGCTGGCGGGCCGTCTGCTCCCACATCTCAATAAGCTAATACACACAGATCAGTGTGGGTTTGTTTCGGGTAGGAGTACGGCCCACAATGTACGCAGACTATACCAAGTGCCAAGAGCAATTTCTGCATGCAGGCTGTCTCTCATTGGACCTGCGCCAAGCGTTTGACACTCTAAGTTGGGATTACATGCTAGCTGGACAGATTTGGGATCCCCGCGGAATACCTGAAATTGAATAAACTGCTGTACACCGCCCCGACAGCTCGGGCGCGAACGGGTGCACATATCTCTAACGTGTACACAATCCATAAGGGTACTAGACAAGGATGCCCACTTTCACCCATGCTCTTCGTACTGGCATTGGAGCCTTTAGCACAAAGATTACACATGACGGCCGCGGAGTGGGGCATACCAATTGGACCTATTACCAACGCAATATCATTATATGCAGATGATATTATACTATATGAATGAATGAATAAATATTAGTCTTATAGAGCGCGAACTTTGCCCAAGGGCGTCAAGGCGCTATGGATAGATCCAGGGGCCGGAGGAACACAGAAGGCCTAGCAATTTAAGAGTGAAGAGCCATGTTTTTAGTGCCTTACGAAACAAAAGGTAAGAGTCTTGCCCAGAGATCGATACGGGGAGGGAATTCCAGAGCTTGGAGGCAGCAACAGAAAAAGCAACCCCTCCCCCTCCCCCCCCCAGGCATTCCTGAACCTGGGAACTACAAGGCGAGTTCTTGTTTGGTAGGACATACCGTAAGAAGAGCCGTTTAATGCCTTCAGGGCCCGAGTTGTGAAGAGCCTTATGTACAAGGCAAAGGGCCTTGAACAGAATTCTCTTTCCCAAGGAAAGCCAGTGCAACTTACAAATGGATGCCGCAACAGGGTGGAATTTGGGAAGATCCATTACAAGACTGGCCGCTGCATTCTGTACTAGCTGTAATTTGTGGATTGAACCCTTGTTGATGTCCAGATAGAGCACATTACAATAATCCAGTCTGGACAAACCAAGGCCACCGCTGCCTGCTTTCAAGAAGAAAAGGAAAGACAAGGAAAGATCTTCCTCAGGATCCTCATGATGCCAAAGCAGGTGGAGACCGTTCTGTTGATTTGGGGATTAAAGGAGAGATATGTTAAAGATCTGCACTCTAGGTTCCACTCTAGAGCGCAAATATTCACCCAATTTAGCACCCTGTCTGGCCTGACCATAAACTTTGATAAATCCCTGGCCTTCCCCTTTAGGGATGACAGCTCACCCAACACAGTTCAATTCGGAGAGGAGGAACTAGTAGTTGCCCAGAACATGTTTAAATACCTGGGGGTGCAGATATACAGAACCCAACAAGACACACTGGACGGAAACGTGCAGAGCACGATTGCCTCGCTGCGGTCTCAGACAGCATTCTGGATCATTCTCCCGCTCTCCGTTGCCGGCCGCTTGGCAATAGCGAAAATGGCTGTTACCACGGGTGCTATATTACTTTACTACCCTACCAATAGTATTTATTTATTTTTATTTCTATTTATTTTGAAGGTTTTGTATAGCGCGAACAAGACCCTTGCGGGTATCAGAGCGCTTTACATGGCAGATGCAAGAAACAAACAAGCATAGTGAAATATAGGTGCGTCTAATACAAGATAGTAACTAATATAAACTAGCAAATATATTACAAGAATATATAAATAGATCAAGTAAATTTAGCCATGAGGATAGATTTCACTTCTTTTTTGAAAGATGCAGTAGAAGGATTCTGTCTCGTTTCTGGGGGCAAAGCATTCCAAATCATGGGAGCCATTCCTGAGAAGGTCAGGTTGTAGGTTTTCTTCTTGGGAAATCGTTGTGGTTTCAGTAGAAGATTACTGGAGCTCCTGGTGGATCTGTTACCACAAGAGAGCACCAGTTTCTGCGCTAGGTAACTCAGAGTTTTGTGATGTAAGGCCTTGTGCGTCATACATGCGATTTTCAGATGAATTCTAGCCTCGAAAGGTAGCCAGTTGAGGGCTCTCAGGTCAGGGGAGATGTGACCGTTTCTTTTGGAGTCTGTGATGAGTCTGGCAGCTGCGTTGATTGAAGCTCTTAGAGGGGCCGTCGTCGCTGTGAGAAGGCCGCAGAGAGCGACACTTCTGTATTCCACTCTTGGGCTGACTAGAGCTTGAAGTCATTTGCGGGCAGGAAGGGTTTCAGTCTTCTCAATGTGTTCATCTGAAAATGTGCTCCTTTTGTAGAGGCGCTGATGTGTTTCTGCATGTTTAGATTACTGTCCAGAGTTACTCCCAGCGATTTCGCTGAGTCGATAATGAGAGGTTGAACTTTGAGTGCTGTTAGGTGGTTCAGCCAATCGAGGATGATGGTCGATTGGTTGGGGGGAGCGATTAAAAGGAATTCAGTTTTGAGGGTGTTTAGTTTCAAATGGTTTTCAGCCAACCAGGTCTGCGTTTTATGAAGCGTTGAGTTGAGAGATTTGATGTACTCAAGTGAATGGATCTTTATGTAGAGTTGTGTGTCATCTGTGTACATGTGATAATGGACATTAGAGGAGCTGAGAAGTTCGGTGAGAGGTTCCATGAAAAGGTTGAAAAGTGTAGGTGAGAGGGATGATCCCTGCGGTACTCCTAACGTAATTGGGACGGGCTTGGATAAGGATTGGTTAATCTTGAATCTTTGTGATCTATTTTGGAGGAAAGAGGTGAACCAATTTAGAACAGATCCAGATAATCCCATTCTGTATTTCAGGAGATCAAGCAGGTTGTCGTGTTTGACGGTGTCAAAGGCCGAAGATAGATCAAGCAAGATTAGTAAACAGGCTTCGTTTTGGTCAAGGATTTTTAGTGCGTCATCTATTATGTGTGTCATGGCTGATTCAGTACTGTGACCTGCACGGAAGCCGGATTGGTATTGGTTGAGCAGGTTGAATTGATCTATGTGGTTGCCAAGCCGAGTGTGAACACATTTTTCTAAGAGTTTGGCCAGAGTGGGGATGTTGGATATTGGGCGATAGTTATTTAAGTCCGACCGGTCCGCCGATGGCTTCTTTAAGATAGGGGACACCTGCCCTGCTTTAAGGATTTCTGGGATGGTTCCTTGAAGGAGAGATGAGTTTATAATCTTGGTCCATAGAGGCAGTAACAGTGGAATGAAGTCTTTTATGTAGTTTGCGGGAAGAGGGTCTGTGAAGTGGTTGGAGGGATTCAGGGCCGTGAGCGTTTTTAATATAGTTTCTTCAGTGTTGAAGAAGGACCAGGAAGCATTGTTTTTGAGGTCAAACTTTGCGGAGCGTATGAGTGGGGCTCCTAGCGGGGGCAATGAAGTGACCATGTGAGTGTCAGTATGGGATATCAGGTCGTTGAGCAGGTCCGTCTTTATATCTTCTGTCTTCATAGTAAAGGAGGCAAATTCCTCGCAATTGGGTAGTGTGTCTGGGTTAGCTTGGGGGCGGTGGGGTACACCTTTAGATTGAGATTTGATTAGTTTGTACAGCTTTTTGGGACGGGTTCTTGGCTTGGTCTAATTGATTACTGAAGAAGTCTGCTTTTGATTGTCTGATCTTTCTGTAGTAAGAGTTTCTCGTGGTTCTTAGTAGCTTGAGGTGGTCAGAGGATGGTGCAGATCTCCATCGTCGTTCAATTAATCTTAGCGATCGTCTGTCTTCATTTAGCCTACCATCATACCATGGTTTTGAGTCTGTTGTGTCGACTCTTTTCAATTGTAAGGGAGCTAGTTTGTCTAGTACCATGTTCATGGAGTGGAAGTAATGGTTAGTTAGACCTTGTACATCGGATAAGCCTTCAGGGGGAAGCAGGATGTTAGGACTGGGGGTTGTGAGTAAGTCGGAACCAACATTTTTTAGATTCCTCTTCCAAATTTTCGTTCTCGTGGGTTGGGCAGAGAGTAATTTAACTGATTCATTGATGTGGAATGTAATGATGTGGTGGTCAGGCGAATCACAGGGGAGGATCGATTCAAGCTGAGTGGAGTCAGCTTTGGGAATTACTAGATCGAGGATTGAGCCTTTATAGTAATTCCTCCGAATGTCCTCAAACTACTGGACTCTATCCTGGAAGAACTAGTATGGGGCACAGGGAGGCGCAGGGTTAGCCTAAAGAAACTTCAGCTGTCAAACAGTTCCGGGGAATGGGGCCCCAACTTTAGGGCTTACTGCATAGCAAGCCAATTGCAATGGCTTTCGTACCGGTTGGCGGGACGCAACCTACACAAGACTGCATTCACACCCAGATTGATTGCACGAGGGGCATTGCACTCCTTATTACACATTGGGCGGCCGACTGAGTGCACATCGTCGCCATTACTATGAGTGGCACTACACTATTGGCAGCAAGCGCTAAAATACACCGCGCCACTTTTACCCTATGTGCCTAATATACCAGTGCTAGGACTCACTACCCCAGCGGGAGTCACATCACAGCACCAGCTGGCTACATGGGAAAGAGAGGGGTGACCACTGTCTGAGCATTGTTTGTGGACGGCACCTTACTGTCGCACACAGACTTCATCCACGCTCAGGGCCTGCCCAACATGCTATTTCTACTGCATGGTAGCATGACCCGTTACGTCCGGAGGACCTGGGCCCCGGAGGGACAGGAACCTCCAACGCATGACCTAGTACACATGTTACATTTGATGGGGACAGGGAGACACCTAACAAAATGGCTCTACTTAAGCATAAGGGCGATTGTGCCCTCGCCCCTCACCACACTGCGTATGAAGTGGGATACAGACTTGGGAGAGGCCCTAATGGACGAGGAGTGGGAGTCCCTTCTTGCCTACCCAAAAGCAGTCTCACGCAAGTCACGCTTTAAATTTATTCAATATATGATCACGCAAAGTGCATACCTTACGCCACATCGCTTGCACAAGATGTTCCCCACAGTGGCAGCGAACTGTCCCCGTTGTGTAGAGGCAGATGCAGACTTCTTCCCTATGAGATGGGCCTGCCCAACACTGTCTTCATATTGGACTCAAATAGCGCAGACACTAAAAGAATTGGTAGGCGGGCAAACATGGAACACAGCAAAGAGCTGTCTATTGTGGCTTTTCCCTACACCCCAAGGGATATAAAGTATAGGCGCGATTTGTAGATCTAACGCTTATACTTGCGAAGCGACTAATCACTAGACGATGGAAAGCAGTAAGGCCACCAACACTCTCTACCTGGAGGGAGGAAGTAGAACAATGGGGCCTGGCCGAAAGCGGGGCGATTCGGAGAGAAGATAAACGAGGGCTGCGAAAGATACCCATTGCTATGTCCTGGGATATGTTAATGGAGGCTTTCAAAGCCCGGAATGGGATAAACATTATAGAGATACAACCAATGCACCTGCAGCACTCTCAGACAATTAATCATGCCACGCCAATTATATGCACAGGGGCAAACTGGCAGGGGGGTCTGTGTCGCCGATGCAGAAGGGGTTTGGGTGGAGCCCAGCGCTTCCTGTAGCAATCCCATACATTAAACCGAAGTGTGCTCAGTGTGGACAATAAACTCTAAGGCTTCATGCATAAACAAAAGTGATTTTTGTTGCCCAGTTAGTTAGCTCTTTGGGGGTGGGGGGAATTAAGAAGATCTCAGTAGTAATAAGGACATACTATCACAGTCAATGACCTTTCAAGGAATGTTACAACAATGTACAGTTATAAGATATTGTCTGTAACTATTATTTTCCTTTCTTCAGGAATAGAGCACCACTACCTGTGTACTAGATAATGTACTCTCTTCATTTGTATATTCATATGCTGTTTATATGCATGATGTCTACTGCATGTTATATGATGCTCCTGACTAAAATCAATAAAATTTGTTATAAAAAAAAAAAAAAAAAAAAAAACAGTAAAATGTAATGGAAATGCTGGACATGTCTTCAGCTCTGCCCCGGGTAAATGTTTTACAATTTTATGCAAAATACAACCCAGGATTAGGCTTCCTAGACCCTTTGGCTAAATAAAGGTCCAAATACCAATTTGCCAACTAGAGACAGAAGACCTGGTGTACTGTAACCCATGAACCACCTGATCACTACATGAAGATGGTGTGTTCTGGGAAACTATCAATCTTGTGAGATTCACAGAATTATTTGTTGTAAGCGAGTATCAAATCACCTTATACCATGAATGGACATTTACAAGAATTCACACTACAAATATATTTCACGATTTTATAAAAAATCAACGTCCTATTCTTGAGCAGAAAAATGTATATTGATGAAATCAAACAATGTAGTAGCAATAAAAGTGATAAGTTGGCAAAATATTAAAAAGGAACTGCAACTCTGTCAAATGATTCAGAAGTATCAGAAGTTCAAGCATCAAATGATGGAAGCGGTCTTTGTGCTAAGACCCGCTTAGCTGGGGGCTAGAAGGATAAGGTTGTTTAACACAAACAGTTGTCTCAGGGATTCTTGAGATGTGTTCTAACCCCATAAATAATGGAAAATTCAGTATGAAAAGCTTATAGCAAACTGTCATATTTGTTGGATGACATCAACGATGTCATTGAGGTCATTTCATGTCATTAGTGATGTAATATGTGAGGTCATAAGCAGTGCATACTGTGGGTGCAAGTTATCGTCAGATCAGTAAACTATAACTGGTTAATTTCAGTGATTTTTTTGGGTTTTGAAACTTGTTTTTTTTTTTTTTTTTTTTTTTACATAAAAACACCTAACTATACCCAAACTGTAACTATTATATTTTCAGTGAAATTCAATTTTTAACTTTTTTTTTAGATATAATCTAAGAACTTACTGAACCATAACGTTTCTTTAGCCTTTGTTTTTTTACAGGGAATTTCTTTTTTTTTTTTTTTACAATCTCTAAATATAACCTCACTTTAACTTTTTTTCCAGTGCATTTCTGGGTTGTTTTTAACATAAAGTAAGATCTTATAAACATGCTTAACTACAAAGTCACTTTAATCTATCTTTTTTTCAGTGAATTTAGGGTATTTAAAAAAAAAATATTCACTCAACTCCCTCACAGAGCATAGTTTCAGGCCCTGCGCAGCATAGGGTTGGTGCAAGACATAATCGGCTGCCTGGCCCTGTGCCCTACTACACACAGGTGCTCACCTACTCCTCACGGGTGCCCAACCCCACAACCCACAGATCCGCAAGCAAACCCCGCCACAAACCGTCTTTGGCCAAACCCTGCAGCAGTCTGCAGTGGGCAGCTGGCCATAAGGCCAGGCCTGTGCATAAAACCCTACAGGCAGCCATCAACCCCCATCCCACATCTTTCTTTTTTTTTTTCTTAGTGGTACACCAGTACTCCTGTGGTACAACGAGACCCAGCAAGCTTCACTTTTTGAAGTTTGTGCAGTCTTGCAGTACCGCTTTCCCTCCCCTTTTTGGCACCATGGGAGGGTGAGGAACTGATTCCCCCTTTCAGACCCCAAACAAGTGCAATGGGGTTAGGGTGTCTCTACCCTGTCCTTTGCATTTTTTTTTTTTTTTTTTTTAAACAAGTTCAGGATACTGGGCCCGAGTTCCTGTGTCCTGCAATGTTGGCTGCAACATTTTACTTCATGTTGTTGCCAGACAATCAGAAACGATGACATGGAAGAAAAGTCCCTCTTGTCCAATCAGATTGTTGTAATTTTTTTTAATCTGCAGCACAGCGTTAGTTGCTTGGGACCAATCGTCTACATATCACTAGAATTTAAACATACATTCTTTGAAACAGCTGAACAGATTTACAGATTTAACTTTCTACCAAATTTGGTTTAGTTCCGTTCAGCTGTATTTTCAGTATCACTTCCCAAAATTTCCTATGGGAATTTCCATGAGAAAACCCTGGTTAGGGACTCTTGATGCCCCCACACCCCTCCTTCCAAACCCTCCCCTTTTCTCAGCCCCTGCTTGATAGATCATCCTGAAACTTTCCAGGAGGGAGCTGAGGTGGACAAACTTACAAAGTTTTGTGAACATTCATCAACAGTAGCTAAGTTATTAGCAAAACTAAAAACGCTCATCCTAGGGAAACTCTGACCTTTCTATAACTACACAGTGGCGACTTCACTATATGCATGTGCTATCGAACTATAATAAATTAAATGTTATACATGTGCAAACAATCAGTTGTATCACCTCAACAGGGCAAAACGATTTATCAAGCATGCCTTAGAAACAAATACCAGGGAAAAACCCTTAATGCTCCTACCGGGGTGATTCCAGGTGTCTCCGCCTGGCAGCGGAATAGCTTTATTTTCTGGGATTAATGACAGGTAGAGCGCACAGCACAATTAACTTTTAGCAGTTGACTTTAAGTTCCAAGAGCTATTTGGTAAAGCCAGTTAGGGAGGCTCATACAAATAAAGGGTTCAAGCTCTGCTCCCAGATTGGCCAAAAAGACAGAGAGGTAGCATAGGAAAGGATCCAAAAGTCGAGCCTTTTTCCAAATCACGTCTAAAGTGTGGAATGATCTGCCGCTATTCTATTCTATTCACGGAAATTTCTTAAGCGCATGGCTACCCGAAAGGGCCTCCCAGCGCTATGACAACCAAGTAATGTGCAGATAAAATCCCGGTAAAAAGGGTGGGTAAAATCCCAGTTAAAAAAGGGGTAATTTTTAGCCATTTCCTGAAAGCTAATTCTAATTTAATTTGCATTACGTTCTGTGAGAGGGCGCTCCAAACTTTAGGTGCTAGGAACGTGAAAGATCTTCCTCCACTCCTGACTCATTCTGGGGACTGAAAGCTTGTTACGTGTTATAGCAGAGCAGTCTAGTGGGATTGTAAGGTTTTGCAAAGTCATCCTGTGCCCTGGGACCCCCATTTCTTGCTGAATGATACAGGTGATAACTGAATGACTGTCCCTGGGCTCAGCCTAACCAGGGCCAGTGCTATGCTGAAAACACACTTAGAATACAGTGAAAACACCTGGGTACCCCTATGATTGGCATGACCTCCCCTATAAGTCCCTAGTACATAATGGGGCAGGGGGGTTAAAACTACCTTTATCTATATACCCTAGTATATAATAGGGCATGGCAGTTTACAGGCCAGCAGCCCTTTCTGCACTTGCATGTGTGCACTGCTGAGAGGTTGAGGCCAGTTTAAAAGCAGCCCTGTGTTGCAGGTCTGCTTTTAAAATGTAAATTGCACCCAAACTCGACTTTGGTGTTTGGGGCACTTAAAAATTGATACACTACTATATTTTGGCAAATTAGGTCCCCCCCTAGGGTCTCCCCATGGCATCCCAGGGGTGGGAAGTCAGGTACTTATAAGGAGGACCCTTTTAAAAGAGGTTTTATATGCCCAGGTGATAGAGAAATTGCACATTTCACTTCCCTCATTGTAGTAATGTGCTTCACAAAATCGACTTTTGTGCTAGGAGCACTGTGGAGTGAAAATCAATTTTTTTTTGCATATTCAGAACTCCTAAGGTATCCCCAAGTGTATCCGGGTGAGGGGAGGTGTGGGGGGGTGGGCGGGGGGGAGCCTGTAGATATAAGCAGAGTGCTTATAAAAGCATTTTTATAGGCCCTGGTGCTGGAGAAATTGGACATTTCCTTTTCCCCATTGCAGATTCTCAGCCACATAGCTTAACATTGCAATTGTTTATGAATTAATAACTTCGGCAAGGGACAACCAAAAAATATCATTTAAGGACTGAGGAGAATAGTATTGATAAATTCAACAATATGCTGGTGTTGAATTTACCCTAAAATGTACAGAAAAGAAGTTAAGACTTTGTCTGTAAGCCAAAATTCAGCCTTTGAGTGGTCTGCCTTGATTGGTCAGAGTTAAGTGGATTAGCCAGTCTTCTTTGATAAAGTGCTAAGTGGCACCCGGGGTGAGGTAAAAAGCAAACACAAGGAGATGATGGACGGAGTGCTGAAACTTTTCAAACACTCACCCCCAGTCACAGATCTGGGTTGAATCCATCATCATTCTTTAGCTCACTTTGCCACCCCAGTTCAGACACAGCTATATGCAAATCAGTCTTGACCCTGTGCCTCATGGGAACAGTCCAGCCCGAACTGCCAAGCCATGTCTTCACTGGACCGGAAACAAGCATCCTAGGACCGGTTTCGGGCTAACAGCCCTCATCAGCCAGGCTAGCTTGAATCCAGTGGCAAAGTGAGCAAGGGACCCACGTCTGGGCATACCCTGCCAACTTGGGGCGAACAAAGCAAACACAAGGAGATGATGGACGGAGTGCTGAAACTTTTCAAACACTCACCCCCAGTCACAGATCTGGGTTGAATCCATCATCATTCTTTAGCTCACTTTGCCACCCCAGTTCAGACACAGCTATATGCAAATCAGTCTTGACCCTGTGCCTCATGGGAACAGTCCAGCCCGAACTGCCAAGCCATGTCTTCACTGGACCGGAAACAAGCATCCTAGGACCGGTTTCGGGCTAACAGCCCTCATCAGCCAGGCTAGCTTGAATCCAGTGGCAAAGTGAGGTGCCATCTGGGAGGAGAGGGTTCTGCTACACAGGAATGCCAGAGCAAGGGGGAGGGGTGGTAAACAATGAGCTTCAGAGGAAGATGGGGACAGGTCGAAGAAGCGATGTCCATCTACACCCATCCCCTATGAACCCAGCCAGATGGCAGGCTTAAGAAAGGAATTTCGAGATGCCAGCAGGAGGGAGACTATGGAGATGAGCCATCCTGGTTAGGTTAGCTCTTGCCTCTCTGCTGAGACTTCAGTCATATGGAATTTTGGAGAAATAGTGCTTTCTGGGAGACCATTGTGCCACACTTCAGAGGAAATGGTCATGCTCTGGGGTGTTGTCGTGGACCGCACTGGACAGGAGTGCCCTCCATATTGACCTCTGTAATCCTAGTTCTCTTCCAGGGGTATCCTCATCAAAGTCATAAGCACTTGAATATTCCCGCCCATGTCCGGGGACCCCGGAAAATATATAAAAAATTATATGTGAAAACATATATATACAGCTATATATATATATGTATATATATATATATATATATATATATATACATATAATAATTTTTAAAAACAATCAATGCAGCCTCCCAGAAAAACAAACACATAAAAGGCTAAGCAATGCTGTGAGACCTTGTCTTTGCACATACACAAACAAACCAGGAGGACCAAGAGACACTTGAACTGCCTTTAATGAATAGCCGAAAAGTAGACCTGCAAAGAAACAGGCAGGCATTGTTAGCCCATAGGCTGCACTGGAACTTCAACAGCATAGAAATGAAAATAAATGTAGAACATCAAAACCTGGCACCATGCCTTTAAGGCAGCCATGACCCCTAGCTTCCCATCATGCCGCAGGGGTGACAGTTAGGTCAGTTGTTCTTTGCTGAGACCCGGAGGTCAGGGTACAAAGAGATGACATAATTTTGAATCATTTGCCCGGGGAGGTGGGTGGGTTGCTTATGACTTTGATGAGGATACCCCTGGAAGAGAACTAGGATTACAGGTAAGTAACTTATCCTTCTCTTCCAGGGGATCCTCATCAATAGTCTTAAGCACTTGAATCGAATAGCAAGTCCATCCCCTATTGCTGCGGGCAAATGACTACCATAAATGACAGTAACATCAAAGAATCACTTCAAATGACTTTAGCATTGAAATACATTTCTAAAGGAGGCTTGGCCTACTTGAGTATCTGCTCTGGAATCAGAGTCGAGACAATAGTGTCTCGTAAAAGTATGTACCGATTTCTAAGTGGCTGCCTTGCACATCTCAGCCATCGGGACATTGTGCAGAAAAGCTATTGTAGCTGACTTCCCCCTAGTGGAATGCGCTTTGGGAGAAGCCAGAAGAGGTTTATTTGCCAATTGGTAAGCCAGCTTGATGCAAGACACTATCCATCTGAAAATTGAACACTTGGAGGCTGGGAAACCTGTTCTGATGGAACCATAGTTTAAAAATAACTGATCAGACTTCCTAATAGCCTGAGACGTATCTAAGTAGAATTTCAGAACTCTTTTAAGGTCTAGGGAATGGAGAGACCTTTCAGCTGGTGTAGAGGGATTGGGAAAGAAAGAAGGTAGTGAAATGCTCTGATTGACGTGAAAATCCGACACCACCTTTGGAAGGAAGATGGGGTGGGTACTTAAAACCACTCTGTTGTGGTGAAAAACCGTGTATGGTTCCTTCGAACAGAGCGCCTGAATCTCGCTCAATCTACGAGCTGAAGTAATCGCCACCAAAAAGGCGGCTTTCCATGTTAGGTGCTGAAGGGTCGCTTTGTGAATAGGCTCAAAGGGGGACCCATAAGCTTAGAAAGAACCAGGTTGAAATCCCAGGGAGGTGAAGGAGGCCGGTCAGGGGGAAAAACTTTCTTTAAACCCTGAAGGAAATCCTTAACCACCTGGAGCTGGAAGAAAGAAGGATGAGTTGGAGACTTTCTGTACGCCTTAATGGCAGCCAGGTGTACCTTTATGGAAGCAAATTTTAGACCTGACTTGGCTAAATGTAGGAGATAGGGCAAAATTACCTCCTCCTGCCCCTTGGTAGGTTGGAAACCATTATGTATACACCACAAATAAAACCTTTTCTATTTAAAAGAATAGCTATGTTTTGTGGGAGGTCTTCTGAACTCTCTCAAAATGTTCGTGCAGTCTTGAGGAAGACTTAGGTGGCGGTACTGGAGGACCTCAGAAGCCATGCTGCCAAGTTCAACGAGGGAAGATTGGGATGATGGATTCTCCCGTTCATCTTGGACAGAAGGTCCGGTCTGCACAGAAGCCTCCTGTGTGGACACTCCGAGAGTTGCAGAAGGTCCGGGTACCACCACTGCCGTGGCCAGTCTGCTGCTATTAGAATCATCCTCGTCCTGGAGCGTGCGAGTTTGGTTATGACCTTCGGGATGAGAGGAAGAGGAGGAAAAGCGTAAACAAAAGTTCCTGACCAGTCAATCAAAAGGGCATTCCCCATCGATCCTGGTCGGTAAAACCTTGACGCGAAGGCGTGGCATTTTTTGTTTGACTCGTCTGCAAAGAGATCGACGACCCCATTGTTGAAAAATGTCCGCCACCACTACGTTGTGTAGAACCCAGTCTTGTTTATGGTCGAAGGGACGACTTAGAGAGTCCGCCTGAGAATTTTGCTCCCCTGGCAGATGGACTGCTGTGATTGAGAGCTGCCTGGCCAGGAGCCAATGCCAGATCGCCTGAGCCTCCAGGGACAGTGGGCGAGAGCGAGTTCTCCCCTGCTTGTTCAGGTAATACATAGTGGTCGTGCTGTCCGTCTGGATCAATATGGACTTGGACTGTATGGTCGGGTAGAACGCCTTGAGGGCTGGATGCACTGCCCGTAGTTCCAGCATGTTTATGTGATATGCTTGTTCCTTGCTCGACCACCTGCCCTGAGTCTGCAGAAGACCCATGTGTGCTCCCCAACCCTGAAGTGAGGCATCTGTGATCAAGGATTGCGTCGGAGGAGGTTGGTGGAAAGGCACTCCCACAAGGAGATTTTTCCGATGAGTCCACCATGGGATGGATGATCTCACGGCATGCGAAAGCAGAATTCGGTCGTCCTATCGAGCCGACGTCTGATCCCATTTGTCCTCCAGGTCCTGCTGCGGAGGTCTCATCCTCAGCCTGGCGATGGGGACTAGAAAAATGCAAGATGTGATCGACCCCAGGAGCGATGCAACCTGCCGAACTGAAGGCTGATGAACCTGAAGATGATTGCACTTCAGCTTGATTGAGAATAGTCTCTCCTCCGAAGGAGACACTTTTCCTGTGCTGGAGTCCAGAGTAGCACCCAGGTAATGTATTCTTTGAGTGGGCTGATGGATTGATTTCTCCTTATTGACATGAAGGCCCAAGCGTTGTAGCAAGTTCAGGCAGATTCGATAGTAGTCTTTCAGCGTTTGAGGAGATGAACTCTTTAGGAGCCAGCCGTCGAGGTATGGATAGACGAACAGACCTTGGCGACAGAGCAGTGGCTACTACTGCCATGCATTTGGTGAACACTCGAGGTGCAGATTTTAGGCCGAATGGCAGGACTCTGTACTGATAATGCTTGGAGCCTACCATGAAGCGCAGAAACTTCTGGTGTCGTGGAGCAATTGGAACATGGAAGTACGCATCCTGGAGGTCTATCGAGCACATCCAATCCCCTTTCTGAAGATGGGGATATATTTGATGGAGCGCCAGCATACAAAAATGTTCTTTTCGTATAACTTTGTTGAGGAAACGAAGATCCAGAATAGGTCTGGAAACTCGATTCTTGACCCTTCTTTTGTACCAGGAAATATCTGGAGTACACTCCTTTTCCTCACTGTGACGGAGGAACCTCTTCTATGGCTAATTTCTGTAAGAGAGTGGACAACTCTTGACGCAACAACGCTAGTTGTTGAGCTCTTGTCTTTACTGGAGGAGTGTATTTTGGACGAGAACGGAAACGTAGAGCATATCCATTTTGCAATATATTGAGCAGCCATTGATCGTTTGTAATGCTGCACCACTCTTCTACATGGTAAGCGATACTTCCTCCCACCGGAGTGGGTAACGGCGATGGAGGAAGGGATTGTTCATTGCTTGGCAGTGATCTTGGCCGTGGAGTAAGGCTGTCTGGGTGCACCTCTACCCCTGGAAGGTCGACGTCCTTGATAGTGTGACTTGGACTGGTGGTACTGCCTCTGAGACCACTGAGAGGCTTGAACCCTCTGATGGAACGTTCTGCAATTATAAGGCCTGTACCGGCGTCTGAACTCCTTCCTCTTTTCTAAACC
The DNA here is from genome assembly GCA_963921515.1 of Calotriton arnoldi. Classification (NCBI taxonomy): domain Eukaryota; kingdom Metazoa; phylum Chordata; class Amphibia; order Caudata; family Salamandridae; genus Calotriton; species Calotriton arnoldi. The sequence continues at coordinate 1,762,349 of CAWUFW010001051.1, forward strand.
CACAGCCTTAAGAGTGTCCAGTTCGGATTTCTTCCTGGCCATCTCTTCATCTGTGTGAGGACCAAAAAGAGAATTCCCAGAAAACAGAAGTTTCAAGATGCGCTGTTGGGCTTCCGGCTTCAAGGCTGTAAGCCGCAACCAGGAAGATCTTCTTGAGCAGATGTCATGCGAGTATGAGTGCACAGCTAAAGATGCTCCATCAGCTGCTGCACTGATCATCTGATTTGCAACGAGCGCTCCCTCCTGGAGAATTTCCCCAAAATCCTGACGGTCCTCTTTGGGCAGTTTGTCTTTGAAACGCTCTAGTGAATCCCACAAAGCCCTATCATAACGTCCCAAAAGGGCTGCAGAACTAGACAATTTTAAGGATGCAGCTGCAGAGCCGCAAGCCTTCCTCCACCATGAATCTTGAGCTCTGCTCTCCTTGTCCGGAGGGACCGTTGAGGAAGAGGCTACTGCGTGGGTCTTTTTTGCAGCAGCAATAATCACTGAATCTGGTGGGGGGCCTGCCCTGAGGAACAGAGGATCTTGCTCCGATGGTCTATATTTCTTTAGAATCCTTGCCGGAGCCGGTTTGAGCGTTGCTGGGGCAAGAAAAATGTCCATGACTGGTTGCAAAAGGCCAGGAACCAATGGCAGCAGAGGCCTCGACATAGACCTCTGATGTATAATCTCAAAAATGACAGACGTAGACGTCTAAGGAGTGGACATCTAGATATTCAACTTTTGTGCCCCTCTTGCCAGTACATCATGAAAGGTGTTGATATCGTCCACAGGTGATACTCTGGAGGGTGGACTGTCCGTCAGTGTGGGTGAGTAATCCCTCTTGGAAGAATGAGTGGAGGAGGAAGACCAAGGTGGTGATCTTCGTCTCTGGTGACGGCTATGGGAGGTGGATTTCCGACCTGATGGAGATGGAGATCGGTTCCGTTGGCGACCCCTGGAAGGAGTGGTAGGAGAACGATCCACTGCCTGCACCATACGAGCCAGAGGAGATCTATGAAGAGGACTAGAATAATCCAGAGGCTGTTGGACCTGTGCAGATGTCATTTTCGGTCAGTGGTGTACTGGGAGGAGCCACCTGGGAGAAAGATGAACAGAAGGAGATCTGTGCTCTTCTCGTTGTGTAGGAGGAACGGTGGTCTGCGGAGTGGATTTTTGCACTCGCTGTTCTGGAGATGGAGAAGAGGAACTTCGACGTCGAGAGAGTCTGAGGAGATTCTGCCCTCGACACTGAAGGCTCAGAGAGGCCCTTCGATGCAGATCGGTGTCTCACCGAGGTCGAGTGATGTGTCGATGTTGATAGCTGAGAATGTCTCGCCGTCGAGACTTGAGAGTCCACCGACGGAGATCTTGGCCTCGAAGTCGGAAATAGTGTAGTTGCCTGCAGTTTCGACGTTGACCGATGCCCCATAGACGGAGACTTGTGCTTCGACGTCGGGAGAGGAGTACCTAACGGAGTACAAATCCTCGACGTCGTACGAGGAGAAGGTGATGGGGAGCGTCTTCTTGACGTCGAACCCCCTCTGGACACCGTCGACCTAGGCCTCGACGTTGAGCGCCGTCTCGTGGGCTGAAACGGAGTGGTCTGTCTCGACGTTGAATCCCTCAACGTCGCAGATGATCTAGGCCTCGACGTTGAGCGCCGTATCGTGGGCTGCAACAGAGGGGTCTGCTTAGACAGGAAAACCAGCTTAGACAGTGGAACCCTACAAAGAACTAGCACCTGACCCGCTATCCCTATTTATTATGCATATATTGGGAAGTACCCAAGGTTGTGTGTGCACACAGTTAACGCACCCCCTGTCACGGTGCAATCCAATACTGGAATTAACCATTTCTAACAAGAGCAAAGGTGCATCACTAAAAGGTAAGCAAACCCACATCAGATTATCAGATCCGTGTCCAAAGATGTTTCTTCAAATTCTTCGTTTATTCAAAAAATTAAAAACGATCAAGTTGAAATGAACAGCCGACGAGTTTCGTCCAAACAGATGGACTTCTTCAGGGCATCAATGGGGCACTCCTAAAATATAACGTCAGAGTGTCCGTGGTGGATGAGATCAGCAAGGAAGGTGGCAAATCCCGTCCACTATAATTATTAAGAGAGCGAAATACGCTGCACGTAAGTGAGATTAGCCAGAAGCAGGGTAAGTCCAGATAATATTATTCAGTCACACCAAAGTAAGATGGACCATGTAATAGGGCAATCACCGGTTCCAACCGTGATAAGCCCGGAACCGCGGTAAGCCCGGAACCGCGGCCCAAAAATGCCTCCTAGTAGAGTGTTGTCTGAAGAAGTCCATCTGTTTGGACGAAACGCGTCGGCTGTTCATTTCAACTTGATCGTTTTTAATTTTTTTGAATAAACGAGGGTCTGCTTAGACGTCGAATCCCTTCTCGACATCGCAGATGATCTAGGCCTCAACGTTGACCGCCGCCTGGTTGACTGCAACGGAGGGCGGCACTTCGACGTCAAACGCCGTAACGACGGCGACGAAGGAGAGCGATGTCTCAACGTTGGGCGATGGGCCGGGACCAACAGAGAACGATTCTTTGATGCCGACCGTCGCCAGGTTGATGGTGGCAGAGGATCCTACGTTGATTTTGACGTACCTCTGTGTTTAGAAGTCTTCGAAGACGACCGATGCTCCGATGTTTCTCTCGACGGTGATGCTGCCATTGAAGGAGTTGTCGTAGTCGTTTTCTTCGCCGGTGGAGGCATTTGACGCCGAGCCCGACGCCGAAGAAGAACAGACCGGGACTATACTTCTAGAAGTCGACCTGGGCCTTTTCTTCTTGTGTCTCACAGGAGACCTGTCTCTGCAGGTAGAAGATTTCTTTTTCTCAGAGAGTCCATAAAGACAAATCCTTTCTCTCTCCTTGAGAGTGCGTCTTGACAAATTTTGGCAGTGTTGGCAGGTCTCAGGAACATAAGAATCAGGAAGGCAGAACATACAGAGTGAGAGTCTGTTTTAGCCTTCTTCTTGCCACAGCAATGGCAAGGATCAAATTGAGAAGGCATCTCTGAGAGGAAAAAAATGCCAACTGCCAGAAAAAGAGTAATTTCTTACTCCAACAGGTGTTAAATGTCGAAGTAAATGAAGTTTAGTGAAAAAAATAGATCTTTTCTGACAAAAAAGTCAAACAATCTGTGGAGCTGAGTAACCAGGGTCCTGAATGAAGGAGCCGGAAAGGACAACTGACCTAACTCACCCCTGAGGCATGATGGGAAGCTAGGGGTCATGGCTGCCTTAAAGGCACGGCGCCAGTTTTTGATGTTCTACATTTACTTTCATTTCTATGCTGTTGAAGTTCCAATGCAGCCTATGGGCTAACAATGCCTGCCTGTTTCTGTGCAGGACTACTTTTCTGCTATTCATTAAAGGCAGTTCAAGTGTCTCTTGGTCCTCCTGGTTTGTTTGTGTATGTGCAAAGACAAGGTCTCACAGCATTGCTTAGCGTTTTATGTGTTAGTTTTTCTGGGAGGCTGCATTGATGGTTTTTTAAAATAATTATATGTATATACATAGAGCTGTATATATGTTTTCATATATAATTTTTTATATATTTTCCGGGGTCCCCGCCCTTGGGCGGGAATATTCAAGTGCTTATGGCTTTGGTGAGGATCCCCTGGAAGAGAAGAATAAGTATGTGAGAGGGGCAGAGCCTCTCAGATCTGCTGCTTGAAACCAAGTTTGATTTGCACCAACCAGGCCCTGCACTCTGACTGACTGTGCCTGCTGCACAATATGGAACTACAGCCCAGTGGACCGAACTGGCTTCAAGAGGAATAAAAAGTGAACTCCCTGCAAGCTACAGGTTAAAAGAGCTCACCCGGACCATCACCACCAAGAATCCCCAGCCTGGAGTGACTCCAGTGGAGTTGTAAGGGGTTTGTCCAAGTGGTTTGTGTTAACTTAAGTTCCAAACTTTCAAGGACCATCTTGAAGCTTCCAGACCCCTGGAGTACGTTTTGGGCACTTTAGTACCAACAGCGGAACTTCAGGACCAAGTTTCCAGAAATTTGGAGAAGATTGGAGCAACTTTGGAAAAACGCTCCATAAGTGGACAGGCTCGACCTGGCCAGCCAAGCCGGCGACCCTCAACCACGAGCCAGCCTGCCTTGCAGGTTCGTCCGGCTGAAAAGCTCCGGAGGTCCAACTTACAGAGTTTGACCGGGAGCTCGTGAAGAGCATCTAGGAACTCCTGGATAAAAAACACCATAAAAGTGTTTAAGCCCGAAGGTAAAAGTCTCGACCGGCTCACCCGCAAGAGTCAAGCCACCGACCTCCAACCATGTACCGGCCTGGATCCCTGGTTCGTCCCGCTGGAAAGCTCCGGAGGTCTGACTTCCATAGTTTGAGCAGCAGCTCATCGAAAGGCAAGCCAGCGAATCCTCATCGATCCCGGACTGGTGGAGAGCCTCGAGTGACCCCAGCAGAAAAAGCTCCATGAAAGTTTCTAATCCAGAAGGTAAAAACTTTGACCGAGGCCTACCGCGAGGAGTAGCCGCACAGGGCTCCATCGTGGTTGGCCTGGTCTAGCGCGACCAAATCTCTGGTTCCCTACATAGGATTTTTCCCGTTTTGGGGTCAATTTAAAGATAACAATATTTCCTATTTTTATAAATTAGTGTTGGATTTTTATTGTGTGTGTCTTAATTATTTACTGAATTGGTGTTTTTAAATGCTTTGCATACCAGTCTCTCAAGTTAAGTCTGCCTGCTCGCAGCCAAGCTACCAAGGGTTGAGCATCGGAATAATTTTCTGAAATCTATTCTGAGCCCTAGACTGCGTTCGTGGCCTTATTGCCAATGGTAGATATATATTTACCACTACTAATAACCACTTTCCAACATAAGGAGTAAGTAAATTTTGAATCAGCTTGGGACCTCTTTTGTGCATTGCTCTATGGGCCATGCAGAATACCTTAAAATGTATCCTTTTTATCACCAGCAACCAGTGAAGGCTTGCCAGAGCAGAGGTGTCAGAGTGGTGGTTGGGAATTTTAAGTAGGATATGTGCTGCAGAATTTTGTATAACTTGCAGTCGTTTTATGACAGACTTTGGGCTGCCCAGGAACAGAGTGTTCCCATAGTCAAGTCTGGAGAGGACTAAACCCTGTACCACTGTCCTCCGTGATGGCTCTGAGCAGTTTAAGCAGTGTCCATAGCATGCCGTAGCATGTTGCTGCCAGCTCTTTGGCTTGAGTTGCTATAGTAATCTTCTCGTCAGGCCAGACACCTAAGCTTTTGAATTCTAATTTTGGGATCGGCTGATTTACAAGAGGTTCAGACCAGTTCAGTTCCAAACATCTCGAGGGGTTATTTCGTACCCCCATCACCTCCGTTTTCTCCCCATTGAGTTTTAGGCTGCTAGATGCCATCCATTCCACGACCTGCTTGAGACAGGTGTTAAGGGAGGGGTCAAAGTTTTGTCCGTTTGGTGGGCTTAGTGAGAACCCCTGTGGGACCCCACAGCCAACAGAGTAGGTGTTCGAAAGGGTGGTTTCCTCTCAGACTTGAAAAGTTCTATTATGAAGGAATGAGGTCAGCCACATAAATGCAGTTCTTGAAATTCCAATTTTCTTCAACCTTCTAATTAACACCTGGTGGGAGATGGTGTCAAATGCCGCACTTAGATCAAATAAGATCAGAGCTGCGGTCCCACCTTGATCTAAAATGGTCCAGGTAAAAGGGAGATTGGCCTGTAGTTTTCGCATTCTTCAGGATCCGGCAATGTTTATTTTTATTTTTTTATTTTTTTAATAATGGATTTACAACATTATGTTTCCAACCACTTGGTCTGATCCCTCAGCCAAGTGAGTAGTTAAACGTATTGGTCAGATTACTACTTTCCCTCCTTTTAGCATGATATGAGGAGGTGCTGGATCCAGGGAGGAACCAAATTTTAGAGATTTCAAAATCTCTTTGGTCTCTCTCTGGGTCATTTCAGGAAACAAATCTGATTTTCCCCATTGTTTATGTGAGAGTTTAAATGAAATTGTGTGTTCTCCTAACACAAGAAGAATGCTATTTACCTTCTCTAAAAAGAAAAAATTGACAAGCACGTTGCAGCGTGATTCTGATGGTAGGGGACCTGTTTATTTTATTTAGGTTTCATTAGCCTATTTACCACATTAAATAGTTCCTTTGAGGAACTGGCAGCTTTATTGATTTTCGAAGCATAAAAGTGCTCTCTTGCGTTCCTAGTAGCATAGTGGTACTTTTTATTGCTCTCTTATAGGCCTCTTTCGCCGTATTTTTCCTCCAAGGTCTCTCTCGTATTTTTACATTGTTTTCTTAATTCTGAGAATTATGATGAGAAAAATGGAGCTTTCATTCCCTTCCGTGAGCAAATATGTTGGTTAAGCGGACATAGCTCATTAGGGGCACTCTGGATTCATGTGTAAAATCTACTATATCTCTTATCTATGTCCTCATTAATTTCAGGGATGGTGTTTGTAAGCATGCTTTCCCATGCGCCTATATCTAGTTTAGACCAAGTATGTTTGGGTTTATTACGATTGGATGTAATGAGTTCAGTATTAGTGTGTTTTACTTGAAATGGAACTACTTTGTGGTCTGACCAAATGATCTCATATGGATCACCTAGAACTGTTCCGACATATTGGATACTATGTGGTCATGTAGGTGACCATGCTTGTGGGGGGAAGGGGATCCAACCCGTTGGGTTAGTTGAATTGCTGCTATATCCATTAAAACATTTTTGGAGATCTCACAGTTAGTATTTTCTAGATGGAGATTAAAGTTCCCAAGCACTGTGAAGTTAGCTGCTAGTATGCTATTTTCTGACACTTTTCAGGGAGGGACTGTATAAACTGCATGGCAGGGCCAGGAGGGCAATATACAAGAATGAAAAATTTCCTAGCTAATGTAACGGAAAGTTTCAATTCTATTAAGGACTCGGAGGCGAGGATTATGCCTTCTATCTTCACTTTATTGGCATAGCAGCATTAAGATTAACAAAAGACTACGTTTCCCATGAACCAGAGGGAAAGGTAGCCAAAAAACAAACACGGTAACATCCAATCCTAGACAGGGAATCAGTGTCCAATCAGGGGCTTCCTAGCCCAACATAGTCCATTGTTAGTGTCCTCTCTTCCTCTTTCGGAGCGCGAAGACAGCCCATTCCCTCTCTTCAGGTGTCCTGCTTGTGAGCATCAGAACCTGAAAACGACAGGGACATATTACCAGAGGAACCAAACTGCTAAAACCTGCAAAAAGGAAGCATGCCGCAGTGAAACTGACTACATCATTCATAATACATACAGTTAAAACTGAAGTAAAGTACTTACTGCAGTACGGGGAGGGGTCTCCTCCTGGAGCACAGGGCGGGATAATCCTCGCCTCCGAGTCCTTAATAGAATTGAAACTTTCCGTTACGTTAGCTAGGACATTTTTCATTCTATGTCCGGACTGGAGGCGAGGATTATGCTTGTTTAAAGCTTGCCCACAACCAAATGAGCCATATTAGGTATCGGTTTGAAGTAGAACCTCTTAAAGGTGGAGTCCGAAGACCAATCCGCCGCATTGAGGATATCCTCTAAGCGGGCACCCAAGCCGAACGCTTTAGAAGCCATGGCTCCTCTGGCGGAGTGCGACCCGAAGTGACGGAGGCTGATGCCGGCCTCTTGCATCACCCAACGAACCCATCTAGCGATGGTGGGCGAGGAAACCGCTTTAAAGGGTTTCCGGAGCGCAATAAGGAGTGTCTTTCTCCTGGGGGGCGGAACTCTTCCGTCATTTCTTTATACGCCTGGAGGCATCGAACCACGCAGAGTTTTGGAGAGTCAGGAAACTCCAGATAGGAAATTACCCTGGTGTGGCATTTCGTGCTCCTGAGCAACGTGAAAGTCACCCCATCAGGAGTAAACATCCTACCGTTGATATCAAGGGCTCGAACATCCGAGACCCGCCTGCAAGATATCAGACACAGGAGCATAGCCAGTTTCGCAGAAAGCTCCTTCCTGGAGAGGAACCTGTTAGGTTGCCAAGAAAGAAACAGGTTTAGGACCTGGTTAACATCCCAGAGCGCGGAATAACGCGGCTCAGGGGGCAATGAGAGCCAGATGCCGAGCAGAAGCCTACAAACCATGGGGTGCTCGCCCATGGGTGACCCATTAACCGGGACATGGCCAGATGAAATGGCCGACCTGAAGGTGTTGATAAACCGGTAGGCCAACCCGTCGGAGGCTAGTTGCGCCAGGAAGTTTACGACGTGAACCACGTCCGCGACCAAGGGATCGAAACCCCGTCGCAAACACCAACGGGACCATCTGCCCCACGCGGACTTGTACCTCTTGACAGTACTGTCCGCCCAAGCTTTGGAGATGAATGTCTCAGCCTCTCGTGAAAGTCCTGGGGCCTCCCATCTACCCCTGAAATCCGCAACGCCATGAGCCACAGCGAGTTCGTCGACACTAGAGTATGTGAAGTTCCGTCTGGACTCGTGAGGAGAGTCGGAAACTGGGGGAGTAGGATTGGAAAATCCCAAGAAAGTTCCAGAAGAACCGGAAACCAAACTTGAGACTTCCACAGCGGGGTGATCATGACTAGGTCCGTCGATTGCCTGCGGACTTGTGCCGTTGACCGTGTGATCATCGCGAAGGGAGGGAACGCATATCCCGGTTCCAAACTCCAGTCCTGGAGGAACGCATCTGTGGCTGCCGCTAAGGGGTCCGGCCTCCAACTGAAAAACCGCGGAGTCTGGTGATCCAGTCTGGACGCAAACAGATCCACTGAGAAGGGTCCCCAGTGGTCGTGGAGCATTGCAAAGACAGACTGGTCCAGTCGCCAGAGACTGGAATCTCGTAAGTGGCGCGATTGGAAATTCGCTTCCAAGTTGTCTCGACCTGGCAGATACTCTGCTGTGACCGAGATCTGGCTGTCCAGGCAATACTGCCAAAAGCTCGCCGCCAGGTCCGAGAGGGCTTTCGACCTGGTGCCTCCCAGGTGATTCACGTAACGGACTGCCGAGACGTTGTCCATTTTTAGGAGCATGCCCGACTGCACTGAGTCTCTCGTCCAGTAATGTACGGCGAAGGACCCCGCCAGAAGTTCTAGACAATTTATATGCAACTTCTGTTCGTCGGGTGACCACAACCCTCCCGTAGAAAGGTCTCCGCACCTGGCACCCCAGCCAAGCCTGCTGGCATATGATTCGATAACGAGGTCCGGAGCTGACCCGAAGATCGCTCGGCCGTTCCATGCCTCCATATGGTCCAACCACCAGTGAATCTCGGCCCTCGCTTCGGCGGACAAGGCAACCGTGTGAGAATACGCATACCCTTTGCGGAGGAAGTACGCCTTGAGGCGCTATAGGGCCCTGTAATGGAGCGAACCCGGGAAGATGACCTGTATTGAAGCCGACAGAAGGCCCACCACCCGGGCCAGCTAACGGAGGGACACCCGTTGTTTGGCAAGAACGCGTCGCAACTCGTGACAGATCTTGGTGACCTTTCTGGCCGGAACACAGAGTAGATGTCGTGGAGTCTATGACGAACCCCAAGAAGGTAACGGCCTGAGCTGGCTGTAACAGTGATTTCTGCTCGTTGATCACAAAGCCGAGGTCTTGGAGCAGGGTCACTGCCATCTGAAGATGCTCCGTCAGCTGACGGGGACAAGAGGCCATCAGGAGAAGGTCGCCGAGATACACAATCATCCTGACCCCTCGAGCTCGCAGGAACTCCACCACCGGCTTGAGCACCTTGGTGAAGCACCAGGGGGCCGAGGAGAGCCCGAAAGGAAGGGCCGTGAACTCGTAAATGAGGTGACGCCAGGCAAACTGCAGAAATCGTCGGTGCGTTGGGAAAATCGGGATCACCAAATAGGCGTCTTTGAGGTCTAAACGGACCATCCAATCGAGAGGACGTAGCACGTTCCGAAGGAGATGAATCCCCTCCATTTTGAAATGGCGATACACCAGCCATTCGTTGAATTCGCTCAGATTTATGACTGGCCTCTTGCCGCCGTCGGTTTTGTCGACCAAGAAGACATTGCTTAAAAAGCCCCTGGAATGGAGAGAAGTAAGGGAGATATCGCCCTTGCGGAGGAGGGATGAGACTTCCTCGTCCACCAGGGCTGCCTCTTGTGCGGAAAACTGAATGGGGCGGGGGGTGGATGAAATGAAAAGGGGATTTGTAGAGCGCGTGGTTACCCTGTAGCATCCCAGCGCTACGTGGTGAAAGAGAGGTCGGGCTGACGGTTAGGGGAATAGCCATGTCTTCAGCAGCTTCCGGAAGCCGAGATGGTTTGATTCCCTTCGAAGATGGAGAGGGAGGGAGTGCCATAATTTGGAGGCATTGTAAGAAAATAGCCTACCACCACTTCTAGCTCTCTTAATTCTTGGCATTTTGGCTACACGGAGGGAGTCGGATCGAAGATTTCTAGAGGCTTTGTACGGATGGATCAGATTTTTAAGGATGGGAGGTCCATTCCCCTCCAAAGACTTGTGGGTCACGCAAAGGGCCTTAAAGTTGATCCTTTCCTGCACCGGGAGCCAGTGCAGCGCGCGCAGCACGGGCTTGGCCGAGCAGTGACGATTAGTACCAGTGAGTAATCTGGCTGCCGAGTTTTGGACAGTCTGAAGTCTTGTAATCACTGCTTTGGGGGCCCCAAGGTATAGGGCATTACCGAAGTCGATCCTGGATAGGATCAGGGCTTGGATCAGGAGTTTTTTGGCTAGGAATGGAAGTACCGGGAGGATTTTTCGGATCGATTTAAGCATGCCATAGCAGGCGGCAACCGTCTTCCTGGCTTGAGTTTTAAAGAATGATGATGGATTAAACCCAGATCAGTTGACTGGGGGTGAGTGCTTGCAATGTTCAACACTCCGTCCATCATCCCCTTTGGTTTTGCTATGTTCGCCCTAAGTTGGCAGGGTATGCCCAGACGTGGGTCCCTTGCTCACTTTGCCACTGGATTCAAGATAGCCTGGCTGATGACGGCTGTAAGCCAGAAACCGGTCCCAGGATGCTTGTTTCCGGTCCAGGGAAGACATGGCTTGGCAGTTCGGGCTGGTCTGTTCCCATGAGGCACAGGGTCAGACTGATTTGCATATGGCCATGTCTGAACTGGGGTGGCGGAGTGAGCTAAAGAATGATGATGGATTAAACCCAGATCAGTTGACTGGGGGTGAGTGCTTGCAATGTTCAACACTCCGTCCATCATCCCCTTTGGTTTTGTTGAGTTTTAAAGGTCAGATCTTGGTCCAGCCATATGCCTAGACTTTTTATTTCGGGCTTTGGGTCCGGGGCAGTGCCCATGCAGGCTGGCCAGATAGCATTCAGGTTAGTGCTAGGATAGTTACCCAGAAGCATTATTTCAGTTTTTTCAGTTGAGTTTGGAGATGGGAGAAACTCATCCATTTTGCCACTTCTGCTAGGCAAGTGTGAAGGTCGAGTGGGTGACTGATTAACTTGGTTCAATGCCACAACCAGCTGCGTATCGTCAGCATAAGACACAATGTGAACTCCAAATGGGGCGACTGTATCCGCCAAAGGGGCCATATAAACATTAAATAGTGTCGGGCTCAGGGAGGAGCCTTGAGGGACCCCACATTGCAGAGGCAGAGGGTCAGATGCAATATCGTCTTCAAACACCTGGAAGGTCCTGCCTTCCAGGAATGATTCGATCCAGGAGAGAGCCAGACCTGACACTCCTACGTTCTTGAGACGGTGAACCAAAATTTGGTGGTTCACCGTATCAAAGGCCGCGCTTAGGTCAAGGAGGATAATGGCCGAAGAACCTCCTGAGTCAAGGATCTTCCTTGCTTCCTCCACCACCATAAGCAAAGCGGTTTCGGTCCCTTGACGTGGGCGAAAACCGGTTTGAGATGGGTGGAGCAGATCATGTGACTCAAGGAACGCTGAAAGAATAGTGTTGACATTTTTCAGCGATTTTACTCACTCCTGGAAGGAGCGAGATGGGCCTATAATTACCAAGATCCTTAGGATCGAGGTGAGGTTTCTTCAGTAAGGCTTTCACCATGGCTCTTTTCCAGTCGGACGGGATCAGGCACGAGGTAAAGGAGGCGTTGAGCATGCTAAGGATGTAAGGAGCGACAATAGGGACGGCCAATTTCAAAATATTTAGAGGAGCAGGGTCAAGTGGGGACCCACTTTTAACGGAGGCCAATATGGGTAACCGGGAATCCAGGGACAAGGGTTCAAAGACCTCCAAGAGGGGTACATTCTTGGCTTGGGAAGGATAAGTGGGGTTGATGATAAATGCGTTATCTTTCACCGGGAGGCTTTTGAGGATATTTTGTACTTTCGCAAAAAAGAATTGAGCGAGATTATTGCACCGAAATCCCGAACGATCAGGGAAAGTCGGTGTATCTTTGTACCGGGTTCCCTCTGAACTCTATGTGAAATCCCCGCACTGTTTGAAGCACCCACGCATTGTGTGTGATGGCCAACCAAGCCTGGTAACAGCCTGCCAACCGCCCCCCTATGTTTTGTGGGGAAGAAGGGAGAACACTCACTGGGGCTTGAGGTGGCAGCTCCTCCTCTAAAGCCTTTCCCGTGGCGTCCTCTTGTGGGATAAAAGTTCCCGAACCGGGACTGGTCCTGGTACTGTCCGGAGCCTCTCTGATTGGTCTGATGGTGTTGGCGAGCGGCCCCTGCCTCAGCCGGCCCCGCGAAAAACACAGGGAAAACCCTTCTTAATCGTGGACTCGGCCTTGTCCAACGACGTGAAGGTGTTTACAAATTTGCCGAGCTCCTTCACGAATGGCTCGCCAAATAGACCTCCCTGAGCAATGGCGCCCGCCTCAGAGTCCGCAAGGTCCCCTAGCTTTGGGTCGATTTTAATAAGGAGGGACCGGCGACGCTCGGTGGAGAGGGCACAATTGGCATTGCCCAAAAATATCACTGCCCTCTGTGCCCAGCCGGACAAGGTCTCTGGGGAAATGATGGAGCCGGACTCCTTAGCCTCCTCGGCCATATCGAGGATCTTTGTGATAGGGCCAAGGGCGTCCAGGAGCTTGTCCTGGCAGGCCCTCCAAGATCTGTCGATCCCTTTCTTGGGATCCCTGATAAATTTCTGTAGAAAGGTTGACATACGGGGGTCAATTTCAGGGGTAAGAGCTACCTTCCCCTCGAGAGAAGGGCGGGGGCACTCCGCTCGGAGGCAATTGCGTGCCTCTTTTTCAAGGGGGCGCCGGATGTGCCCGGCTACATACGTAGAGACCTTATCGGCCGGAGCCCACTCTGAGGAACGTGGGTGTACAACGTCGTTGGGATCGAGCATGTCAGAGGTGTTATGGGGAGCTTGGGAAGGGCGTGATGGGAGCCAGGGCCTCGAAGGGCTCGGAATCGGGGTCGCCAGTATCGCCTGGGTCCGCAGGCGGGAGAGCAGGCGTAGGAGGTGGGGGATCCCCCGCGGGCAGCGCTGGTTGGCTATCAATAAAAGCCTGTCTCAAACGCTCAAAAGCGTCCACATCCACCCCAGGTTCACGGGAGCGCTTAGGTGGCGGAGAGCCAAGGGTATCTTGGGCCGATGCGGCCGGGGCCTGAGGGGGTGCAGCAACCTTTTGCGTAAGCCGTTCAAACGCCTGCGTTATCTGGCGGGAGAGCCTGTCCTCCAAAGGAGTGATGGCCTGATCCATCGCCCCTGTAGATAGAAGTATTCACCGCCTCATAAAAGGCGTCCCCCCCAAGGCATGTCAGCGAGAGGGTCTTCCTCCTCCTGATACTCATCATAATACTCCATCGCGTTGGGGACCGTGGAGTACAAGGGGTAAAATATATATATGAATACTCAATAAGGGTGGAGACCACCAGGCCGTGAGTGAAGGCCTAAGGCTGGGCTGGGTGTCAGCTGAAAGTATGGGCGGTGTAACACCGCAATTCACGGGGTCCTAGCCCCAGGGGACAAACTGCTGGCAGAAAAACAATATATTTGGAGGAATCACCCAACTGGTAGTGAATCGATGCTGGTCTGGGTCGTGTCCCCTGTGAGGCCTAACGGCCAATACAAGACCTCAGCGAGGCGTTTTGATGTAGAAATACAGACTCGTGTTCCCGTATAGAAAAACGGGCAGGGAACCGAGCGTGAACACACAAAAGACAGTCAGCGTGAATAAACTAGACCCGCTGCCGCCTACAGACCCGTACCGGGCGTACCCCTCAGACCAGCGGCTCCGATGCGAAGGGCGCGCGATGCTTGAATTCCTGAAAGGCGTTCAAGCAACGCGCCGCTCCCTGCACAGCTTCCGCGCGTCCTGGCGGCGGGAGGTCCACAGAGCACAGGCCAGCAGTGCGCCGCGTAGGGACGGGAAACCCATTCCCGCGGCGCAGAAAGCACAACAATTCAAGAAGCGCAGCCCATGCGCAATTTACAACAAAATATAAAACAAACGCCGAAATAAGGCGCAGCGCGCACAGAAACAACAAATGATTAGCACAGCAATCAAGCGTTTGCCACAGCGCACTCGCACCTACGGCATAAATTAGCATAAGCACCTATTATTAATCCGTTAAACAACAAAGAAACCAGAAACTAAGCAGTTTAACAAACTGAAGAGCACTTATCTGGCTGCGTAGCAGCGAAGAAAGAGGAAGAGAGGACACTAACAATGGACTATGTTGGGCTAGGAGGCCCCTGATTGGACACTGATTCCCTGTCTAGGATTGGATGTTACCATGTGTTTGTTTTTTGGCTACCCTTCCCTCTGGTTCATGGGAAACGTAGTCTTTTGTTAATCTTAATGCTGCTATGCCAATAAAGTGAAGAAAGAAGGCATAATCCTCGCCTCCAGTCCTGACATAGAAATCCTGAGAACAAAGAGCAAATGATGCACATTCACTTCCTGGGATAGTGAATGCCGATATGATCCTTGTGAAAGAACAGAATGCTGCCACTTACAGTGAAGTCAGCCAATATATAGATAGAGATAGAATTTTAATAAAAACAAAAGGTCTTGGTTAACGCAAGACCTAATTAGAGGCTCAATTATTAAAGATAATCACAAAAGTACACCCAATGGTAATGTCCTAGCATTAGTGCAGACCTATGGCTTTTATCAATGTATAAGAATTTACATAAGTAAGCTAGGAAATGGTACTCCTTAAAAATATTGGTGAACTGTAGTTTAGCGCGAGTAAATATGCATGTGTAGATTTGCTCATCCGAAAATCTGCTATTTACAAGTTCACTTTTCCTCCAACACCTTTTTTCTCAACCCTGGAAGAAGTTTTACTTCTGCCCTTTTGTCAGGAGTAAATTTTCAACATTTATCAGTATGAAAAAAAAGATTAGAGAAGAGCTTGTGCAAAACTCTAAAACATGCAAATTAGTAGGTTTGCACAGACTCAAAAGGGAATTCCAACACTGAAACTATTGCTTACTGCTACTTCCAGCCTCAGTATGTATGTCTGTGGAAAGGTCGCAAAATAAATGAATTGGTAGTAATTCAAACCCTACTATAGTATGAGCCCTGGCATAATCAGAGAGGCTCTAATCCGAGCTCCAATATAATGAGATTGATGCTATAATTGGTCGCTGCACTACGTGGCACCACAGGGACAAGTGGATTTGTTTACTGGACAAGTAGATTTATTAAGCCTCCTGTCCCATGGACAAGTAGATATTCTATAGATTTCACACCCCTGTGGTATCCCCAGTAACCATTTGCATAGTTTGTGCAACCCCCAGTCTAAATAAGCCTAAGTTCTGCAAGTATCTTTCTTTCGAGTTTTATGGGACATTGGGAAAAAGATAAATAAATCACATCACACCCACACCGTTAAGCAGTTATCTTTTGTAGCAATATGGTGCAGTCAGTCGGTCACCAAAACAAATTCTGACTAGATCAGTAAAATGGGCCTTGGAAAGGTGAAATTCGCCAAGTTCAAGGAAACTATTCCCAAAACAGTTTTCTCAGAAAAAAGGTGTAAAATATGATCAACAGGCAGTAGATAATCGGGTGAGACTGACTGGATATGTGCAGCTGGTCAGGGATGTGTCACACTAGAGATTCTGTCCAGCTCAACATGCATTATTTGTGAAGGCCAAGAAATTGCGCAGAGAATCGCTCAAGAGAAAAAGTCTCATTTTATGCCAATACTCGTACTCAACACATAAAAACTCTTATAAGATCAACCATTAATAAATATATCATACAAATGACTGCAGAAATGGCAGGTTCTGTATTAACTTTAAAGCCCACCAATTCTGCCATATTTTAAGAATTTACGAATACTAGAGCTTGACTGTAGGAAGTAATGTTTCTGTCAGTCATTTCTAAATGTGTCTATCAGCAAAAGGCTGCCAAAACACCAGAGAAGTTACCGGAACTTAATACCATGTCTATTACTACTGCCACAAATTCCAGTAAACTTCTGAAATGTTTGTAATGCTTTGGAGATAAAATACATCTAGTTGCCCAATTTCCCGCTATCTTATATGTCACAAGTTGTGGCCTCAACTCCAGGACACTAGGCGTAGATTGAGCCTGCAGACTGTCCATATGCCTTACATTTTAATGCTTAGCTGAAGTAGAGCAAGTAATGAGAAGCAAGTCTTTGGCGAGACCAGTCTACTATGATTGCAACTCTGCTCAGAGGGACTCCTGGAAGTACTGGAGTGGGTTCTAAAAGATCAACTTAACTCCACATAAAATGATACAGTAAGTAAACAAAACATTCTTTAAAACTAAATTTAATGAGAGAAATAATGACAAACTGCAAGATTTGTGCTCCGCGATCTTCAGGAAAGTTTGAGTATAATGTGTACTGCAGCATTTTGAACAATTGCAAAGTTCGGTTCCTGAATGACCGCACTACATTAGACAGCCCTGCCTGCAACACCTTTATGTCTGGAAATAAGGCGAGGCTAAAAGATTACACTCTCGATTAATGCTGTGGTTTGTGGTTATAAAGCTAACTGTTCAAGAGGAGAGCAAGAAGAGCCTAGTAGTTACCCAAATAATCACTTACTAGAAATCGTCCCGACCAATAACAGAAGGGCAATAAAATGGAATTGGAAGAAGCACTGTAGATATTAATGGATATGTTAGAAGATATTCTGAACACTATCCGTCTAAGGAAGCAAGATGAAGAAGAGATAAAATTATTCGAGTGATTGCGAACGTTAATAAGAACTAGGAGAAAGAAACAAGAGCTTTCACTCACCCTGGCTTCATACCAGTCATCCCCTACCACTGAATTACACTTTTTGTGATCTGAGGAAATATTATAGAAATTATTTAGTAGAAAGAACCTCTAAGTGCAGCAAACGATGTAAAATGATTGAAGACAAGCAGTCATTGACAAAACCACAAAAATGTTTCTGGGAGCTTATATTTAGAGTTTATAACAGGGGACAAACAAACAAGACCATCATATTGGAGGACACAAGTGGATCTGTCATTTTAAGCATTTTAGAATGGTAGCAAAGTATGTGAACGTATTGATGTGATGCGGGGATCAGAGACGTAGCTCAATCAATCAATCACGACTTGTAAAGCGCGGCTAGTCACCCGTGAGGGTATCCAGGTACTGAGGATCTTGCTGCGCAGTCTCAGTCGAACAGCCCGAGTAGCTACAACTGCTGTTTGTTTATATATTATCTACTGCACTGTGAAGATCCTAAACTATAAGTACAGATTTGTACCAAGAATTATAACACTGCATTGGTATCGAATATAATATCCTCAGTCTGAGGGGGTGGGGGAGGGGGTCTACTGTTAAGAGTTCCCTGGACAAAAGGGGCAGTCACTAAGACCTTGCTAACTATAGACCTATATCTTTGCTAGATGGAGACGGTAAAATAGGTGGCAGTGTTTTCCTCAATCGATTACAAGCCTGGATTGGCTCTAATGACATTCAAGTAAATGCAAAGGCCAGCATTAGAAAGGAAGCAGGAGTTTTGGAGCGTAAAGATGGCGGTCGCACTCTGGGAATGCTCCGGACCCCTCCGTCATCTGCTCTGAATCCACAAGCCCATCGGTGCACAATCCTACCCTCCGGAGCCAGTCCACCAGCAGTACCAGATGATCTGATCACGATCCAGGCCCTGTGGAACGACATCTCAGTGGCGAACCAGCTCTGTAGAGGCAGGCCAAGACAAAATGGTGGACCTGGGGTCCGGGTCCGCGTAGTGGCGAGCTGAAAAACAAGTCTGAGTCTCCCCAGTGACCCTGAGAGACTGCAGCGATGTGTCCGGTGCCCCTCCTGGGGAGACTGGTAAAGGTTGAAAGTGACAAGATGGCAGCGGAGCCGCGGGAGCCACCCCCGCACTAACAACCACCGACTGAGTGCGCACCCCGGGGCCGGCTGCAGGAGGCGGGAGCAGTGAGGCGCTGGGTCCATGTGAGGGCCGCCGGACGTTCCCTCCATGAGGAGAAAGGAAAACCTACCTCCAGGTAAACCCCACCACAACAGCTACCTTCGCGGCTAGCCCCGGACAAGAGACTTGGAGTGGACCTCCTCTCCCGTCCGACACCGAAAACACCTCGAGGGGGCGGAGGGTAAGGAGAGCGAGTGAGGCAACCAGCGAGGTGACGGAGCCTGTCTCGCGACTCTGGGTGACAGCAGCGGGGTGAAGAGGGCCCCCCCCCCCCGAGGGAGCAGTGATCAGCGAGGAGGGTGTCGAGGCCTGGGAGCCCTCTGGTCCACCAGCAGCCACTGGTGAGTGCCCAGCCAGAATACGGTCAAAAAACGCGGGCCCACAGCCGTTCCCAGTACAGTGCAGAAGGGCTACCACAACAGTCAGTACCTGTGAACCGCCTCAGAGAAGTTTTGGGAGCAACAAAGCGGGCCCCTATTCCCCCGGCGCGAGCTTGGGAAGAGGTTTGAGAGGCCATGAACACACTACCCCGAGGCCCAATACACCTTCAAGAGGCAGACGCGACGCAGCCCTGGGGGGAGGCCTTGGAGAGAGGCCTACAGTGGGGGCATCCTCCGACACGCCTCCCCTAGATATGCAGCATGGGACCCGGAACTGGCGGTGGACAGGGGCCCATCGATGAGACCCTATCTGTAGTGGGGCCTGGGCACTTTACGGAGAGGCACTTGGCCCGCATCGGTAAAGTTACACCGAAGACAGGAGTCCCCCCTGCCCCCCTGGCGTGGACAGATCAAGCCCGTAGAAAGGGGGAGAGAGCACCAGACAGAGTGGCCCGGATTCAACCAGGGGGAAGACGACACCACAGGCCCCCCGGGGAGAAGCGGAGGACTAGCTGACTATTAGCTCACCTGCAGCACAAGGCAAATAGATATTCCGCATAAGAGGGAGACGATCCTGTGTGGAGGGGCAGATCCGAGACGGAATAGTAGAACGGCTGCTTCCCCCTCAATGCTTTCTGAAAGACTGCCACGAAGAGGATGAAACGTGGGGAACTCTCGCCAGGAGTTCCCCTCCCCAGAGAACGCGTTCCCCTCCCCAGAGAACGCGCTCCTCCGCTGACAGCCCCGGGTCCTCGGAGGCCCCGGCGTACCACCCCGAAGGGGGACCAGGGGGCGTCCGTTCACTCGTTGGTGCGGTGGCTGCACTCAACCGTGCGCCCCCCTCCGAAGAGATTCAGACCCTTAGAAGACCTTGGCAGGACAGTCAACCATCCTCAGCAGACGTCGGACCAGCGGACCTGGGAAGCAGGGTGAGCGGAGGGACAATCGCCCTCCCACAACCACATCGAGGTTTTGACCCCCGTAGAAGAGTCCCCTGCCTGAGTATGTGAAATATAGCCCGACGCATGGGAGGCCCAGGACCATAGCATGCTCTTGCCAGTGAAGGTCGAGGAAGGTACTACCTTACGCCCAAAGAACCGACTTACGGCATTATATACTCCCCCGCGGCTGACGGGGGACACGCCTGAGGACGGTTCCAGAACCCTGAACGGCAGCAGGCCGTGTGGCTCCAATACGGCCCAGAAGAGTTACTGACCCTAACTTCCATCCGCCATGGGAAAAGACAGAGCAGCGAAGCCACCCGCGACACAAACCAGAATAGACCAATACACTACAAACGGACCCGGACCCGTCGAAGCAGTCAGCGAGAAAAATCCCCTCCCAGAAGGAGTCCTTGACGCAATTCTCCAGGCCATATGCTCCTCGCAGGCTTCTGTGGAAAACAAAATTGTCGAGGTATGAGTCGACATGGCCCTCATACGGCAGGACCTCCGCAACGCCATTGCCTGTATATCAGAAGCTGAATCCCGTCTCTCCACAGTTGAAGACGATGTACACCAACTGAAGGAGCAAGTCACGCAACTTCAATCCCACAATAAGGAGCTGCATAAGAGGGCCGAAGACGCAGAAAATCGATCGAGGCGCAATAACCTCCGATTAGTGGGCTTTCCCGAAGGGGCAGAGCAGGGCCAAACGGCGACCTTTATCGAGAATTGGACCAGGTCTTGGATACCGGAAGGTGCATTGTTGGCATGGTTCGCAGAGGAGCGGGCCCACCGGTCGTTGGTGCCCCTCATCGGCCAATCATTGCTAGGATTCTCAATTTTAAGGATAGGGATGTAATCCTACAAGCGGCCCCATCTCAGGCAACCCTGACTTACCAAGGTCACAATATAATGATTTTCCCAGACTACACCAGGGAAGTACAGTCCCAACGGCGATCCTACAAAGAGGTCAAACAGAAACTGTGTGCACTCAGTCTCCAATACAGACTGCTTTTCCCAGCTCGCCTCCGAGTCATTTTCCAGGACAAAACACTTCTTTGAATCACCTGAGTCGGCCTGGACCTAGCGGACTGAGAAACACCCTCTTGGGACCCGAGTGGCGGCCTCTCCTCCAGTACCCCGGTCCAGCGTTGCGCCGCCTGCTAGCCCCAGGTCCCAGAGTCGGCACACCCGCTCCAGCCGAGGCTGAGGCGCCCGAAGAGGCCCATCTGCCTCGCCCGCTGCTGCAAGCCACAACCCGGGAAAACTGCATGGATAATCAGCCACTGGGACCTCACAACGAGGCCGATCCGCTGAGAGATCAACTGACGAGGGAAGTCCTCCCACGCCTCCAGGCGCTGGGTCCACAGACACCGATCTTTCATGAAGCCCGACAATCTAAAGACAAGCTGATCAGAATCCGAGTTGATCCGCACAGAGAAGAACCTACCTGAGAAACCGGACTCAACTGTCCAGTAAAGCTGATGTAGCCAGCTAGATTCAATTGAAGAGCTGAATATATCCTGATACATGGAAGGGACCACCACGCAGCTTCCATACTAAGCTCTACAGTTTAGTTCTGTTAAAACCTCTGTTACAAGGGTGACAGATGCTTCCTTTCCAGAAGTATAGGGTGGGGGGAGGCTTCGGGACCGTTGTCCCAAGTTCTGTTTCATCTTCATTAAACAGCCGCAGCACTCAATCCCTCACTTCGAACATACGCACACACGGCACTCGCGCCAGACGATTAGGCCTCTGCACACACCTAGCCATTGACCAGCCCGACCCGCCAGGCAAGCTACATCATGTGCCCCCCGGTCTCCATACACCGACCATGACGCATACAACACATAAGGGGGAGCCCCTCTGAATCTGGTCTTGGAACGTCAATGGCCTTCTTGACAGGGTGAAGCGCACAGCAGTCCTGAGATACGCCCATAGGCACGCTCCTGATGCCCTTCTGCTCCAAGAGACGTATCTTATGGGTAACCACTGTCCCTTCCTTGCAGGACATGGGTTCGACAGAGTCTGGCACTCAGGCTTTGAACGTGGCTCGCATGGGGTAGCAATCCTTCTTAGGCGCGCCCTTCCCTTTTTACCCACTAACGTAACCAGAGACCCTCATGGCCGCTTCGTGGCCCTGACCGGGATGCTGGGCGGAGCAGTCCTCAAACTACTGTCACTTTATGGGCTACCGGCTAACCTGACAATCACCCTGAAAGCTGCCAGCGACAGCATATCTTCCCTTCCCCTGGGCCTCACGGTGATCAGGGTGACTTCAACGCGGTCATGCAGCCAGACATACACCACAGGCACACCCTCCCCAAGCAGGACCCTATGTGCAAAGAGACTGACAGAATGGGCGGCAAACCTGGGGGACATGGAACCCCAGAACAACACAATATAGTCGCACCTCCGCGGCGCACCACACACACGCACGTATTGACCTGGTCTTCATGCCCACCCGAGTGCCGAAGTGTCTCCAGCATTAGCATTGTCCCCCGGGGTATTTCAGACCACTCGCCCCTTCTCCTCAGCCTAGGAGACCCCTCAGGCACACTACGCCTCATATGGAGGCTGAACGCCTGGTTCCTTCAGGACAGCGAATTCCGGAAGGCGGTCAGAGATGAACAACAATACTTCCTCACTAACCAAAACACAATCCCTTCCCCAGGCACTCTCTGGGAGGCCGGCAAGTCCACCATCCGTGGCTTCGCCAAAGGGCAGCTTAAGGCCAAACGACTGGCGCAGGATAGCCGACTCACCCTCCTCGAAGCCTAAGCGACCCGCTTGGAGCGGGCCTCAACCGAAGCCGCAGGCGAAAGGGAGAAGGGACAGCTTGCACTTTTGAGAGACGAACTCAAACAACTGTCACTGGACTCAGCAAAACTGCTATGGAGGTCCTCAGTTGCCCGCGTATATGGTTGGAGACACAAAAATGGGAAGATACTCCACAGGCTGACATCGTACCCCCTGGCGAACCATATAGTCCCTGAGATCCAAGATCTACTAGGTGTCACTCACCGTACGCCAGCCTCCATCGTCCAAGCCTTCGCCGACTATTACCAGCTTCATTCAGCAGCCAGGCCCGAAACCCCAGCTCCTGCGTTGTCTGGGTTAGGGGCAATCGAATCAGAAGCGGCCTGTCTAGACCTCCCCATCACACGGGAGGAAATAGGAGAAGCCATCTCCCTGGTTGCTTCCGGGAAGACACCCGGACCAGATGGCTTCCAACAAGAATACTACGCCTCATATCGAGACATACTAATACCCCACCTTCATGACCTTTATGTCGAAGTAGCAGAGGAAGGATCATTCCCACCGGAAACGGATGTAGCAACTGTGGTCGTCATCCCCAAAACACAACCTCCTTTGCCCTCCTGTTCGGACTATCGCGCGATTTCTTTAATAAACACAGAAGTAAAAATTTACGCTACGATCCTGGCCCAACGGCTAAGACCAGTCCTCAGCAAACTTGTTCACCCAGACCAGTGCAGCTTTATGCCCTCGCGCAGTACGAGACATTGCCTTCTGCACCTCCACTTAGCCCTGGCGCACTGCCATCTACTCTCCTCTTACTTAGCACTCCTGCTGATCGACTTTGAAAAGGCCTTTGATATGGTCGATTGGCGATACCTGGAGGGTGTGCTAAGGGCAGCAGGTCTGGGTCAACACTTCCGTCACTTGGTCCGAGCCCTTTACTCCAGACCCATGGCGCGGGTGCTCATCAACGGAGCCCTCTCGGAGATCTTTCTGATCAGAAGAGGGAAGAGGCAAGGCCCTGGCGATGGAGCCACTAGCATGCCTCATTCAGACAGATGAACATATCCAGGAATGGAGATGGAGGAGTTCGCACGAGGACCGGAACGCTCTTTATGCAGACGATGTCCTGCTCTTCCTAGTCGACCTGGCACGGTCAGGGCCTAGATGCCTACAGATTCTCCACACCTTTGAGCAGGCATCAGGCCTGCACCTGAATCCTGCCAAATCGACTTTAGTGCCCCTTCACATATCAAGGGCGTGCATTGACTGGCAGTCAACAATTCCCATACAACGCCAGTCATTTAAGTACTTGGTTGCGCTGCTCCCAGACCTAGCATGGGCACTCAACATTAGCCCGCTAGTCAAGAAAACCAAGGAGGACCTCCGCGGCTGGCAAACACTCCCACTCAACCCCATGGGGAGAATCGCCCTGTTCGAAATGATGATTCTCCCCTGATTCCTGTACATCATCGAGAACACCCGGTTCCATGTCCTGCGAAGCTGGTTCAAGGAGCTGGAAAGCCTTGCCACGACGTTCCTCTAGAGCAAATCGAGGTCGTGTATGGCCCTCACCCACTGTCAAATACCACCTTTTGACGGAGGCATGACCAATCTTTACGTATACTACCTGGCAACTCGTCTACTAGTCCTGCACAACTGGTTCAACGGTGGCTGGTCTCACCCGGCCTACAGAGTTGAACTGGAGGGTTTGGGACTTTCCCGGATCCAGGCAATGCTATACGGAGACCAGATACCTACTGCACTACCCACGGTGACTCAGGCGGTCTTGCTTGCCTGGCGTTCCGCCTTGCGCCCATACACTGGGACACCAAACTCACACAGCAGACACCCCTGTGGCATGGAACCTGGCTTAGGGAGGTGGGGACGTTAGAAGGTTTCAGGAAGTGGGACCTAATCGGTATATCACAGCTTGGGGATGTGTGGAAGGGGGACCATCTACGTTCTGAGACTTACAGACCACCTACTCCCTTCACAATTTTACAAGTACATACAGCTTCGCCATGCTCTCACCTCGCACGTGCCCGCAGGCACTTCATTCCCAGAATTCAATTCCATAGAGGCCCAGATCATGATGGGTAATCTGGGGAAGGGTGGGATATCGAGGATGTACCGCTCACTGACCAACAACAGCCCAATCACACTTGACTCTCTTAGACACCGATGGGAGGCATGGTTGGTTCCGTTGGAGGACGAGGACTGGCAAGATGCCCTGATGGCTCCCAAAACCATTACCATTTCAGCCAGGCTCCGCATGGTCCAACTGTACTATCTCCATTGTGCGTATCTCACCCCATGCCACCTCAATCGGGTGGGGCTGTTGGCCACCCCGGCCTGTATGCGCTGTGGGTCAGAACCGGCTGACTTCTACCACATGGTATGGGCATGTCCTCATCTCGTATTGGGAGATACTGGTGTCCGAACTGACTGACGTTCTGGGTTGGGAGGTACCACGCAGTACCCTGAATTTGCTCCTGGGTGTTATGGACGGCCTAGACAGGTCCTGGGCAGATGAGCTCTTTCTGGGTACTGCCATTATGGTGGCCAAAGAAGACATCGCGGCCGCATGGAAAAAACCCTACCCCACCTAGTATAGTTAAATGGCGCAAAGGCGTAGACTGGTGTGCGGCACAAGAAAGGCCATTATACAAAGCCAGGGGATGCCCTGCCAAACATGGTCAGGTGTGGGGCAAATGGCTGGGTCAGGTCATGTAGTGGGAATGAGACATTGTGTGAGGTAATTTGGATCAGCGCAGGCCACAGTGTGTATGGTATACAATTAAATATGATTGCACAGTTAATGAATTATGTCCGGGAAGGATTGAGCAGTGCTGTATTTTCCGGTCAATAAAATTTAATAAATTTGGTTACCAAAAAGAAAGAAAGGGAGCAAGAACTGTTGACCAGGTAATTCGGCTGTACATGCTTTGAGCAGAAGTTGTGCTTTGTTTAACTTCTGTAAATCTAAACTCCGCCTTTGACCTCATCAGCTGGCCTAAATTATAGGATAATGTACTGTAAACGGGGATCAACCAAGTCCTAAACACAGCTGTGAAAGGACTTCCCTTTTATTAACTGCCCAAATACACTATGTGCCCCAAGGGGAATGTATTGATAGCTTTGTAATAACATCAGGTGTTTGCCAAGGCTGCATTGAAGCCCCAGTATTATTTAGCTTATTTTTAAATGACACTGTGGCCTACATGAGTTAATACAAACTCAATGTATCAAAAACAAGAAAATGCCCATAGTACGTTTTTGCTGATTAAGTTGTCCTGGTATCATGGACTGAATTTTAAGGCATAAACTAATTGATAGACTTGTGAATTATTGCATGGGAAAGGAATTGATTAGAAATATTTTAACAACTAAAGTTATACTATTGAAGACAGTCCCCCATCTCAGAATACAATTCTGCATGAGCGGACAGTCTTGGATGTGTGAAATGTTTTGACTATAGAGGTATCTGTTTCCACCAGAAACTCGGTTGATATGCACAGATAGAAAATGGCTAATTTATGTTAAAGCAAACCTCTAATGTCATGCAGCGATTTAGGCTCAAGATCGGCAGCCAACTTTTAATATCATTTTATAGGTATCTAGGCAAATGTGGTTGTGGCAGCAGTATATGGTACAGAACCAAGGAGTTGCATTATTTGAAAACATCTGACGATTATTATTAAAGCTAAAAATGGGTGTCCCACTAATAACTTTGCATCTGGAGTTAAGATTTGGACCCATCCCAGGTACTATTGCTCTATGTCCTATATAGTACTGGATCCGAATGAACAGGATTTTTTGTGCTACAGCATACTTAAGATCAATGCTATAGATGATCTCAATTCGGGGAAATAACCGTACACCAGTGGGTGATGCACATTGAAAAATCTCTTGTTAATCTGAATCTTGGTCACTTTTAGGAAAACCTTTCTTTAACTGAACCCAATACGATCAACATTGTCAAGGACTAATACTAGTACTAAAAGCTTAAAATAGCAGTTAATTCCACCAAAGTTGGTCTCCTAACCATCAATTACATAGACATAAGGCTACTGGATGTGAGCCCTTTCTAGATTTAGACAATAAGTTTGTAGTATCCTACTCTTGTTAATGTCATGTAATTTACACCTCCTGCTCAGCCAGTGTTTGTGCTGTGTGCTCAATAGAATGTTGGAGTCATGATGTGCCTCGGAATGTTGGGAGACTGTGAGGTGAAGTGACAGTTGAGCATGGGCTGAGCAGCAGGCAGGCTGCTCCTGGTGGGGCTGCTTCACAGAGCTTTGCTACCTGCTCTACAGAACCTATCTACTTGCTGTTTTGGAACCATCTTCAATAAAGCTTCCAGAAGTTTATCCTTCCTGCTTGGACCTCGTTACTACAAAGTTATATGGCAAAAAGACATAACCCTTGAATGCACAGTGATTGATGCGGCGTGATGTCTTCAAAGATAGAAATCCAATTTCTTGTGCTTTTTAACCAATGCTAATTTTTTTCTTAAACATTCTTATTTACTCTATTACTTCACGTATGTATTCTTCAAATTATCATTTGCTGAGTGTATGATATTTCTCATGTCATTACATCCATGCCCAATGCATTTTGGATTCAATAGTCCTTCATGGGCGTGAATACTGATCTAAAACAGAACAATCTAGTCCAGTATCATAAAGCTAAACAGATCCCACGGAGTCTGAGAATTGCCATGAGACCCACTTTATGTAAGAATAACAAGCATTTTTTGGAGAAATAGTTTTCCATCCTGAATAAGTGTTCACTCAATCTCATATTACTCATCATAGAGGAAAGAGCTAAACAACTAAAAGATTTAAAGAAACATTCAATGTAAAAACCTCTATTAAAAAACGTATGGAGGAATAGACATGGAAATTCACTTGAGGAGTTGGAAACTAAAATTGTCAATCCAACCAAAAATGACGAAAAGAAAAATCAGAAAATATAAAAGATACCAGTGACTATAAATCACAAGCAGTATACACGTGGGCAGAAGAATATCCAAAAAGAAGAAGCAATAAGTGGCCCACAAATGTTACATCAGAGGAAAGTTGTACTTCTGCGGAAGACAAAACAGTAGGTAGCTCACTAGTACAATCAAGAACTTCAACAAAACATGCATCTCAAATAGATGTTCCAGCTACATCATTAGAAGGCTCCCTGCTTGACGTTTTTACAGATTTTAACAGATAAATACTGACAGAAAACCATTTATTTTCCGGTCTGTATTTTTTTTTAAGTGAGGATAAAAACTAAAATGGGTTGTTTTTTGAGTGATTCTAGATATGGTCAATCATGACTGCCAGGCCAATAGCTCTGTGGATTGAAAGGTGAGGGAGTTAAAAAAAAATAAAAAAAAATGAAGGAATTTTAGAAAAGAGCCTTAAACAGGAATAAATGCACAACCTTGATAATAACATTTGCATGTTTTCTAATAAGTGCATATTTTATCATCCGAGTGTATTTATATCACTGAAACCTGTTAGGCATTCAGGCATGAGTGCATATTTATTGGTTAAATAAATGTAGAAATATACTTGTTTCAGCTAAATTTTTTCATAAAACCCAAAATAAAGGTGTATAAATACAGATGAAATTAGCAAGCAATCCAGGAGCCCTAATCATTAGCAAGCACAAGTTTTTAAGAGGTCAACTGAACCACAAAAAGACAGAGAAAAACCTGAAGAGGAAAAAACAAAAAAAGAACATAGAATAGTTTGTCAAAATTTGAGGAGTCAGACGAAGATTTAGTTATCAATTTGCCATCTTTCAAAGTAAACAATTACCAAAATGTTTTGTTCCATTGTATCACACAAATCGTCTTGAAAATTAAAATGGCCATTTTTAAGTTCATGAGATTGTTAAACTGTGCCCCACAAGACATTAGACAATTTTGTAATTTTGGTAAATACGGATGTACAAACATTACAGACGAGAAAGATGGCAATCCAACCTCACCACCAAAGACCGAGACACCCTCAGGGCTCTCGCTAACAACAGGAACATTGTGTTTCAAAAAGTAGACAAAGGTGGAGCTTTAGCGCGGACGGGCATGGATTACTACATAATTAAAGTGAACACACGTACAAGATCTTTAAACGTACCTGATGTCACAAAATGATCCAACAGTACATAAAAAAAAAATATATGGTCATCTATTATGCCGAAGAGATGGAATTAGTAAATGACAACACCAAGACATTTCTAACTACTTACCAACGCAGAGCACACCTATATGATCTACCAAGAGTACATAAAGATTCCCCAGCTCCTCCGTTCCGACTAACTGTATCTGGATGCGGTTCAATTCATGAAACAATTGGTAAATAGATTGATGAATTCTTACAATCATTAAATCAGATGACTCCATCTTACATTAGAGACATCACAGAATTTGTGAACAGATTAAAACATCTTACAATTCCATCAGACATGGAAACTGTATTATGCGCTACTGATGTGAATTCATTACACACATCCATTGCACACAATCAAGGCATGGAGGCAATTGAGTAGCTTCTTTTACAAACCAGAGTTATGTCCGGGAACAATGTGTTCCTTCTTAAACTGCTTAATTTTTCACTTTTCCACAGTTACTTTAAGTGGAAAGACTACTTCTTTTTACAAATTAGTGGGACATCAATGGGATTTTCAGGAGCACAATTATATGCTAATACCTTCATGGCCTCATTTGAGAACCAACATATATACAAAGATATAGAATGGACTGAGCATTTATTAATGTACGCATGATACGTCAATTATATTTTTATTATTTGGAGTGGATCCATTGAGAAACTGGAGTCAAACTTTTTGACTTGAATCAGCAAAATGAATACATTTCTCTCAGCTATAACATCAGCAAGAGTCAAATACCATACTTCGATGTGATGGTTAGTGTACAGGACAACCTTATTACAATAAGCATTTATAGAAAAAGCACAGACAAAAAAAAACATACTCCATTATGACAGTTTTAATTTTTACAGTTACAAAAAAATCTACCCTTTTCCCAATCCATAAGATTGAGAATTATTATATCAGTAATTCGGTAACCTAACGAATTACTGAAAACCACAGAAGAACAAATTCCAAAGATTCAAAAGTAGAGGTTATCATGAGAAAATCTCAGAAGAATTCCTACAGAAAGTCAATCTTTTTACGAGAGAACAACTTCTCGTAAAATGGATAAGACTAACAAAAAAAAGGATGACCTTTATGTCTACATATTCCACCAGTAGCCATGAACTGAAACGCATCATCAGGAGAAGATGGGAGAAATGGAATCTGATTCTGATACACCTTTCAAAGACACTACTCTTTTTTGCATATAAAAGATGTGAGAATCTGAAAAAACGTCTATCCCATCCCACCGCCAAATTAGGGATCGACACTTCCCCTGGTACTTTTCATTGTTACAATTGTGTCCACTATAATAATGTGATAAAAGGGGCAACTATAACTGACCCACACAAAGGGACTGTAATAAAAATGAAACTTTAAAGTGATTGCAACAAAAATAATTTTATATTTACTCAATTAAATGTCCTTGTGGTTATTGTATATAGGCAAAACAGAAAACTGGTTAAAACTGTAAATAACTGAACATAAAGGCGATATATGACAAGGTTCATTATATCTACAATAGCTATACACTTTAACGCAGCCAGGCATAACATAACACAATTAAGATTCCAGGTGTTGGACCAGCTCATACAGAATCTTGAAATAAACACACATAGAAGACTCTTTCAAATACAGAATCTTCATACTGAGCAACCTATGGGTCTCAACGACAGGATAGAAATGTACCATTTCTTAGATGAAACATGAGGGTTGAGTCACAAATGGTGTGTTTTTGTGACTCAGTTTCATTTAACAGACAAGACAATGTACATTTATAATGTTTGCAATGGAATGGACTTTTTAATTGTGTGTTGAAATGCATACATGTATTTACATTTATTGTATAATATCCAACACATCGACATATGTTTAATCTGGATGAATGAAAGCCTTGGCAATCTATGGGAGGTAACAGATATCAGTTTTCTTCCCAGCAGAGAGTGGGTTAAGTCGTACTACTGGAATTGGGTGGCAGAGAGGGTTATTACACACACACAAGCAGGTCGACTTACGCTAGCATTCCTGGAGTTTAAGCGGTTTGGTGTATATGAGCAATACATGGAGCTTATTACTATTCCTCAGGAAAGAAAGTTATATATTCAATTTAGGTTCGACTGTCTCCCTTTGAGATCGCTCACGGCATCATGGAACAGTGGCGCTCTGGTTACATCACGTCACTGTCCATGTTGCCCTGAGATTGATGAGACAATAAAACACATTCTTTTTGTATGTTTGTCTTACAAAACTGTAAGACACAAATGGCTAGCCCCTGTCTGTAGACAACTGGGAACCCGCTGCCATCAGAAGGCATTGCGCATCCTCCGAACAGATATGAGGCCGGTGGTGGTATGCGCAGTGGCCAAATTCCTGGGGAAAATGTGGTTCATCAGGAGGCTGGTACTACAGAATGTCTTAAGTAATTTTAGCCCCTTCAACTATTAGTCTATCTTGATGTTTTTATTTCTATTTTTTCTAAATTGAACACAGGAATAAGGCACAATTTATTTAGATTTTGTTCATGGTTCCCAGGCATTGTTTTACATTAGGGCTAGGCTTAGAGATTGACTGAGGTCCATATAGATATGTGTGCTTCTCTGCATGTTTTAATGCACCTTTGCACACGACTCTAGCACTTTATTCATTGTAAAAGGCCCTTTTTCTCCCGAGGCTTTTATGGAAAGGCCACCTGCCTCTAGCTAATGGGTTATTAAATATGAAATGTTGTTTTAGATTGAGATTTTATCTGATGGATTCTTCTTATTGATATCGATGTTTAATACTTCTTAAATTTTTTTTAAACTACTTTTTATTTTTATTATTATATTGTTCAGTCCACAGGCTAGGACTTTTGTGGGTATATGTACTTGGATTTTATTGTGGGAGATTCTTTCAACAGCACATTCTTTGTTTGATGTAATTAGGGACTTTATTAATTAAGATGTTATCCAACACTGTCATCATTTTAGGCTTTATAGTGTAATACGTTAAGTTTTGTTTTTTAATACCAATGACTGTGTATTGTACTGTATGCCTATATACTTTGATGGTCGTAAAGACTGAATAAAGTCTGACGAAAGCATATTATTTAGTTGGATTTGGTATATTTTAGGCACAAAATGGGCTGTAATGCACAAGTTACTACTTGTGTAACGATATATCTGTAGGAGGCATTAGTTAGTGATAGATTCCTTACCTTAGAATATCCCCAGGCGTCAGACTGGATCCGGAAAGTTTTTTCGTCAGCAGTACCCCTGCGCGTCGGTAGGTGGCGTCCTGCGGCTCCGCGTTCGTCGCTGGCGTCATAAGCGCCGAGATGACGTCACGGAGACTACTTAGGCGCCACCCATGCGCGCTGACGTCAGTTCTGTACACGACTTTCCGCGCCAGGAACGCAGAGCCATGCAAGAAACTGACCGCTCGTGCCATGAAACTAGGGCCCTGAAAGGGATGTCCTTAACCCTAGAATCAGTTCGCAGAACGGGAGGATGGGTGGCGGTAGGAATCTATCACTAACTAATGTCTCCTACAGATATATCGTTACACAAGTAGTAACTTGTGCATCTGAAAGAGACACGTTAGTGATAGATTCCTTACCTTAGAATAGATACCCCAGCAATACCAACCCCGGTGGTGGGTCTGCAAATAGATTACACCAGAAAGTCACGGAGAACAGAACGGCCAAAGAAGCCATCTCTCTGGACTTGACTGTCAAGGCAGTAATGCTTGGTAAATGTGTGCAGCGGGGCCCACGTGGCTGCCTGACAAATATCCTGCAAGGGGACGCCGCGTCCCAAGGCAGTAGTGGCTGCTGTCGCACTGGTAGAATGGGCACGCAGCCCCACAGGAGGCTCCTTCTTAGCCAACGAGTAACATGCTTTGATGCACAAAACGACCCACCGAGAGATGGTGCGTTTGTGCACGGCCCGACCTTTTTTGGCGCCCACGTAGCCAACAAAGAGCTGGTCATCCACCCGGAACTGTTGTGCGCGCTTTAGATAGAACGAGAGCGCACGTTTTGGGTCCAGACGATGGAGCCTCTCTTCCTCTTTTGAAGGATGCGGAGGCGGAAAGAAAGTGGGCAAAGTGATGGTCTGCCCGATGTGGAAGGGCGTGACAACCTTTGGCAAGAACGAAGGACGGGTCCTTAAAACCACCTTGTCCGGATGAACAGAAAGGAAAGGAGGTTTAGAAGAAAGAGCCTGGAGCTCACTCACTCTCCTGGCAGAGGTGATAGCCACCAGGAAAGCCGTCTTTAGAGTAAGAAGACGTAAAGGACAGCTATGAAGGGGCTCGAAGGGAGCGCACATCAGATAGGTCAAGACAAGATTTAAGTCCCATTGAGGCATTATGAAAGGCACAGAAGAAAACGTGTGTGTAATGCCTTTCAGGAAACGATTAACAACTGGGGACTTAAAGAGAGAAGGCTGATCTGGAAGCCTGAGAAAGGTGGAGATGGCCGAAAGATAACCTTTGACAGTGCCCAGAGCAGAGCCCTGCTGGGCCAAGGATAGTAGGAACAGAAGGACCTCAGAAAGAGGGGCAGAAAGGGGATCCACAGACTTAGCTGTGCACCACGCCACAAATCTGTTCCACCGGCAGGCGTATACCGATTTAGTGGAGGGACGCCTGGCGGCCAGAATGACATCACAGACTTCAGGAGGCAAGTCAAATGGAATCAGCTGTCGCCGCTCAATCTCCACGCATGGAGGTGGAAGCTGGACAGGTTCGGGTGGAGGACCGTCCCCTGTTGCTGCGACAGAAGATCCTCCCGAAGAGGCAGTCTGACCGGGGGATCGATTGCCATGTTGAGTAGCTCGGGATACCAGTATCTTCGTGCCCAATCCGGAGCCACAAGAATGACTTGGGCCCGGTCGCGCCGAATCTTCTTCAGCACTCTGGGCAGAAGAGGTATAGGCGGAAAGGCGTACAACAGACCGCAGCTCCACTCGCGACGAAAAGCGTCGCCGAGCGAGTGCCGCCTTGGAAATTCCAACGCGCAGAACTGAGGACATTGCGCGTTCTCTTTGGTGGCGAATAGATCTAACCAAGGCTCTCCCCACTGCAGAAAGAGACCTTGCGCCACGTCCGAGTTCAGACGCCATTCGTGATCCATCAAGCACCGGCGGCTGAGTTCGTCCGCCCTGGCGTTCAGAGAACCTGCCAGGTGTTGAACCACCAAGGTAATGCCTTGATGTTCCAGCCATGTCCAGAGGCGCAGAGCCTCCGGACATAGGGTCCACGACCCCACCCCGCCCTGTTTGTTGCAATACCACATGGCGGTGGTGTTGTCCGTGAACACCTGCACTACACTTCCCCGGACAGAGGGAAGGAATGCCTTCAGTGCAAGTCGGATCGCCCGATGCTCCAAAAGATTGACATGGAGCCGGGACTCCGCCGGAGACCAGAGGCCTCTGATCTCCGCCTCTCCCAAATGGCCGCCCCATCCCAGGAGGGACGCATCCGTCACCACTGTGTGCTCCGGTTGGGGAAGGGAGAGGGATCTGCCATTGACCCAATCGCGATTTGCGAGCCACCACTGCAATTGTCATGCAGTGCCCTCCGAGATCTGGACAAGATCGGACAGGTTGCCCTGATGCTGTGCCCACTGGAACTTCAGGTCCCACTGCAGAGCCCGCATATGCCACCTGGCATGTCGCACTAGCAGAATGCAGGAGGCCATCAGGCCCAGTAGCCGGAGGGTCATCCTGACTGAAACCCGGGATAGAGGCTGAAAGATGGGAATCATAGCCTGAATATCCCGGACTCGCTGCTCGGGAGGATAAACCCGAAACTGCGTCGAATCCAGAACCGCTCCGATGAAGGGGAGCTTCTGAGAAGGACTCAGGTGCGACTTCGGCACGTTGATGGAGAACCCCAGCAACTGCAGGAGGTCGGCCGTAGTCTGAAGGTGGGTGACGACTGCCTGGGGCGAGCCCGCCTTCAACAACCAGTCGTCGAGGTAGGGGAAGACTGACACCCCTGACCTGCGCAGATGAGCTGTGACCACCGCCATCACTTTTGTGAACACCCGAGGGGCACTGGTAAGGCCGAAGGGGAGCACCGCAAACTGAAAATGCTCCTGGCCCACCGTGAACCGCAGGTAACGCCGGTGGGCCGGCAGGACTGGGATGTGAAAATATGCGTCCTGCAAGTCCAGCGCTACCATCCAGTCTCCGGGGTCGAGGGCAGCCAAGCCCCCCCTTGTCCTTCTTGGGGACCAGAAAGCAGTGGGAATAACAACCACTCCCTACTTCTGGCCCAGGAACACACTCGATGGCCCCCTTGGCCAAGAGGGCCGTGACTTCCTGCTGGAGAAGCACCAAGTGGTCCCCCGACATGCGGTGGTACCGAGGTGGCATGGCTGGAGGGGCAGACTGAAAGGGAAGGGAGTAACCCTTGCGGATGATCTGCAACACCCACTCGTCCGATGTGATAGCGTGCCAGTGAGGGAGATGACGGCGGACCCTGGCACCCACTGGCGTGGGGTGCCCCACAAAGCTCGGATTAGGAAGGTTTGGAGGTGGAAGCAGCGTGGACTGACCCCCACGCTGATTCCCAGACCCGCCCCTGCGGAAACCGCGTCCGTGGCCGCGCTGAGGCTGGTTCTGCACAGGCTTGCTGAAGGAACGTGCCTGAGCGCCTCTTCCGTGGGCACGACAGGAACGAAAACCAGGAGTGGTTGGGCTTTTTGTGGAAAGACCGAAGGACTTGGCCGTGGCCCGCGAGTCCTTAAAACGCTCCAGCGCACTGTCGGCTTTGTCGCCAAACAGGCGAGTGCCATCAAAGGGCATGTCCATGAGTGAGCTCTGGACATCTGGCGAGAACCCGGTAGACCTCAACCAGGCGTGGCGACGAAGCGCCACAGTCGTAGAAATTGCTCTACCTAGTGAGTCCGCGGTGTCCAAACCACACCGAATGGCGAACTTAGCCGCATCTTTACCCTCGGCAACAGCTTGGGACAGCACAGCTTGGGTCTCCTCAGGACACTGAGGCAACACCTGTGCAACTGTATCCCACACCGCGTGGGAATAGCGGCCCAAGAGGCATGCGGTGTTCACCGACCGCAACCCCAAGCTGGCCGAAGAGAACAACCGCCTGCCGAACTGCTCCAGCTTCTTAGAGTCCTTCTCCGGCGGAGCCGTGGGAAAGGCACTCTGGGACGTCGAAGCTTGGATGACCAGGCTCTCGGGCGTAGGATGAGCAGGGTCACCCGGCGCCGGGCGATGACGCCTGGCGACGTTCTTATCCACAGGGGCCCCTGTGGCTGGACGCCGTCTGGAGCACCTCAGTGAGGAGTTTAGTCTTCAGGGCCACCGTAGGGAGGTCAAGGTTGAGGACCTCAGCAGCCCGACGGAGCACCATCGTGTAAGAAGCGCCCTCCTCCATGGTAGGCGGAGGAGAGGCAAACCCCGGGTCAGAGGAGACATCAAGGCCTCCGGCCTCTCTAACTCGTCCGCCCAGTCTTGCTCGGAGTCACACTGACGAGCAAGAGGGTCCTCGGACCCTCCCAGTCGTCCTCCGCCGCATGCGGAACAGACTGCGGCGGCAGGGACCAGTGAAGGAACAAACGGCGCCAGGAACGGCGCCGGACGGGGCTGAACCGGCGCTGTGTCCCAATGCGGGTCCCAGGTAGGGACAAAATTATCCTGGAACCCGGGCAGGGGCGGGACAAATGGCATCCACAGCGGCGCCGGAGGCGGAGCCGAGGGTGGCGCTGGGGCCGGAGCCGGCAGCGTGGGTCCTTTTGGCGCCGTGGCCGGAGCCAGCGGCGCAGAATCCTGCGGCGCCGGGGCCTGAGCCGCCGCCAACGGCCCGAAAGGATCCAGACACAAGACCGCGGGGCCCAAGGGCGCGCCGGCGGGAGCCCGAGGCCTAAACAGGCGGTCTATGGTAGCAAGAAATTCTTGCACCTGTGCAGGAGTCGCCGACGGACCCGGGTAAGGTGGGTAGGCCGCGGGACTCCCGGGCTCCAAAGGAGCCTCAGGGGCAAAACCCCTGTCCCCCTCGTCCGCATCCGGGGACCGACGGGGGGACGTCAGAGCGCGACAACGCTTCTTCGACTTCTTTTTGTGGCGTCTCTTACCCGAATCCGAGGGTGAAGACTTGGAGCCCGAGGAGTGATGATGGTGGCCCCGCAAGCGTTCTCTGGAGCGGCCCCTAGACCGAGAACGGCGCTGGGACGAGTGCCGGACCTCAAGCAGCTTCCGGCGACGCTCCCTCGATGCCTTCGGGGACATGGCCAGACAGTCCCTGCAGGACCGGGAGTCGTGGTCGCTCTCCAGACAGACGCCGTGGGGGTCCGCCACCGACATATTGCGACGGCAGGCCCCATAAGACTTAAAACCAGGCCTCCCTATGTGCACCAGAGGAACCACAGGAGACAAAAAATCTCAAAAAGAGAGTCAAAAAGTGACTAAGGTACGTGCTCTAACCGGATCTGCGCTTACTGGCGCGGAAAAAGAAAGAACTGACGTCAGCGCGCATGGATGGCGCCTAAGTAGTCTCCGTGACGTCATCTCGGCGCTTACGACGCCAGCGACGAACGCGGAGCCGCAGGACGCCACCTACCGACGCGCAGGGGTACTGCTGACGAAAAAACTTTCCGGATCCAGTCTGACGCCTGGGGATATTCTAAGGCAGAGGTCTTCAAACTGTGGGGCGCGCCCCCCTGGGGATCCGTGGAGGCATTCCCAGGGGGGAGCAAATGCTTCACTAAGTACTTGTAAATAACGATGGCCTGAAAGCGCGGCTTTCTTTGTTTTTTTTGCTTCCAGGCCGTCTGTATTTACATGAAGCGGTTGAGGACAGGAGTACCACCTTTCACAGTGAATGCCTGGCATCTGTTCACGTGATAAGATTCTGCAAAGGCCCGGACACCTGCATTCATTCTTAACATGGTTTTTCTGTCTTTCTGTACCTTAGTTATCATTCAGAGGTCATTAGGGCAGCAGTAGAACACATTTTAAAGTGTTTCCTTCTAACATTTTCTATTTAAAGTATGTGTTATTAACAGAAAAAAATACCGGCTGTATGTGATTTTTTTCTAATATTTGTATGACATTAACTTACTGGTCATGTCAGCAATTGTGTTCCCAAATCCTGTGATTGTGATGTAAAGAACATGGCAAAAAACAACAAAATATTCTATAAGTATTTTGTTGCTTTTTCACATTCACTGCAAATGCATATAACAACTGCACATGCTCTTAAATGACACCTTAAATTAAAAAAAAGTGCAAATTAAATTAATTGTTGGGAAATGCACGCTTTCAGTTATGAAACATTAATTGGGTAATGCAGTCACTGCAGATGTCTTTTTGTGAGACCAGAGTCACAGAACTGAACTCAACTTGGCACAGTGCAGCATACTGACACATGTATTTATAATGGTCTGAGGTCCCAACAAGTAACAGAAAGCTCTGAAAATATTTAAAACATTATTTTAAAATTGTAACAGTACAAGATAGGCTGCCACACAATAATTTGGTATACATGATGAAAACAAGTACTTTCCAAGAATACATTTTCATAATAGCTAACCTAGTGTAGACATTTTAAAAAGTCTATTAAAGGACACGTTTCAAAACTCAGCATCCTTACATTATCTTTCAAAAAAAGTTATAAATGTTTGTCATCATGAAACTTCAAGTGACTCTTTAAATTAAATCACGTTAGAGCCCTCTCCCCTGAACTCCCACCTTCCGCACCCTCCAAGCACTCCAGGTCCCCATTAACAATTCAGGGATTGTTGTTTTTAACACAATATATGGGAACTGTTTTGTAAAATTAAGAACACCTTGGTTCCCGTACACCTAGGCAATACCAACCCCTGTTTACATGCAGATGTCCTCTCAGGTGAGTAGAGAGGGTGGGAGGAAGGAGGCCAACAGGGTCAGATTCAGATCCCTAAGCGTCCTGACCTCTTGGGCCTCAGACAAATGGCTCAAGAAAAAGCAGAACAGAGCAAAATCCATGGACAGGGTGAAAGAGATGACCCTGAATAGAGGGCGCTATGGGGGGTCTAATGTTTTCATTCACAAATGGACAGAGACAGTTGACCCACTTCCTGAATAAGATGCTCTGAAGAAGGTTTCAAGAAATGCACATTCATTAATGTTTTATTTTTAGTGCCATCACTACCATTAGTGCAACAGGTGCATTGGCACTGGGGCAATGGTGTGAGGAATCATTACACCCCAATTAAGGCTGTGTCACTAGCAAAAAAGGTGGGAGAGGGGAGCCATTTTCCTGGTTGGTAATGTGGCCCAAGTTCCCCATGCTGCACAGGTCCCAAGCAACAGAGGGGCGAAATGTGTGACTTTTCCTTTTTTTTTTTTTTACAAAAAGGAGCAGATCTAGGTCTCAGGTCTAGTAGCAATGGCCCAGTAGTGTGGGCAGAGGAATAGGTACAATTGCTGCTGCAGGTGCAGTGTCACCGGGTCTCAAGGGTGTGAGGTACCAACGAAACACATATTATGGCTGTTTTACCATCATTCCTGTCTTATATTAGGGCTCAATGCTCCCTTGTTGTGCCAGTGTTGCTTTTGGCATTAAACCAATGGCACCAGAGAGAAGAACATTAAAGCAGAGGAGACACCTTAGCTAAGGCCTCAGAGATAGCAGAAAGGAGGATGGAGAGGTAATAAGGGGCAGAGGAGACGTCCCCCTTCACAAGGCATTAGCTCTTATTAGTGAGGCAGGTGCAGTGGTGTCCTGCACAGGAGTGTGAAGAGCCCACTGCTCACAATTATGACAGTCTTACTTTAGAATAGAGGCATGCTGGATAGCATTAGGGCTGAGGGCATCCTTGCTGCAAAGAGGCGAGAAACACATGGGATCTCATTTTATCTGAAAGGGACAGAGTCTGTTTCAAAATTGGGGTGATGACCAGGCTTGGCGGGGAAAGGGTGAAAGAGGCAGAGGGGATACCCTGCTACTCAGGGCTGCAGCTATAATTAGTGCAGAAGGTGCAGTTGCATTGGGGCCCAGGAATGGGAGGGGTTCACAAAACCCCAAATAATGGGAGTAGTTTTTTTTTGTCTATTTCAGGTTTTTTAATGCATTTTCTCATAAGTCTCACATTTAGTGTGGCTTATGAGATACTAAAAAACTGCCCGTGAAATGATCTCATACACACCACCCCCTGTGCTCAACCCTGCTCTTCTCGCTTTCTCCAGTCTTTCCATAGAGTTTTGGAGGGAGGCCCGACTTCAAAATATTTTGGGAAGGAGGCTCAGTGTAAAAAAGTTTGAAGACCTCTGTTCTAAGGTAAGGAATCTATCACTAACGTGTCTCTTTCAGATGCATGCATTTTTAGGGATTTGTCACCAGGCAAGATGCCTCCCTTGTAATGACTTCTGTCATGTGACCTATGTGGGAATAGCTGAAGTTCTCTATGGACCTTCAGCGCGAGAACTCATTCACACTCTTTGGCATTTGTGTTCACTATAGTGGCGAAGGGTCCATGAAGTTCGGTGTACCCATCGTTATAGATACGGAGTAAGCAAGTCATACAGAGGAGTTTGCATGTTACAATTTGTGATAACATTGCATCTTATGTTTAGTTTTCATTTTGATTTATTTTTAATCACTCTGGATTTGAGCGGTAATACACACATTTTCAGGCATTTGTTTACTGGTTTAAGATGCCTGCCTTGCAATGGCTTCTGTCACATGACGTATGCGGGAACAGCCGAGGTTTCTTATGAACGTTCAGGACGAGAAATCATTCACACTATCTTCGGCGTTCGTGTTCACGATGGTGGCATAGCGGCTAGGAGAGTGGTGTATTCACTGTTGCAGACACAGCATAAGCAAGTCACACAGAGGAGTTTGCATGTTACACTTCGGGATGAGCTGTACTTTATGTTTATTCCTGATTTTTTTAATTTTTATGTGTTGGTCACTCGCGTTTCTTACTCTCAAGGCAACAGCTGTGGTTCATCTTTTTGAACCGCCAGCATGACAAAACACTTAGTTTTACTCTGGCGTTTATATGCATGATGATGGAGTAGCAACTAGGTGAGCTTGACTAGCTTACTCATCTTGAACATCACATACTAGCTATGTATTTTTGTGCACTGAAACACGGTCCATATCCACGGAATAAACATTGGATATAAAGCACAAGAAGAAAACAAGTTACTTACCTGTAACTTTGGTTCTCCAGTATTGGAAGCTTTCATAGATTCCCATGCTTGGAATCATTCCCCGTCGTCGAGATGGGAGCCTCGGTAAATATATATATATATATACAACAGTAGTAAATAACATTACAAAAGAGAAACAGGCCTAGGCCTAATCCCATTTTGTAGTCAGACCATGTCTTTTTGTAAAAGAGACCAAAAAGAATCATTGGCCCATCAGAGCAGCCTCACCCTCTAGAACCTCAGGAAAGAACCTCAGCTCCTCAGATTTTCGTATACGTTGTGAAAACATACACAGATAGAGGCTGAGCTTTCCCAGGGGAGGAGGGTGGGTCGCATGGGAATCTATGAAAGCTTCCAATACTGGAGAACCAAAGTTACAGGTAAGTAACTTGTTTTCTTACTCCAGTATTGGAGCTTTCATAGATTCCCATGCTTGGAATCAGAGTAGCTAGCAGTAAGGATACACATTTTCCATAAGACATTGTTTGTCTGAAAACACATTATCTAAATACATGCTTTACAACTAGCCGAAGGCATAGATAAGTTAGTGCATTTATAAACAAGAGAAAATGTGTATAAAGCAGATAAAAGAAGGAAGGAGGGTAGCAAGGGAAAGCTCACCACTCATTGGAAGAGGTTCCTCAGAACTGCCTGTCCCACAGCCGCGTCGCCTTGGAGTGATGACTCCAGGCAGTAATGCTTCGTAAAGGTGTGAGTGCTGCTCCAAGTTGCAGCCCTACAAATGTCCTTGATCTGGACACCAGCAAACAAGGCAGCTGAAGATGCCATAGATCTTGTCGAATGTGCTCGGACATTACCCTCCAGGGGTTTGCCCGCTGCTGTGTGACAGTATCGAATAGCGCTCACAACCCAGCGAGATATCCCCTGTTTTGAAATGGGAAATCCCTTGCGGGGAGCGCTATATGATACAAAAAGTTGTGAAGACTTGCGGAAAGACTTAGTTCGGTCCAGGTAAAATTTCAAACATCTTTTTAGATCCAGAGAGTGAAGAGCTCTCTCAGCCGGCGAAGTAGGCTGAGGAAAAAAAGCTTTAAGGATCACTTGTTCGTTGAGATGAAAAGAAGAAGGTACTTTAGGAATAAACTTAGGATTAGTTCTCAAGATGACAGTATTTCCCTTGAACTGAAGGAAGGGTTCCTGAATTGTAAGAGCTTGTAATTCTCCTATTCTCCTGGCTGAAGTGAGAGCCAACAACAGAGCCACCTTCCAGGAGAGGAACTTGAGATCCGTCCGATGAATCGGTTCGAATGGATGTCTCATAAGTTGAGAAAGAACCAAATTTAATTGCCACGAAGGCGGTGGAGGCTTCAC
Source organism: Calotriton arnoldi (assembly GCA_963921515.1). Taxonomy (NCBI): domain Eukaryota; kingdom Metazoa; phylum Chordata; class Amphibia; order Caudata; family Salamandridae; genus Calotriton; species Calotriton arnoldi. The sequence goes on from CAWUFW010001051.1 coordinate 1,804,389, forward strand.
TGGCGGAAACACCCTGAAGAGGCCCTTAAGAAACTGTTTGACAATTCTGCATGACCAAAGAGAAGGCCCAGAGGACGTGCGTCGAAAACGAGAAACTGCTGCTAAGTGCACCTTAATGGATGAAAGAGCCAAACCTGCCTTAGCCAAGGACAGGAAATAAGGAAGGACCTGGTGTGGTTCTGATAAGAAAGGATCCAAACTATTGCTTAGACACCATATACTAAAACGCTTCCATTTCAAGCGGTAGGTCCTGTTCGTGGAAGGAGCTCTCGCCTGCGAAAGGACATCCTTAATTTCTTCTGGAAGATTTAGGTGAAGAAATTCCCGCTGCTCAGGAGCCATGCTGAGAGCTGTAACGAGCGAGGATCTGGGTGCAGTATCTGACCCTGAGACATTGTAAGAAGATGCGGAATTGGTCGCAGTTGAAGAGGATGGTCCAAGGAGAGAAGGTGAAGTTCGGTGAACCAAAACTGCCTCGGCCAGGCAGGAGCTATCAGGATCATCTTGCACCGCTCCGCTTTCATCTTCTTGAGTAATCTGGGAATTAGCGGAATGGGGGAAAGGCGTAGACAAATGCGCCTGACCAGGCTATCGAAAGCGCATTCCCCAGTGACCCTCGATGGTGTAGCTTGCTGGCGTAACACTGGCATTTCCTGTTTTCTGGTGTGGCAAACAGGTCTATGGAAGGTCTGCCCCACCGGCGGAACACCCTCTCCAGCGTTGTCTGATCCAGTTCCCACTCTGTGTAACAGACTTCAGCCTGCTGAGCCTGTCCGCCTTGTCGTTTAGCACTCCTGGCAAATGTTCTGCTTTCAGAGAAATTCCATGAAAGATAGCCCACTCCCAGATCATTTGGGCTTCTAGTGACAAGGGTAGGGACCTGGTGCCGCCCTCCTTGTTGATGTAGTGCATGACTGTGGTGTTGTCCGTCCGGACAAGTACCGACAGACCCTGCAACCTTGGAAGGAAAGCTTGAAGAGCTAGACGAATCGCTGTCAACTCTAAGAGATTGATGTGAAAGAGGCGATGTTCTGGAAGCCAGTGACCACTGACTTGCAGATCCTGCAACACTGCGCCCCAGCCCTCTAGTGACGCATCCGTAGTTACCACCTGAGGTGTTGGAGCGGTTACGAACGATAGACCTCGGGACAAATGTTCTTGTTTTGTCCACCATAGAATGGCCTGGCGCATTTCCTGAGTGATTAGAAGCTTGTCGTTGAAGGATCCGCTCACTTGCTTCCACTGTAAATTCAGGAGCTCTTGCAGGGGACGCATTCGCAATCTGCAGTGAGGTATCAAGGGAATGCAGGAGGACATCATACCCAGCAGGGATTTGTAGAGGCGAACAGAAAGATACTTTTTCTTCGCACTAGGTGGGCCATTGAGATTAGATTTCTTTGTCGCTCTAGAGAGGGAAAACCTTGCTGAGAGATGTGTTTAAAATCGCTCCAAGAAACTGAACCTTTCTTGCAGGGCGAAGAGAAGACTTGGTGGTGTTGAGAGTCAAGCCCAGATTGGAGAAAAGGCAGGTGCAAGAGGTGACCGCCTCCGCTGCTGCCTCTCTGGACGGGGCCTTTAGCAACCAGTCGTCCAGGTAGGGAAAAACTTGGAAATGATGTTTCCTGAGAAATGCTGCTACCGGTGCTAGCACCTTGGAGAAGACTCTCGGAGCTGAGCGAAGGCCAAATGGAAGCACTTTGAACTGGAAATGGCTCTTGGCGACTGTAAACCGAAGAAACCTCCTGGGGCCGGATGGATGGGTACGTGGAAATATGCATCCTCGAGATCGAGAGTGGCCATAAAATTTCCAGTGTTGAGAAGACGCAGAATGTCCTGGAGAGACACCATCCGAAAGGATTGTTTTGTGAGATAAGTGTTGAGCTCCCTGAGGTCGAGAATAGGTCGCCATTTGTCCAACGTCTTCTTTACCAGGAAGAACCTGGAGTAGAAACCCTTGTTCCTCTGGGATAAAGGAACTGGCTCTACTGCCCCCTTGATCAGCAGTTGATGAACTTCGATTCGAAGGAGACGCAGATGTTTCATGGAGATGGCGGAAGGGGCTCTGGATGGTGGTAGATGAATGAACTCCAGGGTGTGGCCACTCTGAATGATGTTTAGGACCCAACGGTCTGATGTAATCCGTTGCCAGTTTTGAAGGTAAAGAGATACCCTGCCTCCTACAGATGTCTTGGAGGAGGAGGAGTGAACAACGCAAAGAGCCAGGTCGCCGCTACTGCCTCTTAGAGGCGTCTCGTCCCTGACGATTCTGTTTTCCCCTAAAGTTGGATCTGGAGAAAGATGACGTCTGGCCTTGTTTCTGGTTGTAAGAAGGCCGGTAAGATTGGGATGCGGGAGCATAAGAGGAATATCGCTGTTGTTGATAGGATCCTCTGTATGAAGGAGCACCCCTGCCTCTAGCTCCACGAAAAGGGACTTTCCGGTACTGAAGGGTCCCCAATGACCTAGCCGTCTCAGTGTCTTTTTAATGTCTTGGAGAGCATCATCTATGTGCTTGCCGAACAAAGCTTCACCATCAAATGGGAGGTCCAGGATCTTATTCTGAACCTCTGGCCGGAACCACGTCGCTTGAGCCAAACCTGTCGACGAAGCACAGCTGCCCCTGCCAGGGAGCGGAAAGATGTGGTAGCGATGTCCATCGCACAATCGATGATCTCTGCTGACGCTAGTTCTCCTTCAAGTAGGATCTTTTTTTGCTTCAGACTTAGCCGTATCCGGCAACTGATTAAGATACGGCGAAAGGTCGCACCACAATTGGCGGTCGTATCGGCCAAGTATCGTTAGTGCATTAGCAGCCCTAATCACCAGACTTGCCATAGAGGAAAATCGTTTCCCTGCATTGTCTAGGCGCCTGCCCTCCTTGTCCGGTGGTGTGGTCAGAGGCGCTGAAGGATTCTTAGATTTCCTCTGCGCTGCCTGAGAAATAACTGAATCTGGCCTTGGTTGACCCGTCAAAGAGGCTGGGCTGTCGTCAGAAGCTTTATATTTTTTGTCTAGCCGTGGTAAGACTGGGACCACTGTAGCTGGATTCTTCATGGTCCTTATCCCTTCTTCCCATACATGAGATACAATGGGAATGGAACGTATCATCCTCTTACTCGGCTCCTTAAAATCATATAGAAAACACTCCGTTTGAACACAGGGCATAGGAAGTTCAAAACGCAACGAAGCCCTTTCCATCAACTTGTGAAAACCCCTATGTCAGCAGGAGGGGAAGCCACAGGGGCAGGAGTTGGAGAAACGGGATCTGGAATCACGTAATTATCCCACTCCTCTCCTTGATCCGTCTGCACAAGTTCACCTTCCTCCTCTTCAGAGGAGACATCCTGGAGTTGAGGCACTGCCTCCGTTGGAATTTGTGGGCGAGCCGATGAAGGTGGTGAAACTATCACCATGTGTTGAGGAGTATGCACAGGCTGTGGTAGGAGAATAGGTTGCGGAGGACGCGAAGACAACCTCTGACGATAGTCTAGAAGCATCCCCTGTAAGTCCGATAACAGAGAGGTGGGAACAGATACCATCTGTTCCTGTTCTGGATATTGTTGATGTTGAGTATCCTGTTCCTGATAGTAATCACCCTCAGAATCAGTTTCTTGACATTTCACCAGAAGCTGAGAGGGACTGTTAGCATAGCCAAATTGGCTGTCATCACCATCCGAGTCCTCTTCCTCCTCCAACAATAATGCAGGTGGTAAGGGATCCACTGTCCTGGGTGAAAGTCTCTCCGGCGCAACCCCTTTTCTTTTAATAGAAATCGAAATTTTCCCCGCCGACGGCGTCGTCGACGGTCTCGTCGACGTGGAGGTGACGACCGTCGCCGAAGATGTCATCGCCGACGGGAGCATCGTCGACGAGAAAGTAGATGGAACCAGCGACGGAAGTCTCGACGACGAGCTGATCGTCGACGAGACGATGGGCGCTCGTCGAACCTGTCGTCGACGAAATAAGCAGCACCCCTGCTGAAGTCGTCGTTACTGTCGTGGCCGTCATCGTCGACACTCTCGTCGTCGACGCCACAGCGGTCGACGGAACTGTAGCCGCAATCCTCGTCGACACCATCGTCGACGTCGCTGTAGATGTGCTCGTCGACGAGCCCGTCGACACTGGAAAAAGAGCCGGCGTCGACACAGAAGCATTCCTAGCCTCTGATTTTGACGTTTTCGTCGACGAGGGTTTACGCATCGACGACGAATGAGAACTCTTCTCCGAAGATTGTGAAGAAGGCTTCTTCAATAATTTCTCTTTGCCTGGGGTAGCAGTAGACGAAGAATATGGCTCTTCCCTCTCCTTTACACTGCCGTGAGGAGATTTGATAGAACCTTGGTCCTCAGACTCCTTCGGGGTCTTTTTTGAGACCTTAGAGGGGTGACCCAGAGATGATGAAGGGGAACCCCTACCCCTCTTGACTGACCTTCTGGATGAGACGACTGAAGACGCCTCCTCACTGTCACTGGACACTGACTCCTTCCTTGACTTTAACTTGTGAAGCCAGGTAAGTAAGCGACCCTCACGATCCCGGAGAGTCTTAGTTGAGAAGGTGCTGCAAATCTTGCACTCCGCAGCCTTGTGGTCCGGGTATAGGCAATATATACAATCCTTATGCCTATCCTCCACATAAAGCCTCTTTTTCCCACAAGTGGCACAAGCTTTAAATAACGCTTTCTTTTCTTTCTCAGACATCTCACCAAGAAAAAGTGAAGAAAAAAACAGATGAAATTAGTCGAAATAGAGCAGAGCTCAAGGAGACTCCTTCTGCACAACGTGCGGTAGAAAATCTGAGGAGCTGAGGTTCTTTCACCAAGGTTCTAGAGGGTGAGGCTGCTCTGATTGGCTAATGATTCTTTTGGTCTCTTTTACAAAAAGACATGGTCTGACTACAAAATGGGATTAGGCCTAGGCCTGTTTCTCTTTGTAATGTTATTTACTACTGTTGTATATATATATATATATATTTACCGAGGCTCCCATCTCGACGACGGGGAATGATTCCAAGCATGGGAATCTATGAAAGCTCCAATACTGGAGTAAATTGGATTACTACTTTTGAAGGCATGTCGCAACAATCACTGTGCATTCAAGGATTAGAGGTCTTTTTGCCATATAACTTATTGTCTGAAATACAGATGTCAACTTGAACAACACATTGACAATAGAGAACATTTTTAAGAGTGATCACACACCGAGTTCTTAATGAACATATCTTCCCTTTCTAGATTTCACACAACCATAGAGAGGACATACTCTTTATGTAGAACTTAGATTGGGAAGTCTTCCAAAAAGAGCATACTGAGCGAAGTGGGGTAAATTACCCTTTAATCTATCATTACAATTAGGACTTTGGGGGGGAAAATACCATATTTCACTTAATGCTTCTTTGAACAAAGACACAGATGCACATAAATGGATTTTAGCATCATTCAAGAACTTTGGTGCGACATCCCATATAAACGCTATGCTATCAAAAGGCAGCGGCTCTCAAACAGCAGCCCTCATCCTCCTCGACCTCTCAGCCGCTTTCACACCGTATCCCACCACACACTGATCAACGGACTCCACCAGATCGAAATCCAAGGAGCAGCCCTCAAGTGGATCACATCTTGACTCACAGGAAGAATGCAGAAGGTCATCCTCCCTCCCTACTCCTGGCTCCCCAAGAACATCAGCTATGGTGTATCTCAAGGCTCATCACTCAGCCCTACTCTCTTCAAAGTATACATGACACCCCTAGGCAACATCGTCAAGAGCCACGGACTCAATATCATCTCTTACGCTGACAACACCAAAGTCTTCCTCTCCCTGACCAACTACCACCAAGGACAAGTTCCAAAGATGCATGAAAGACGTGTCTGCCTGAATGAACAGCTGTCTCAAACTCCAATCTGACAAGACAAAAGTACTCATCTTAGGAAAAGGCAAGGATACTCTCTGGAACAACAAATGGTGGCTAACTGAGCTGAGCCCAACCCCCAAACCCACCAAGCATGCATGCAACCTCTGCATCATCCTAGTCGGGCAGCTATCCATGAAGAAGCAGGTCAGCGCCGTCTCCTCCGATTGCTTCCTCGCCCTCCGAATGCTCAGGAAGGTCTTCAGATGGCTCCCACACGACACCAGGTGAACAGTCACACAAGCTCTCATCACAAGCAGACTAGACTACAGCAACATCCTCACAGTAGGAACCACCACCCACCTAGTGACGAAACTCCAGACTATCCAGAACCCAGCAGCCAGACTCGTACTCGACCTCCCCAGACAGACGCACATCACCTCAAGAAACTCCACTGGTTACTAGTCGCGAGGAGATGCCAGATCAAGATGCTCACCCACACTTACAAGGCACTACACAACGTGGGACTGCGTTTCTCAACAATCAAGTGAATTTCCACCAACCTACCAGGAAACTCCTCACCGAAACCCTCTCCCTAGCAGCCAACTGATGCATCCGCCGGAGGAACAGTGGAAGCCGCTCCTTCACCCACTTGGCGACCGAGGCATGGAACAACCTCCCCCTGCACCTCAGAGCCTCACAATCGCTCCAGCTGTGCAGGAAAGACCTCAAGACATGGATGTTCAACCAATAGGAGACCAGGCAGCATGCTTCCCCAGCACCTGGAGATCCTTACGGGTGATGCAATCGTGCTATACAAATCCTAATTGACTGATTAAACAGATATGGCAGTAACATTTTTCAGTAGTAACATTCTATTTATCTGCCAGGCTTATCCCGGGAAAATGCACGTAGCTGTACTCATAGTGCACTGTAACTGTTTTCAAAGTTTAACTGAAATGTTTGAATGTAGTCTCTACATGCCTAACATTCAAAATTACATATTCGCCTATTCATTGCAGGGATTTTTAAATGACTGGAATAGTTTCTGATGTACCTTAAATGTTATCTTGTCAAACCGGTATTCTTTTAAATCACTGGATTCTTTTAAGGATTATACAAAAAGAGTGAAGTCATGAAGATTTTAAGATTTATTTTGCTATCTATGGTTATGGCATATGCTGAAAACAAAGATTGCCCTTCGTCCTTCCTTCCATTTAGGGACCTTCTATTGTGTAATGAACACTGAATAGGAGATAAAGACATTACTTTAACTTGCATCTGTAGTCCTTATAGCTGCAATCCGTTTACAGATAAATATATATAATGTTTAGAATTACTTTTGAAGAACCAGAGATGGAGAAGAGGGTGCCTTTATCCTTGCTTAGAGGGGGCAACCTTCGGCTTTAAGGAGAGGATGCTAGGCTAGTGAAGTTCAAGGAAACTGGGAGTGCCAAAGTGTGCTTTTTAGTTAGGAAACCAGGATTTATTATTTTTGTATAATGGTTTTTTGAATTATATATGGGCTATATAAGTGAGTATTATTCATCATGTCAGTTCCTTATTCTAAACGGAGATGAAACAGGGAGAAACCATTGGATAGAACATTTTAATATTACTCAATGGCAGTCAGCATAACTTCAACTCCAATATAAATGCTCTAAATTAAAACAATACTGTCAGTATTACTCATTAGTAGGACACAACAATTTACAAACAGCTTCTGGTAGACCAGTTCTTCTCCAACACAAAGTAGAAGATAGGTGTGGTGCAAAGTATGCAGTATAGGGAACTCCCATATATGTCATCCTTTGCCAGATAATAAAGTGATTACCATGTACTTAGAACTATGGCGAATGTCTTAACAAGAAATAACTTCCAAGAGTGAAGCCTTAAAAAAAGGCAAGTGCAGAAAAATATAAATAGCATAAGAAAAATAAACCAGCAACAAGTTGCATTAAAAACGTCTCAATTGCTGGTACATTGACAAATTACATGAACATTCTCAAATAAAATTATAAAAACAACCCAAGTACTGGATTCATGAACTCAACAAACCTGCACATCAACTTCAGGAGGTATTTGTTCATGCACTTTCGGGCATCTGTGTGACATGAGGCTAAACAGTGGTTTCAGTAAGAACCTATGTTCTTAGTTCAAAGCAGGACAACAGCATAGAAAGTGAGTAAAAGACCGGTTTAAATAATCACAATACCAGATAAATTCCCCATACAGAAATTGTTTTCTATAGCAGAGCTGTGTCCACACAATCAACAGCTGCTTGAAAATCTAAACAAGCATTGGCATATCCAATAGGTCTCGCCTTTGGGACCTTATAATTATTTAGTTATGCAGTACAATATCCTTGGTGCAACAACATCAACTGTTGCATGGCTAAACACTTATAAGGTCACAAAGGTGAGGCCTATTGGCTATGCGAATGCTTGTTTTACAAGTGATTGACGCAGGGGGCGCCAGGGCGGGACGGACCAAGATCACACAAAGCGTCAACCGCGCACAAACCCATTTGAAATGAGGCATGGAGGCAGCCATCGAGAGTGACCAAAACCCTGGGACTGCCGCACATGTAGATCGCTTCTCTTCGAGAGATGCAGTCATCACATTAGAAATGTGGTAATACCGCAGGGTAACGGAAAACTGCACTTTAGCAACAGCGTGAATCTGCTAACTTCACACCAATAACGGCGGGAAAAGCATTGAAAGCGCATTTTCCGCAATTATTCCATATTTTAAAGTAAACCTATCGTCGTAATACATTGTGTTCCACATGTGGTTACTGATTCGCAAAACTGTCACAGATTCTGTCAATGTTTTCTAATGACAGGGCTGGGAGAGTAGGTGATGTGCCCAAGATCACAAACAGGGTCTGATTAGGTGTTTGATGTGAAGAACAGCAAATGCCATTGGTGGTAACTTCCGCTTTGCCAAGCCGGAGATAAAAACCCACCACATTTAGAGCTTTCCAACAGTGGTGCCAATTCAGAGGATACAATGTTGCAATGTAAGAAACAAGGCCAGGGTCCTTCTAGGAGTGAGGTGCGCTGTGGCGGCTCTCGTTCACCAGCTACGTCCGTCAGTCAGTCAGAGAGAGAGAGTCAGTGAGAGAGAGTCAGTCAGAGAGAGAGAGTCAGTCAGTGAGAGAGAGAGTCAGTCAGTGAGAGAGAGAGAGAGTCAGTCAGAGAGTCAGTGACAGTCAGTCAGTTAGAGAGAGTCAGTCAGTGAGTGTCAGTCAGTCAGTCAGAGAGAGAGTCAGTCAGTCAGAGAGAGAGTCAGTCAGTCAGAGAGAGAGTCAGTCAGTCAGAGAGAGAGTCAGTCAGTCAGAGAGAGAGTCAGTCAGTGAGTCAGAGAGAGTCAGTCAGTAAGTGAGTGAGTGAGAGTCAGTGAGAGTCAGTCAGTTAGTCAGTGAGAGTCAGTCAGAGAGAGTTAATCAGTCAGAGAGTCAGTCAGTCAGTCAGAGAGAGAGTCAGTGAGAGAGAGTCAGTCAGAGAGAGAGTCAGTCAGAGAGAGAGTCAGTCAGAGAGTCAGTGAGAGAGAGAGTCAGTGAGAGAGAGTCAGTCAGTGAGAGAGAGAGAGAGAGAGAGAGTCAGTCAGTCAGAGTCAGTGACAGTCAGTCAGTTAGAGAGAGTCAGTCAGTTAGAGAGAGTCAGTCAGTTAGAGAGAGTCAGTCAGTTAGAGAGAGTCAGTCAGAGAGAGTCAGTCAGTGAGTCAGAGAGAGTCAGTAAGTGAGTGAGAGTCAGTGAGAGTCAGTCAGAGAGAGTTAATCAGTCAGAGAGAGAGTCAGTCAGTCAGAGAGAGAGTCAGTCAGTCAGAGAGAGAGTCAGCCAGTCAGAGAGAGAGTCAGTCAGTCAGAGAGAGAGTCAGTCAGTCAGAGAGAGAGTCAGTCAGTCAGAGAGAGTCAGTCAGAGAGAGAGAGTCAGTCAGTCAGAGAGAGAGAGAGTCAGTCAGAGAGAGAGAGAGAGTCAGTCAGAGAGAGAGTCAGTCAGTGAGAGTCAGGAGTCAGTCAGTCAGAGAGAGAGAGTCAGTCAGTCAGTCAGAGAGCGAGAGTCAGTCAGAGAGAGAGAGTCAGTCAGTCAGAGAGAGAGAGTCAGTCAGAGAGAGAGAGTCAGTCAGAGAGAGAGAGTCAGTCAGTCAGAGAGAGAGAGTCAGTCAGTCAGAGAGAGAGAGTCAGTCAGTCAGAGAGAGAGTCAGTCAGTCAGAGAGAGTCAGTCAGTCAGTTAGAGAGTCAGTCAGTGAGAGAGAGAGAGTCAGTTAGAGAGAGTCAGTCAGAGAGAGAGAGTCAGTCAGAGAGTCAGTCAGAGAGAGAGAGTCAGTCAGAGAGAGAGTCAGTCAGTCAGTCAGAGAGAGTCAGTCAGAGAGAGTCAGTCAGAGAGAGTCAGTCAGAGAGACAGTCAGTCAGAGAGACATTCAGTCAGAGAGAGAGTCAGTCAGTCAGAGAGAGAGTCAGTCAGTCAGAGAGAGAGAGTCAGTCAGTCAGAGAGAGAGAGTCAGTCAGTCAGTCAGAGAGAGAGTCAGTCAGTGAGTCAGAGAGAGAGTCAGTCAGTAAGTGAGTGAGTCAGTGAGAGTCAGTCAGTCAGAGAGAGAGTCAGTCAGTCAGAGAGAGAGTCAGTCAGTCAGAGAGAGAGTCAGTCAGTCAGAGAGAGAGTCAGTCAGTCAGAGAGAAAGTCAGTCAGTCAGAGAGAAAGTCAGTCAGTCAGAGAGAGAGAGTCAGTCAGTCAGAGAGAGAGAGTCAGTCAGAGAGAGAGTCAGTGAGAGAGAGTCAGTCAGTGAGAGAGAGTCAGTCAGTCAGTCAGTCAGTGACAGTCAGTCAGTTAGAGAGAGTCAGTCAGTGAGTGAGAGTCAGTCAGTCAGAGAGAGTCAGTCAGTCAGAGAGAGTCAGTGAGTGAGAGAGAGAGTCAGTCAGAGAGAGAGTCAGTCAGAGAGAGAGTCAGTCAGAGAGAGAGTCAGTCAGTTAGAGAGTCAGTCAGTTAGAGAGAGTCAGTCAGTGAGTCAGAGAGAGAGTCAGTAAGTGAGTCAGAGAGAGAGTCAGTAAGTGAGTGAGAGTCAGTCAGAGAGAGTTAATCAGTCAGAGAGAGAGTCAGTCAGTCAGAGAGTGAGTCAGTCAGTCAGTCAGTGAGAGAGAGTCAGTCAGTCAGAGAGAGAGAGTCAGTCAGTCAGAGAGAGAGAGTCAGTCAGTCAGAGAGAGAGAGTCAGTCAGTCAGAGAGAGAGAGTCAGTCAGAGAGAGAGAGTCAGTCAGTCAGAGAGAGAGAGTCAGTCAGTTAGAGAGAGAGAGTCAGTCAGTTAGAGAGAGAGAGTCAGTCAGTTAGAGAGAGAGAGTCAGTCAGTTAGAGAGAGTCAGTCAGTTAGAGTCAGTCAGTTAGAGAGAGTCAGTCAGAGAGTCAGTCAGTCAGAGAGAGAGTCAGTCAGTCAGAGAGAGAGTCAGTCAGTCAGAGAGAGAGTCAGTCAGTCAGAGAGAGAGTCAGTCAGTCAGAGAGAGAGTCAGTCAGAGAGAGAGTCAGTCAGTCAGTCAGAGAGAGAGTCAGTCAGAGAGAGAGTCAGTCAGTCAGAGAGAGAGTCAGTCAGTCAGAGAGAGAGAGTCAGTCAGAGAGAGAGAGTCAGTCAGTCAGAGAGAGAGAGAGAGTCAGTCAGAGAGAGAGAGAGAGTCAGTCAGAGAGAGAGTCAGTCAGTGAGAGTCAGGAGTCAGTCAGTCAGAAAGAGAGAGTCAGTCAGTCAGAGAGAGAGAGTCAGTCAGAGAGAGAGAGTCAGTCAGTCAGAGAGAGAGAGAGTCAGTCAGAGAGAGAGAGTCAGTCAGTCAGAGAGAGAGAGTCAGTCAGTCAGAGAGAGTCAGTCAGTTAGTTAGTTAGTCAGAGAGTCAGTCAGTGAGAGACAGAGAGTCAGTTAGAGAGTCAGTCAGAGAGAGAGAGTCAGTCAGAGAGTCAGTCAGAGAGAGAGAGTCAGTCAGTCAGAGAGAGAGTCAGTCAGAGAGAGAGTCAGTCAGAGAGAGTCAGTCAGAGAGAGTCAGTCAGAGAGAGTCAGTCAGAGAGAGTCAGTCAGAGAGACAGTCAGTCAGAGAGACATTCAGTCAGAGAGACATTCAGTCAGAGAGACATTCAGTCAGAGAGACATTCAGTCAGTTAGAGAGAGTCAGTCAGAGAGACATTCAGTCAGTTAGAGAGAGTCAGTCAGAGAGAGAGAGTCAGTCAGAGAGAGAGAGTCAGTCAGAGAGAGTCAGTCAGTCAGAGAGAGAGAGTCAGTCAGTGAGTCAGAGAGAGAGTCAGTCAGTAAGTGAGTGAGTGAGAGTCAGCCAGTCAGAGAGAGTCAGTCAGTCAGAGAGAGAGTCAGTCAGTCAGAGAGAGAGAGTCAGTCAGTCAGAGAGAGAGTCAGTCAGAGAGAGTCAGTGAGAGAGTCAGTGAGAGAGAGTCAGTCAGTGAGAGAGAGAGAGAGTCAGTCAGTCAGTCAGTGACAGTCAGTCAGTTAGAGAGTCAGTCAGTGAGTGAGAGTCAGTCAGTCAGAGAGAGTCAGTCAGTCAGAGAGAGAGAGTCAGTCAGTTAGAGAGTCAGTCAGTTAGAGAGTCAGTCAGTTAGAGAGAGTCAGTCAGTTAGAGAGAGTCAGTCAGTGAGTCAGAGAGAGAGTCAGTAAGTGAGTGAGTGAGAGTCAGTCAGAGAGAGTTAATCAGTCAGAGAGAGAGTCAGTCAGTCAGAGAGTGAGTCAGTCAGTCAGTGAGAGAGAGTCAGTCAGTCAGAGAGAGAGAGTCAGTCAGTCAGAGAGAGAGTCAGTCAGAGAGAGAGTCAGTCAGTCAGAGAGAGAGAGTCAGTCAGTCAGAGAGAGTCAGTCAGTCAGAGAGAGAGAGAGTCAGTCAGAGAGAGTCAGTCAGAGAGAGTCAGTCAGAGAGAGTCAGGAGTCAGTCAGTCAGAGAGAGAGAGTCAGTCAGTCAGAGAGAGAGAGTCAGTCAGTCAGAGAGAGAGTCAGTCAGAGAGAGAGAGTCAGTCAGTCAGAGAGAGTCAGTCAGTCAGAGAGAGTCAGTCAGTCAGAGAGAGTCAGTCAGTTAGTTAGTTAGTCAGAGTCAGTCAGTGAGAGAGAGAGAGTCAGTTAGAGTCAGTCAGAGAGAGTCAGTGAGAGAGTCAGTGAGAGAGTCAGTGAGAGAGTCAGAGAGAGAGAGTCAGTCAGAGAGAGAGAGTCAGTCAGTCAGAGAGAGAGTCAGTCAGTCAGAGAGAGTCAGTCAGAGAGAGTCAGTCAGAGAGAGTCAGTCAGTCAGAGAGACAGTCAGTCAGAGAGACAGTCAGTCAGAGAGTCAGTCAGTCAGCGAGACAGTCAGTCAGAGAGACAGTCAGTCAGAGAGACAGTCAGTCAGAGAGTCAGAGAGAGTCAGTCAGTGAGTCAGAGAGAGAGTCAGTCAGTGAGTAAGTGAGTGAGAGTCAGTGAGTCAGTCAGTGAGAGTCAGTCAGTCAGAGAGTCAGTCAGAGAGAGTCAGTCAGAGAGAGAGAGAGTCAGAGAGAGAGAGTCAGTCAGAGAGAGAGTCAGAGAGAGAGTCAGTCAGAGAGAGAGTCAGTCAGAAAGAGAGTCAGTCAGAAAGAGAGTCAGTCAGAGAGAGTCAGTCAGTCAGAGAGAGTCAGTCAGTCAGAGACAGTCAGACAGAGAGAGTCAGTCAGTCAGAGAGAGTCAGTCAGAGAGAGTCAGTCAGAGAGAGAGTCAGTCAGAGAGAGAGACAGTCAGTCAGAGAGAGAGTCAGTCAGTCAGAGAGAGAGTCAGTCAGTCAGAGAGAGAGTCAGTCAGAGAGAGAGAGAGTCAGTCAGAGAGAGAGAGTCAGTCAGAGAGAGAGAGTCAGTCAGAGAGAGAGAGTCAGTCAGAGAGTCAGTCAGTGAGAGTCAGTTAGTCAGTCAGAGAGAGAGTCAGTCAGAGAGAGAGAGTCAGTCAGAGAGAGAGAGTCAGTCAGAGAGAGAGAGTCAGTCAGAGAGAGAGTCAGTCAGAGAGAGAGAGTCAGTCAGAGAGAGAGTCAGTCAGTCAGAGAGAGAGTCAGTCAGTCAGAGAGAGAGTCAGTCAGTCAGAGAGAGAGTCAGTCAGAGAGTCAGTCAGAGAGTCAGTGAGAGAGAGTCAGTCAGTGAGAGAGAGAGAGAGAGAGTCAGTCAGTCAGAGTCAGTGACAGTCAGTCAGTTAGAGAGAGTCAGTCAGTGAGTGAGAGTCAGTCAGTGAGTGAGAGTCAGTCAGTCAGAGAGAGTCAGTCAGTCAGAGAGAGAGTCAGTCAGTCAGAGAGAGAGTCAGTCAGTCAGAGAGAGAGTCAGTCAGTCAGAGAGAGAGTCAGTCAGTCAGAGAGAGAGTCAGTCAGTTAGAGAGAGTCAGTCAGTTAGAGAGAGTCAGTCAGTTAGAGAGAGTCAGTCAGAGAGAGTCAGTCAGTGAGTCAGAGAGAGTCAGTGAGTGAGAGTCAGTCAGAGTCAGTCAGAGTCAGTCAGAGAGAGTCAGTCAGTCAGAGAGAGAGTCAGTCAGAGAGAGAGTCAGTCAGAGAGAGAGTCAGTCAGTCAGAGAGAGAGTCAGTCAGTCAGAGAGAGAGAGTCAGTCAGAGAGAGAGAGTCAATCAGAGAGAGAGAGTCAGTCAGTCAGAGAGAGAGAGAGAGTCAGTCAGAGAGAGAGTCAGTCAGTGAGAGTCAGGAGTCAGTCAGTCAGAGAGAGAGAGTCAGTCAGTCAGAGAGAGTCAGTCAGAGAGAGAGAGTCAGTCAGTCAGAGAGAGAGAGAGAGTCAGTCAGTCAGAGAGAGAGAGAGAGTCAGTCAGAGAGAGAGAGTCAGTCAGAGAGAGTCAGTCAGTCAGAGAGAGAGAGTCAGTCAGTCAGAGAGAGAGAGTCAGTCAGTCAGTCAGAGTCAGTCAGTCAGTTAGAGTCAGTCAGTGAGAGAGAGAGAGTCAGTTAGAGAGAGTCAGTCAGAGAGAGAGAGTCAGAGAGTCAGTCAGAGAGAGAGAGTCAGTCAGAGAGAGAGTCAGTCAGTCAGAGAGAGTCAGTCAGAGAGACAGTCAGTCAGAGAGACATTCAGTCAGTCAGAGAGTCAGTCAGTCAGAGAGAGAGTCAGTCAGTCAGAGAGAGAGTCAGTCAGTCAGAGAGAGAGAGTCAGTCAGTGAGTCAGAGAGAGAGTCAGTCAGTCAGTGAGTGAGTGAGAGTCAGTGAGAGTCAGTCAGTCAGTCAGAGAGAGAGTCAGTCAGTCAGAGAGAGAGTCAGTCAGTCAGAGAGAAAGTCAGTCAGTCAGAGAGAGAGTCAGTCAGTCAGAGAGAGAGTCAGTCAGAGAGAGAGTCAGTGAGAGAGTCAGTCAGTGAGAGAGAGAGAGAGTCAGTCAGTCAGTCAGTGACAGTCAGTCAGTTAGAGAGAGTCAGTCAGTGAGTGAGAGTCAGTCAGTCAGAGAGAGTCAGTCAGTCAGAGAGAGTCAGTCAGTCAGAGAGAGAGTCAGTCAGTTAGAGAGTCAGTCAGTTAGAGAGAGTCAGTCAGTGAGTCAGAGAGAGAGTCAGTAAGTGAGTGAGTGAGAGTCAGTCAGAGAGAGTTAATCAGTCAGAGAGAGAGTCAGTCAGTCAGAGAGAGAGTCAGTCAGTGAGAGTCAGGAGTCAGTCAGTCAGAAAGAGAGAGTCAGTCAGTCAGAGAGAGAGAGTCAGTCAGTCAGAGAGAGAGAGTCAGTCAGAGAGAGAGAGTCAGTCAGTCAGAGAGAGAGTCAGTCAGTCAGTCAGAGAGAGTCAGTCAGTTAGAGAGAGAGAGTCAGTTAGAGAGAGTCAGTCAGAGAGTCAGTCAGTCAGAGAGTCAGTCAGTTAGAGAGAGTCAGTCAGTTAGAGAGAGTCAGTCAGTTAGAGAGAGTCAGTCAGAGAGAGAGTCAGTCAGAGAGAGAGTCAGTCAGTCAGAGAGAGAGTCAGTCAGTCAGAGAGAGAGTCAGTCAGTCAGAGAGAGAGTCAGTCAGTCAGAGAGAGAGTCAGTCAGTCAGTCAGAGAGAGTCAGTCAGTCAGAGAGAGAGAGAGTCAGTCTGTCAGAGAGAGAGAGTCAGTCAGAGAGAGAGAGTCAGTCAGTCAGAGAGAGAGAGTCAGTCAGTCAGAGAGAGAGAGTCAGTCAGTCAGAGAGAGTCAGTCAGTCAGTTAGAGAGTCAGTCAGTGAGAGAGAGAGAGTCAGTTAGAGAGAGTCAGTCAGAGAGAGAGAGTCAGTCAGAGAGTCAGTCAGAGAGAGAGAGTCAGTCAGTCAGAGAGAGAGAGTCAGTCAGAGAGAGAGAGTCAGTCAGTCAGAGAGAGAGAGAGAGTCAGTCAGTCAGCGAGAGAGTCAGTCAGAGAGAGAGTCAGTCAGTCAGAGAGAGAGAGTCAGTCAGTCAGAGAGAGAGAGTCAGTCAGTCAGAGAGAGTCAGTCAGTCAGTTAGAGAGTCAGTCAGTGAGAGAGAGAGAGTCAGTTAGAGAGAGTCAGTCAGAGAGAGAGAGTCAGTCAGAGAGTCAGTCAGAGAGTCAGTCAGAGAGAGAGAGTCAGTCAGAGAGAGAGTCAGTCAGAGAGAGTCAGTCAGAGAGAGTCAGTCAGAGAGAGTCAGTCAGAGAGAGTCAGTCAGAGAGAGTCAGTCAGAGAGAGTCAGTCAGAGAGAGTCAGTCAGAGAGAGTCAGTCAGAGAGACAGTCAGTCAGAGAGAGAGTCAGTCAGAGAGAGAGTCAGTCAGTCAGAGAGAGAGTCAGTCAGTCAGAGAGAGAGAGAGTCAGTGAGAGTCAGTCAGTCAGAGAGAGAGTCAGTCAGTCAGAGAGAGAGTCAGTCAGTCAGAGAGAAAGTCAGTCAGAGAGAGAGTCAGTCAGTCAGAGAGAGAGTCAGTCAGAGAGAGAGTCAGTGAGAGAGTCAGTCAGTGAGAGAGAGAGAGAGTCAGTCAGTCAGTCAGTGACAGTCAGTCAGTTAGAGAGAGTCAGTCAGTGAGTGAGAGTCAGTCAGTCAGAGAGAGTCAGTCAGTCAGAGAGAGAGAGTCAGTCAGTCAGAGAGAGAGAGTCAGTCAGTTAGAGAGAGTCAGTCAGTGAGTCAGAGAGAGAGTCAGTAAGTGAGTGAGTGAGAGTCAGTCAGAGAGAGTTAATCAGTCAGAGAGAGAGTCAGTCAGTCAGAGAGTGAGTCAGTCAGTCAGTCAGTGAGAGAGAGTCAGTCAGTCAGAGAGAGAGAGTCAGTCAGAGAGAGAGAGTCAGTCAGTCAGAGAGAGAGAGTCAGTCAGAGAGAGAGAGAGAGTCAGTCAGTCAGAGAGAGAGAGAGAGTCAGTCAGAGAGAGTCAGTCAGTCAGTTAGAGAGTCAGTCAGTCAGAGAGAGAGAGTCAGTCAGTCAGAGAGAGTCAGTCAGTTAGAGAGAGTCAGTCAGTTAGAGAGAGTCAGTCAGTTAGAGAGAGTCAGTCAGTTAGAGAGAGTCAGTCAGTTAGAGAGAGTCAGTCAGTTAGAGAGAGTCAGTCAGAGAGTCAGTGAGTCAGAGAGAGAGTCAGTCAGTCAGAGAGAGAGTCAGTCAGTCAGAGAGAGAGTCAGTCAGTCAGAGAGAGAGTCAGTCAGTCAGAGAGAGAGTCAGTCAGTCAGAGAGAGAGTCAGTCAGTCAGAGAGAGAGAGTCAGTCAGTCAGAGAGAGGGAGTCAGTCAGTCAGAGAGAGAGAGAGTCAGTCAGAGAGAGAGTCAGTCAGTCAGAGAGAGAGAGTCAGTCAGAGAGAGAGAGTCAGTCAGAGAGAGAGAGAGAGTCAGTCAGTCAGTCAGAGAGAGAGTCAGTCAGAGAGAGAGTCAGTCAGAGAGAGAGAGAGAGTCAGTCAGTCAGAGAGAGAGAGTCAGTCAGAGAGAGAGTCAGTCAGTCAGAGAGAGAGAGTCAGTCAGTCAGAGAGAGTCAGTCAGTCAGTTAGTTAGTTAGTCAGAGAGTCAGTCAGTGAGAGAGAGAGAGTCAGTTAGAGAGTCAGTCAGAGAGAGAGAGTCAGTCAGAGAGTCAGTCAGAGAGAGAGAGTCAGTCAGAGAGAGAGAGTCAGTCAGTCAGAGAGAGAGAGAGAGTCAGTCAGTCAGAGAGAGAGAGTCAGTCAGAGAGAGAGTCAGTCAGTCAGAGAGAGAGAGTCAGTCAGTCAGAGAGAGAGAGTCAGTCAGTCAGAGAGAGAGAGTCAGTCAGTCAGAGAGAGTCAGTCAGTCAGTTAGAGAGTCAGTCAGTGAGAGAGAGAGTCAGTTAGAGAGAGTCAGTCAGAGAGAGAGAGTCAGTCAGAGAGTCAGTCAGAGAGTCAGTCAGAGAGAGAGAGTCAGTCAGAGAGAGAGTCAGTCAGAGAGAGTCAGTCAGAGAGAGTCAGTCAGAGAGAGTCAGTCAGAGAGAGTCAGTCAGAGAGAGTCAGTCAGAGAGAGTCAGTCAGAGAGACAGTCAGTCAGAGAGAGAGTCAGTCAGGGAGAGAGTCAGTCAGTCAGAGAGAGAGTCAGTCAGTCAGAGAGAGAGAGAGTCAGTGAGAGTCAGTCAGTCAGAGAGAGAGTCAGTCAGTCAGAGAGAGTCAGTCAGTCAGTTAGAGAGTCAGTCAGTTAGAGAGTCAGTCAGTTAGAGAGTCAGTCAGTTAGAGAGAGTCAGTCAGTGAGTCAGAGAGAGAGTCAGTAAGTGAGTGAGTGAGAGTCAGAGAGAGTTAATCAGTCAGAGAGAGAGTCAGTCAGTCAGAGAGTGAGTCAGTCAGTCAGTCAGTGAGAGAGAGTCAGTCAGTCAGAGAGAGAGAGTCAGTCAGAGAGAGTCAGTCAGAGAGAGAGAGTCAGTCAGTCAGAGAGAGAGAGTCAGTCAGTCAGAGAGAGAGAGTCAGTCAGTCAGAGAGAGAGAGTCAGTCAGAGAGAGTCAGTTAGTCAGAGAGAGTCAGTCAGAGAGAGTCAGGAGTCAGTCAGTCAGAGAGAGAGAGTCAGTCAGTCAGAGAGAGAGAGTCAGTCAGTCAGAGAGAGAGAGTCAGTCAGTCAGAGAGAGTCAGTCAGTCAGAGAGAGTCAGTCAGAGAGAGTCAGTCAGAGAGACAGTCAGTCAGAGAGACAGTCAGTCAGAGAGACAGTCAGTCAGAGAGACAGTCAGTCAGAGAGACAGTCAGTCAGAGAGACAGTCAGTCAGTGAGTCAGAGAGAGTCAGTCAGTGAGTCAGAGAGAGAGTCAGTCAGTGAGTAAGTGAGTGAGAGTCAGTGAGTCAGTCAGTCAGTGAGAGTCAGTCAGTCAGAGAGTCAGTCAGAGAGAGTCAGTCAGAGAGAGAGAGAGTCAGAGAGAGAGAGTCAGTCAGAGAGAGAGTCAGTCAGAGAGAGAGTCAGTCAGAGAGAGAGTCAGTCAGAGAGAGTCAGTCAGAGAGAGAGTCAGTCAGAGAGAGTCAGTCAGTCAGAGAGAGTCAGTCAGTCAGAGAGAGTCAGTCAGTGAGAGTCAGTCAGAGAGAGTCAGTCAGTCAGAGAGAGTCAGTCAGAGAGACAGTCAGTCAGTCAGAGAGAGAGTCAGTCAGAGAGAGAGTCAGTCAGAGAGAGAGAGTCAGTGAGAGAGAGTCAGTCAGTCAGAGAGAGTCAGTCAGTCAGAGAGAGTCAGTCAGTCAGAGAGAGTCAGTCAGTCAGAGAGAGTCAGTCAGTCAGAGAGAGTCAGTCAGAGAGAGTCAGTCAGTCAGAGAGAGTCAGTCAGAGAGACAGTCAGTCAGTCAGAGAGAGAGTCAGTCAGTCAGAGAGAGAGTCAGTCAGTCAGAGAGAGAGTCAATCAGAGAGAGAGAGAGTCAGTCAGAGAGAGAGAGAGTCAGAGAGAGAGAGTCAGTCAGAGAGTCAGTCAGTGAGAGTCAGTTAGTCAGTCAGAGAGAGTCAGTCAGAGAGAGAGAGTCAGTCAGAGAGAGAGAGTCAGTCAGTCAGAGAGAGAGTCAGTCAGTTAGAGAGTCAGTCAGTTAGAGAGTCAGTCAGTTAGAGAGAGTCAGTCAGTGAGTCAGAGAGAGAGTCAGTAAGTGAGTGAGTGAGAGTCAGAGAGAGTTAATCAGTCAGAGAGAGAGTCAGTCAGTCAGAGAGTGAGTCAGTCAGTCAGTCAGTGAGAGAGAGTCAGTCAGTCAGAGAGAGAGAGTCAGTCAGAGAGAGTCAGTCAGAGAGAGAGAGTCAGTCAGTCAGAGAGAGAGAGTCAGTCAGTCAGAGAGAGAGAGTCAGTCAGAGAGAGAGAGAGTCAGTCAGAGAGAGAGAGAGTCAGTCAGAGAGAGTCAGTTAGTCAGAGAGAGTCAGTCAGAGAGAGTCAGGAGTCAGTCAGTCAGAGAGAGAGAGTCAGTCAGTCAGAGAGAGAGAGTCAGTCAGTCAGAGAGAGAGAGTCAGTCAGTCAGAGAGAGTCAGTCAGTCAGAGAGAGTCAGTCAGAGAGAGTCAGTCAGAGAGACAGTCAGTCAGAGAGACAGTCAGTCAGAGAGACAGTCAGTCAGAGAGACAGTCAGTCAGAGAGACAGTCAGTCAGAGAGACAGTCAGTCAGTGAGTAAGTGAGTGAGAGTCAGTGAGTCAGTCAGTCAGTGAGAGTCAGTCAGTCAGAGAGTCAGTCAGAGAGAGTCAGTCAGAGAGAGAGAGAGTCAGAGAGAGAGAGTCAGTCAGAGAGAGAGTCAGTCAGAGAGAGAGTCAGTCAGAGAGAGTCAGTCAGAAAGAGAGTCAGTCAGAAAGAGAGTCAGTCAGAGAGAGTCAGTCAGTCAGAGAGAGTCAGTCAGTCAGAGAGAGTCAGTCAGTCAGAGAGAGTCAGTCAGAGAGAGTCAGTCAGTCAGAGAGAGTCAGTCAGAGAGACAGTCAGTCAGTCAGAGAGAGAGTCAGTCAGTCAGAGAGAGAGTCAGTCAGAGAGAGAGAGTCAGTGAGAGAGAGTCAGTCAGTCAGAGAGAGTCAGTCAGTCAGAGAGAGTCAGTCAGTCAGAGAGAGTCAGTCAGTCAGAGAGAGTCAGTCAGAGAGAGTCAGTCAGTCAGAGAGAGTCAGTCAGAGAGACAGTCAGTCAGTCAGAGAGAGAGTCAGTCAGTCAGAGAGAGAGTCAGTCAGTCAGAGAGAGAGTCAGTCAGTCAGAGAGAGAGTCAATCAGAGAGAGAGAGAGTCAGTCAGAGAGAGAGAGAGTCAGAGAGAGAGAGTCAGTCAGAGAGTCAGTCAGTGAGAGTCAGTTAGTCAGTCAGAGAGAGTCAGTCAGAGAGAGAGAGAGTCAGTCAGAGAGAGAGAGTCAGTCAGAGAGAGAGAGTCAGTCAGAGAGAGAGAGTCAGTCAGTCAGAGAGAGAGTCAGTCAGTCAGAGAGAGAGTCAGTCAGTCAGAGAGAGAGTCAGTCAGAGAGAGAGTCAGTCGGAGAGAGTCAGTCAGTTAGTCAGTCAGAGAGTCAGTCAGTCAGAGAGAGAGAGTCAGTCAGAGAGAGTCAGTCAGTCAGTCAGTTAGAGAGAGTCAGTCAGTCAGAGAGAGAGAGTCAGTCAGTCAGTCAGTCACGCCTATTGGCCCAAGCATATCTGTCACATGAGGAAGAAGACACCTGCAGATCCAGATGGCAAGAAACCTATAGATTTCTGGCAGCCTGTAGACCCAACCCCAAGGACACCAACAGGCTCTGGTGTATGACCATATAGAAACAAGCTCAACGATACCCATAGGTCTAGACATCGGGCTACCTATAGACTCCTATGTCCGAACACCTATTGATGTCCGAACACCAAGAGATGAGGCTTCAGCCCTGATGGTACCATAAGCATAGGGGAAGACACAAATCTAGGTGTCAGATCACGCAGAGCAGGTATCGGGACAAGCGCAGATACAGGCATATGATCACATATAATCGGAGGTGCAACTAGAGCCAAATTTCGGGGGTGGGGCTACTAAAAGTTTGGGGGGAGGGGGGGGCTGACTCTTCCAGCAATATGCAGAGTGTAGCTGCAGGGGCTCTAAGAAAGGGTGAAAAACAACAAAGCCTTGTTAACGCGTAAATGGTCTTTTAAAGACCTGTGAAGTACTCGGGTGCGGCTGTGTGTGCGCCCGGGAAGCTGTTTCAGCCCGGGCTGACCCACACTAGGGGGGGGGGGGGGAGGGGTGAAGCCCTTTGAGCCCAATGGGGTGCGCGCCTGCATATAATACATTTAGGCATCAGAATGCCTATATACCAAGATTTCAAGAAACCTATAGACTGATACACACGAACACCAATACAGCCAGTCATCAACGCATCTTACAGATCCAAGCGCTCAGTCAAAATCCCTACAGAGCAGGACACTAGGAAACGCATAGATACAGACGTCAGACCACGTAGTAACAAGAAACAGAACGTCAAAATATCAACACCACAACACATGTATATATATACAGCCACTAGGGCATATGTATCCAGACATCGGAAGTGCTTTTGATGCAAATTTTAAGACACCTAAAGGCCCAGGTGTTGGGATGCCAGTTTGGTCGCCAGACACATGGTCGATCCAAACGCCATAACGCCTATAGATTCATTCACTGAGACATATAGATGCAATACGTCCATCCATCTATTCGACGCTCGCTTTGGGAAAAAAGAAAACTGTTGTTCAAAGATGCGAACGACCCACCACTTGCAGTCAGTGAACTCAGTGTGAACAGGGCCGTTTCTAGGTGTTTTGCCGCCCTAGACAAGAATTGAAAAATGCCGCCCCCTCCCTTACTACCATCACTCTCTCCCCCCTGTCATCCAGGCTAACTGTCTGCAGTTTCTCACGCTCTATACACTTTCATTCTTTCTCTTCCAACATCTCTCTGAAATGGCCCATAAGCACGCCGTGTCGGTGCGTTGGTAAAATCTACAGAGACATCACAGTCTTCGGGAATGCAATATAGAGTAAAACGTGTGAAATGTAAACAGGCGCTGTGTCGGTGTCATGGTCTAGTAGAGGTCACGCACGCCTCACATTAGCAGTTCGCTGCGACGTCTTGCACACTAATACGGGTACAAATCAGTTCGCTGCGACGTCTTGCACACTAATACGGGTACACATCACATGACTAAAGCGTACCGTGTGCAGCATCCGTGTAGCTCTATCATACGAATTGGAAGCTAATGGGACCTCTGGAATGAGGTCGGGCACACTGCGAGACTGGAGGAATGTGGGTGTGCACTCACTGCAGACACCAGGATTTGTGTTAGCTTGGAGTCAAAGGCTGCAACATTAATGAGGGGCACCAGAGGACACCTGGAGGGAAGTACCGTCTGGTAGAAGGGCGGAGAAGGGGGGGGGGGGAGAAGGAGGGGGGCGCAGGGGTGTTCCATGAGACAAACAACACTGCATGATGTATCTGCATAGCCCGCGCTGGACCCACAATTCCACCCACTCGCAGCCCAAACCGGGTGTGACTACATTGTGCAAGAGGTGGGGCCTCTGATGAGACAATGTACTCACCGTTTTCAGGTCTCTGAAGCCTCAAGCCCCAGGGAGTAGTGGTCATATACCCAATAAATCGTTACTTTGGGCCGCTCTATCTGTACAACCTCCAGCCTTCCGCCAGGGCTCACGTCTTGTCGTCACTGAGAACCTGCGCCATTAATTCGTTAATTTAACGAGCATTTGCTCTGTTCAGATGTCCCGGGGAGTCCCACGAGACCCGTGTCTTGGTTTAATTTTGTCTGCAGCACCTGTGCCTAGGGAATGCAAAAGAAGGGCTTCATGACACCGCCCCCACCCCCTCAAAGCCCAAGGGGATGTGCCGGCTCCAGCAGTTTACACAAAACAACGCCCATGTCAGGGGCAAATCGTGAAGAATTATATTTTGGCATAAACCCCCAAGATTGAGGAAGAGAGCAGCGGATTAGAAGACAGAGAGGTAGGGACCCAATGTGGACGAACCAGACAGCCCACACGGGGCAGTGCGTAATTTGTAAAAATATAAGTTCCAGGACCCTCGTCAGGAGCCCACTGCAGCTTGCACCACCCATTGCCCCTGCAAGCACTCCAAATGGTAGTACCAACACAACCACTAAGTAATACTCTGCTATAAGTGTGACAATCCGGACTATTCCAGGCCCCCAAAGCTATAAGAATAGCGCGGGCGAAAGATATTAGTCATTTGTAATGTATATTTAATTAGTAAACAACTGTTGTTGTGCTCATCTCTAAAGCACACTAACAGCGCCACTATATGATTGCCTGCAATAAATGCCGGTGTTGACAATTAAATGTTGGTGCCCCGCACCGGAAACCACAGGTTCAAATTAAGCACTGAAACGGGGATAGAATAAGAACTCGGAGTCGGTCGGGCTCAGGAGCCCTTGTGTCATATGTAGATCACAAATTAGAATTTGGACAGGACAGTCCATCACTTCTCTTATTAGCGTACCCCAAAAGGAGTGCGATTGGCTTGAATAACAGGAACACACCTGTTATTGAATCGCCGAGAGGCAATTCATTTTCTTGACCGCGCTACGTAAATGCCCAGGTTGATAAATACTGATGGCAGGGTGGAATATCATTTCAAAACAAATAGCAAACAGGTGCGTCAATTATATTCCGATATCCATTTCCATCTGTATGCATTTTACAGTTGCACGAGGTGTTCAGACAGCGCCTGAAAGCAGGAACTCGGTGCTACATAAATCACCTAAATAAAGCGATTACTGCCCAGCTCAGCTTAGCCCAAAAAATACAGGAACTTTAAGCAATGCCTCCAATTCAGGAATTGCAGTCTTTTATGGAATGCCCATGGAATGCAAGGCTGGCACTACCACCCAGAAGCAGCCGCGTCCTCCCATCACTCTTCACCGGGCGATGCCCGCCGGCTCTGCAGTGCCGCTATTCCAGAAATGCCCATCTACCAATAGTAACACCAAAGTTGGCACTGGGGGCCATTGATATATGGGCTACAGCCGCAGCCAGCACTACCAACCCCTCTGTCAAGTGAGCCGCAACAATCCTCATTTAAATTCACGCTGAGTGTATTTTTTGCATATTAACCACGGGTATCTGCGGATTCTGGCCCGTCTGTCTCCGTGGATGGCAGGTGCTGTGAAGCGATGCCCTGCTGATGTCAGGCACGGGCGGCCTAAGCTGATCGCACACCGCATGCTTCTTCTCGGAATGATTTCCTGTGATCATTCACGCCTGCAGCACAGGATCTCTTTAGCCCCCTTCTGGATCTTGAAACAAAAGCTCAGGCAGGCACTGGCTCTAGTCTGAGTGGTCATTTTACTGATACGTGGCTTGGCAGCTCTCTGCACATCAGTTTCTTAGACTGAAGCTCACTGATGCCCTCCTACGAAGCGCTCGACTGTGACGTCACTGCCCTGCCGGATAGATACTGCCGCAAAACATGCAGGTATCCCACCGCTGGTATGTGTGCGATAACGTAACAAACAGCAATTACCAAAATATTTTAGAAACACCTCGTACATCAAATCCACCCAGGGGTGCCCTCCCCGGCAGCATACGTAGAATGTGCGGCATTTGTTCAACGCAAGGCGTATCACAGTGATGCTGTAATCCTGCCACCTAAATCATGGGTTCGACAGGAGGGAGCGGCAATTTATTATTTGTCCTTTCTCTGTGTCTCTAGGCACGACTAACTGAAGTGAAACGACATTAAAGAGAATTAAACAAGTAACCTGAGACTAGAATGCAGCCTGCCCTCCATCTGGCACACTGCGCGCCGCCGTTGCTAATTAAAAACAGATGGCACCCGGCCGCGCTGCTGCTCGCTCCCGAGCTCCCTAGGCCAGGGGAAAGAGAAGGCGGGACATGCACCCGCCTTTGGCCAATTGCGTGCTGTCTTTCTTAGAAAGACGCATGCAAAGGCCAATAGCGGTTGATGAAGAAAAAAAAGCACGCGCACGAGCGTGTGTTTTGAGTTTAAAGCCCTTACTAAAAGCCTCGCAGAGCAGCGCATGCGCGCTGGCTCAGGCGAGACCTAAAAACGGGCATAACAAGCATTTGCAATGCAATAGGTCTCGCATTTGCGAGTGTTTAAGCTATTGCCATTGTAAATAAGAATGCCTTTTATTTATGTGTTTTAAAGAGCAACACATAAATAAAAGACCTTTACAATGCCAAAAGCTCAAACTATTGCAAATGCCCCCCAACTCCCATGCTTTGCAGCTGATGTGGCGACTCGCGCACAAGACGTGCGGCTGCTATTATTTAATGAAATAAAAAAATTGAAAAAGAGTTGGGCGGCCCGCTGTCAAAGGTAAATAATAAATATAAGATAATGGAAAAAAAAAGACTTGAATATCATGAGATGTAATTGAGATTAGTTATTCAACACGAGCCCAAATGCAAATGAGAAACATGCTATATAAGACGCGTTTTCAATCACAGAACTTGTAAGTAGCTTGAGTGCGCCGTGAACATACGAATCAAACATCGAAAAGTAAAAAAAACAAGCCGTAGTGAAAGGTTTGGATAAACAGATGGGTAAACGTTTTTAGTCGGGAGCGTTTGCATATATGCGGAAATGTGAATATTACGGGCTTGTGGTAGATGCGTAGCGGTGGGAAAAGACTCACTGTTGAGCGCGAAACTATGTGAATGTGGTAGTACGAGTGGGAATGCATGGTTCAAAAGAACAATCAGGGCTATGGAGTGATTATAACAGAACAACGAGTTGCAATCAGCGGGCAAGGAGGTGAAGGGGCACCGCAGTTGGCTTAACCATAAAACAGGGAACCGTGTCCGGCGAGCAGTACCAGGGGGATCTTTTGACAGCAGTTGTTAGGCCAGTAAAAAGGTACTTGCGCAATAACTACCGAGCCGGAGGGGGAGTAAGAGGCAGGAAGAGTATAAATCAGATAGTGAGTACGCAAGGGAGACAGTGAGAGGGCATGGGAGACAGGGAGAGAGCAACACAGGAGGCAGCGAGTGCAATGGGCAGCTACTGGGTTAAGAAGCAGGGTGAACTTGTACAGTTGCCAAGAGGCAAACTTTTTAAAGCTTTAATATTCTCGTTAAAATGCAGGCGTATCATCTTTTTTTCTTTGCAGCACAGAATACAAAATTATTCATTTAGACGGTCAAAAGGAAAAGTTTGACATTTTATGGAAATTAATAGGAAAACGAGAGCAAAATGAAGGTCGAGGGCCTAATAAGCAAGTATGAGTTGCTGTGGGAGATGCCTATGGGAGGAACTGTGGTAATAGTTGTTCTGAAAGCTATCTGTGGACTCCACTGTCCCGACGATGGATCCAGTTGCGGTCCCAATCGTCGAGGCACGAGCACCACAAGCACTTTATTTACTTTTTACAACTATCGCACTACACAGGGACCGCGTATGCGCAGACTATGATGCGGGTCTACGACTGAGAAGGAGCTGGGAGTGGGACACTTGGACTACGGGATCCTACACCCGTCAGTTCACGCTGCAAGAGCACAACAGCTCTCGTCCGGCAGGAGGAAGAGATTCCCGCACTAAGTGGGTATGAGGAATAAGTAACACGCAGGGAGAAGAGGAAGATGAGGTTCAGCAAGTCCAGTGCACACATTTTCCCCATAAACCGGGTTCAAGCGGTTGTCCGAGTCGATGTCGTGGAATTCCCGCTCCATGGCTCCCGGAGGCTGTGGGCCGGGGCAGGAGGGCACGGCGGGCGTGCAGAGTATTTATCTTATGTTTTACTTACACATGGCCCCTCACGTTCCATGCTACTTGTTTGAAGGAGCTGTATACTTCACACGGAGCGACGCCGCGCGCGTGCACATCTGCTGTCCGGGCAGGCACGGCAAACAGGAGACAGGGAGGGAACAAACATGCCTCCCTTCCTATCAAAAGCGAGCGTTTTTGACGCGCGCCAATAAAAAGCATGGGTGGAGCTTCCACCCCGCTTCCAAAGCAAAACCGACGACAATAGTCTCGCAAGTGAGCAGCGCATGCGCTGCGTCGCTAGGCGAGACCTAAAAAGGGGGTTCCAATGCAGAAAGTGTACTGAACTAACCCAACAAATGCCAAACTGAAAAGGTAAATTATCTTAGGTAATGATAGTTCTGGTGGATACATAATCTTTGTGCCAATTCGTCACAATATGAATACTCTTTCCAGAGTTCAAGCTGCTGCAGAAAACCAGCAATAACGCATTGCCCACAGCTGGTGCCTATAGCTTCAGATGTGATGTTACTAGATTATATTAGGTGGCAACCATCAAGGTGTGTGGAGAGGAACAGAGAGCTACAACAACAAGTACATCACATAACATGTTTACATACCTTGGGATCTTATACTCACAGTACCAGCTCAATGGGGAGGAAGGGGGACGGTGAGGAATCTGGAGGAAGATTATGTATCTACCAGAAATATACATCTTCCCACATGCTCCTTATAAATCCTTATGAATGAGTCCCAAAGCAGTATTTACCTGGAAGATGGGATGGAGTACTGCCAGTTAATCAAGGTAATTGTGAAACACAGCACAGGCAAAGTGCCCATCACTGCACGCCTAAGACGCGAGGCAGGTAGGGACAAGGACAATCCTATAGCTAACCAGCAGATGTCGGCAATCAGGATGCCTCTGGAAAGAGCCGTCAAAGCAACCACATTGAACGCTCACAAATTCCCTTTGGATGATCTTTGTTGGCCACAGCATAGTAGATCTTGCCACAGAATGTGACCAAACGGGAAACTCTACGTTCAGTCACCGCCTTGCCATTTATTAGCTCCAGAAAAGCCCACATAGGATGAATCATCACCTCTGTCCTGCCACATCTGGTCTTTGTAGTACCACACAGAATATCTGGGGTCCATCCTATGCAGGCATCCTCTTCCTTGGTCAGATGCGGGAGAAAAAGGAAAGATGGGTGAGAAATAGACTGGCCCATTTGAAATGCAGAAACTACTTTGGGCAAGAAAGACAGTTGCAAAGGAAAAACGTATCTGGATATAAAACAGTGAAGGATGAACAAATAGACAGGGCAGACATCTCCATCCATGTGAACAGAAGTAATCACCACCAACAGAACAGTTTTTAGGTCAGGAGTCTAATTGGGAAACTGTGCATTGTCTCATATAAAGATGCAAAGTAAGCCAAAACAAGATTTAAATCCTACTAAGGAACAATAAACAGAGTGGGAGGCATCAAGAAAAACAATCCCTTCAGGAAATGTGCTACTAGTGGCAATTTAACAGGGAAGTTTGATCAGGAAAACAGAAATGCAGACAGAGCTGAAAGTTAGCTTGTAACTGTAGTTACCTCCAGACCTTGCTGTTCATGGGACAATAATAACTTAAAGAATTCAGAGAGGAGATGTTAAAAAAAGAAAAATGTGTAATGCCTTCCTACTCACACAGCTGCACATTCTATTTCAGCAGCCTGCACACATAGATTTGATGGAAAACTTCCTGGTTGCTAAGAGGACGTCTACAACCACTTCAGAAAAACAGAAGGGTTCTACTTGGCACCGCTCATTCTTCACACAAGCTGCTGTACGTGGGGATTGGGGTGAAGGACCAGAACATAATGCTGCAAGAACAGAGTCAAATCATGACTGTCAACATATCGGCGTACCAGATCCTCCTCTTTTAGCCTCCAGCAATTAGAAAAAGCTGTGCCTGATCCTCCTGCACCTTCTACAGTACTTTGAATAGATTCAGGATCAACAGGAATGAAAGCAACCTACAGACACCCATCCAGTGGGAAGTGCAAGACACAACTGAGGACAGTTCCTGCACAGGGCCATATCAAAGATCCATAAAGGGAAACCCCAATTTGGAGAAGATGACCACCATCACCTCAGGATGTAGCTCCAATTCATGATCATTCCAAGTAAGACGAATGAAGGCATACGCAATCACATGGCGGAAGCTTGTAAGAAGGTGTGCTACTAAGAAGACTACCCACTGCTGCGGCTAATGTGCACTGGCAAATGACTCCGCAACATAGGGTCCACAACTCGCACTGAGCCCTGTTACACAGTAGTGGTGCTGTCAGACAGAATCTGACATGACCTCCGGAGATGGAAGGCAGAAAGCCCTTCAGGGCAAGATGATAGCTGCAGCTTGAGCACATTTATGGAGGCAAGAAAACAACATAGCACAAAGGCTCCAGGTAATCATGTCACCCGCACAAGCATCCTAGCCCAGCATAGAGGCAGCCATGACCTCAGTAGCCTGAGATTGCAGAGTGATGAATGGTTTGACTCCCCTCAGTCTGGCTCTTCGACTGATCCGGAGCTGCACCCCCCTCCTCCCCCCCCACCCCCCCAAGACCCTCTCGGGTGAGTAGCGCGCTTTATAAACCCCTAATTGATTGATTGATTGAAGGTAGGAGGGATTGAACCATAAATACAGGAACAGGATACATATCAAATGGAAAATTCATATCTGAGCCAAGAAATGTCCTAGGAGTAGTTGCTACCTTCTCCTCAGACACCAGTGAAGGACACTCGTGCACCACCAGGAATGACACACCAGAAGGCAGGTGCAAGACCTTGAATCATCTTCTGAATATCCATGCTCCAGAGAGGAGGAGGAAAGCCTTCATTATGGATGTGTTGAGCACTGCCCAAACAAGTGTGAGCCTTCTTGTAGGAGTAAGGTGAGATTTCTGGACTGTGATGGTAAAGCGCAGGCTGTGGTGAAAGCCATCATCCGGTGGAGATGCTTATGGATCAGCGTTCGGGACTCCAAACAGAATGACTACAAACTAAAAGTGTTGGAAGCCCACCGTGACCCTCAGGTAGCGCCAGTGGGCAGGAAGAATTGGAAGATTAAAGTAGGTGTTGTCGAGGTCAATATTCCCAGCTCAAGGACAACAGAACCTGGCCCAGGGACAGCATACTGGACATCTCTTATTGGATGAACAGAATCAGAAGACAGAGGTCTAGGATAGGCCTCTGTCATTCTTGGGGACCAAGAAGAAAAGTTAAATTCTGTACCCCTCTGTTCAAGAGGCATAACATATAGGGCCTTTTTGTCCAGCAAGGCAAGGACTTTCACCTCAAAGTTTGAGGCATAAGCCATTGAGTATGCTCTGAAGGAAGGTCTGGGATGAAAAACAGAAGAGGATAAGCAGAGCCCTGGTAGATCTGCTAGAGCATCCAGTGGCCTTTGTGACTGCCTCCCACAGGGTGACAAAATGGGAGAATATCCAACCCCACCAGGAGGTGTGATGCTGTTTTGTGAGGGAGAAGAATCAGGGGGGTTTGGAAGTAACATAGCCTGTAGTGGGCAGTGGAGACCGGATTTGCTGCTGCTGTTCGCCCTCTGGATCTCCCTGCCTCCAAAAGTGCAATTTAGTTGCTGTGGCATTCAAGTGGTGGGAGATGGCTGTGCTGACTGGACCACACAGACTTAGAATATCCACAAAAATATCCAATACTATTGATGAAACTGCATTATTTAAACATTCCGAGGAGGAGTCTGCCTTCCCTCTTAATAGCTGTTCACAGTAAAAAGGCATGTACCATGATCAAGCTGAAAATTACACAAAATCCCTGTCAACCACCGACTAGGTTCTGTTTCAATAAAGAACAACCAAACAGCTAAATTGTAAGATTTACTATTTTCCTTCTAACAGCAGATATGAGATTCATTAAAAGTGCATACCACATTACCACAACCTTACACAATATACAGTGTAGGGGACATGTCAGACAAACAAATTTACAACAGACACTAATGTGAAGGATCCATGACAACAGATATAATTAACAATATATATTAATGGACATAAGATACAAATCAATCAATCTCTCCTGAGGGAATTGGAAAATATCAGTCTGAAGACAAGTTCTGTTTTCTTTAATATAAAAGAAATGTTCCAGTGATAGGATATTCTCTACCAATTAAAAAAAAAAAACTCTTCAGAACATGCTTGTCGACACTTTGCGTTTCAGCATTCTATGAGGTGTTCGACAGGTTAGTTGTCCTTCCGGTGCATGGAGACTCGCGAATCACAGAACAAGGCGCCCTGTCCTGACCCCAAACACCATGTACATTGTTGTGGGGATTCAAAAGGAATATCATCTTGCAACACCATCTGCATGGCTTAAAAGCAGAGGCCCTTTGTGGAGACATTTGACCTAGTTGAGATATTTCATGGCAAGACGAAGTGAAAGCAAGCTCTGGACGACATCGATGAGGAACAAAAAACAGGAAGTGACACTAGCAGGCTGGCTGACGCCTAACATACTCTAGTGACATGACATCCGTAGGTGGATTCTCAGCTAAAACCACATGGAAGGGCTGAATGGTCATTTCTAGGAGGAAGATGTTAACTTCTGTAATGCTGTTTCTGGTGGATACTGTAAAGAGAGTGGGTGCAATAATTAAGTATTGCAGGACTAACTCCAATCCAGACCGAAGTGGAGTTCCTCCTCTGCTGTTTATAGATGCCCCACTCAACTGGGCAGCACGGTTTTACCGATTGCTTCGTAACCAATTTGATTCAAGATATCGGGAGAGAATCAATATTGCATCCCACTGACAAAAAAAAAAAAAAAAGAGTCTCCTGCTAAGCCACTGACTTATTGCTCCTTTAAATATGTGAAGTGTTACTTCCAACTATTATTGAATGACCTGGGCAGTTAACTGGAAGAGCATAATTTACCCTGCTCGTATCAGATGGGGCTTTAAATGTAGCAGTATTAATCTCTGATGGATGCCTCTTCCCACAGATGCTCCATTTTAAAAATACTCCTTATAGTTTGTCTGGTCTGAAAAGAAGTTCTGATCAATACTGAAATCGCAGATTACTTACCTCTAGAATTTTCTCTACGTGCCTGATTGGATCATGAACATTTCACCACCAGTCAGTGCTGTGCATCTCAGTGTTGGCATCATTCTGCCCCGGAACTGACGAAGCAGAACCAGCTATAAGAACCACTCCTGCACACCCAGTTGGTTTTGTATTTAACTTTTTCCTCACCTTCTGAAGTGGACCACAAATCAATTGGAGGTACCAGTGTGCAAATCTCTAATTTGGGACCTTTTTCGATGGTAAAAAGAGACCACTCCAAAGAACAGGGAGTTAAGAGGGTATTGAAGAATCTGCAGTTAGAGTATTTACCAGAAAGATCATTACCGAACGTACGTTACTTGTTCTTCTGATGTATACTGCTAACCAAACATACCTCACATTGAGAATAGATACCAAAGCAGTACCTCCCAAGGTGGAGGGTCTGTGGAGTGGGCTCAGACCTAAAAATCCTACAGGACCGAAAAGCCCTTCCCATTGGACCTGGCTGTCAAAGCTGTAGTGCTTTGTGAAAGTGTGTACTAATACACACATTGCAGTCTGACGGATGTCAAGTCCAGGCACTCTGCGTGTCAATGCAGAGGCAGCAGCCTTGGCCTTGGTGGAATGAGGTCTCAGTCCCTCCAGAGAATGTTTTTTGGCCAATGCATTGCAGATCGTAATGCAGAGAACTATCTACTTTGATGGGGCTTGGCCAGCTAAAATGGCCGGGTAGACGTGTCTGTCAGCGCTCCCGTTGACGACAGGGGAATCCGCCATAATCCTGCAGTGCACTACTGACACCAACCCTACCAATAAATGCGGAACATCTAGAAGCCCTATCCGACGTTATGTAAGGAGGGAGCAGACAGCCCGGGCCGGCAAAAGAAACCCTGGAAGTCGAGGCCCGACGGACCCCCGCCATTTTGAGCAGGCAGAGGAGGATGGTACACGAGCCCCCGGAGGCCAGCGCCGCTGTGGCCGTGAACTGGTGAGCTGTCCCCAGCAGTAACCAGGCTGTGGCAGTAAAGTTATCAAACAGGAGTGAGGCGATCGGGCCAGAGAGAGTTGCTGGGCATAGCTCCAGGAAAGACAGAGAACCTCCGCCCCCGGAGCAAAGGACGGCAGGTTGCACAGACGGCAGAAGGAGAGTTGCAGCCGGGAGATCCGGAGCTGTATTAGGCTACAAGGAGATACTCGGGGACTGATTGGCTTCCGAGAGAGCGAACGGACCAGGAGTGAGGTCCGGTGGCCAACCTGCATACGAGGTCTAGTCGCGAGCAACAGAGCGACATGGAGCCTCTTGGGCAGTAAGGCCAGAGTCGGCGGCGAATTGGTATGAAGAGAGACAGCCGGGATACCAATACTTCAGATACAGGATAGAAGCGGAGAGTTGGTGCATAGCCAGACAGCGATCCTTGATGTACTAGCCCAACAATTGGCAAATGTCTATAAGAAGCAGCTTTACCCACCACAGGAAGTTATAAGGGAATTTCTGGCCTCAATAGAGTTGCCACACCTAGAACTAGTCTCGGAGGAAGTGCTTGGGACCCCAATTACTAAAGAGGAATTATTGGCGGCTATCAGACGCCTAAAAACAGTTTGTCACAATATTGGTGGATCGCCTTCTAGAAGTGTATAATGAGGCCCTATCGATACAATCGCTACTGACATCGAGGGCGGCAGTGGTAATCATGATACCTAAGCCAGACAGGGACCCCCAGCTACCAAGGTCATATTGACCGATTTCGCTTTTGAACTTATATGTGAAACTGCTGAGTGGGATCCTGGCACCCAGACTCCTTCCGCACATGCCCCACCTGATCCACCCGAACTAGGCAGGATTTATACCAAAACAAAGCACCACGTATAATCTACATCGCCTGGCACATGTATGGCATTCCCAAAGTCTTGAAGAGGATTATTACGCTTTAGCACTATTAGATATAGAACAGGCCTTGGATTCAGTGGACTGGTCCTATAAGTGGTCTGTCCTGCAGCGGATGGGAGTGGGACCGGGTTTCTTAAATGGGTGCAACTACTTTATACGGCTCATCAAGCTCTGGTCCTTGCTGGGGGCATGGTGTCGGAGGCGTTCCCGCTAGAGAGAGGCACTACGCAGGGATGCCCTTTGTCTCTGCTAATATTTGCAGCGGCCATGGAGCCTTTGGCGGTAACCCTGCGGGACCGGCTGAGCACATGGGGGAGGGGGTACACCTTGGAACCACCAACCATGTAGTCTCCATATAAGCTGATAATACACTAGTATATGCTCGGCAACCGTAACAGTCAATACCTATCTTACTCGGGATACTACAGACGTTTGGGGAGGTTTCCGGTCTCCGAACGAATCCTGGGAAATCCAAACTAGTTCCGTTGGGAAGATTAGCAAAGCATCCAAGAGACAAACTCCGGAGGTGGGGCTCCCCTGGGCGACCACCGAACTTAAATATTTGGGGATTACACTGGCACACACACCTGCCTTATACATGGAACTCAATATAGGGAGGGTAGTGGAGGGTATTTGTGGGTCCATGCGGTTCTGGAGGGAGTTGCCTCTGTCCCTTATGGGCAGAATCGCTATTACCAAAATGATCATCCTGCCTCGATGTCTCTATACACTACAACATTCAATGTACTACTACATGGCCTCTCAGCTTCAACACACAATTCATTGGTTAGATGAACACGATAATTGGGATAAACAGCTTCAGGCAGGTACACATGGGGAAAGGTCTTTATCGGACGCTCAGTGCGAGGGTCCCCTCCACTTACCCATATACAATACATCATGTGTCGGAAATTTGGGAGACCATAATTCAAAAGGCAGTGCGGCGCGCACCCTATGCCCCGGACACGCCGCTATGGGCTGTATAGCCTTTCTGTAAAACCGTACAGTCTATGTCGATACGAAGATGGAGGGAAGGAGGCTGCCTAACAAAGGGGACCTATATGTTAATGGTCAATTTATAACCCAGGAAACCACAGAAGCCACCTTCGAACTGGGTAGAGGGCAATTCTTGCAATATGAAAAGATCGTCTGGGTGGTTCGGGAGGTATGGTCATCCTTTCCAGAGGAACCGTATACCACTAAGGTACTGCAAGTAATGTTGGACATGGCCCAGGGAAGGCGATTTAGCCCTCACTTATACCGGGCAATCCGGGACAACCTCCAGAGTGAAGTCCTTCCTCTGCAGGCAAGGTGGGAAGACACGGTGGGGGATCCCCTGACGGAGCAGAAAAGGATAAGAATACACGAGGGGCTTAAGAAAGTGAGTTCGAATGAATGGTTTAAATTGATCCAATACAATTATGTACATCAGACCTACCTCACCCCCAAAACTCTAAGCAAAATATACACAGACCGCTCGAACGAATGTTCCCAATGTAAAGAACCGGAGGCAGATTTTATACACATGGTGTGGAGTGGACGTGCCCAGATTTAACTGCATATTGGGAGGCAATAATAGAGGGGCGGTTCCTGCCTTTGAGCGTATGGGCGTTGCCCCACTCATATTTTGACCCCCTGAACTCCATTTTGTGTGTGTATTAAATAAACTTTTATTTTTAAGAAATACTTTGACTTTCCTTTATTTTCATGCGTGTCCGGATGCCCGTGGCAGTCTGAATCATCCTTCAGCCGCGGGGGTCAGCGGCTGTGAAGTGGGTGGAGTTTGTGGTTATTGGCACAATGACACAAGCGAACGAGTGCACGGAACCTAGGCCCAAAGTGCGCATGTCAGGTTGGCTGGCTCCCTCTCTCCGGCCAGCCCGGCATGCGCTCTAGAGGCCAACTGCACCGGCACATTAGGGACCGGGGGCTGATCAAAGTCGCAACCCCCGGTCTCCTAATGAGCGGTGAATTTGCCTGCTCAAGCCAATCGGCAGCTTTCATGCTGACTAACAACAAAGAGGCAGTGTCTGGATTGGCTGCCAGATGTGATTGCTCTACCCAGTTTAGGTCTCTGCAGACACCGTGGTACAGCGGGGGTGGGAGGCTCTGCCCACGGAGCATGACCAATCACTGTAATGGCTTCTTGTGAAGCCACGCAGTGATTGGCCATTTCTGCTGTTGGTGGTCAGGGCTGCTCAGCCAGTGTTTCTCCCCCCTCTTCCTGTGCGCCAAACGTTGGTGCGAGAGAGAGACCACCATACGGAGTAGACCACACCTCGCATTTTGTCCTGACTCCGATCATGAACGCAGATCATCCGATCGATGAGTGGAGTCCATCTCTCTAATAGTCTGAGTGATTCAGGTGAGCTCGATCATTCAAACTATTGCCCTATAATTGATATGCCTGCTTCATGATGAAGGTCCGCACTACAGTATGTGCATGTCGGAGTGTGTCTCAAGGAAGGGAGACCCATTAGAGATAGTTTAGTCTCCCCGTGCCAAAAACTAGTCTCGGGCACGTGCATCGATGGCAAGCAGGACAGAGCACATTGCTCGGGTGACATTCACGTACGAAGGAGTGCTGGAGGACGCAGCAGAGACTGCAAGTCTGACTCTCTTAAAGGGTACGGGCCATGTGAGGGTCAGAGTGCCCTGTTTACCTGTCTCTCACACTATCACTTCTGAGAGCCTAGAGCATGTTTTCCATCATTTGGATGATTTAAGCCTCCACTTTCTCCTCCTCAAAGTCCTCCTTTTTCTCCCTCTCACCGCCTTCGGACCCAGGGTCAGATTAGCATAAGGCGTTCTGGAAGTGTCAGGCGAGCTGGCCTCACTGGTGGGCTGGTTTTAGCGGTTTGTGGACTTTTCAATGTCTGGTGGGCAGGTTTTTACTATTTAATTTTTTCGGATAACAAAAATGCACACGTTACTTACTATTTGCTTCATACCGTGATTTTGTACAGGCCGAGTGCGAGTGAAGACTCAGCGAGCAATATAGCTCAGCAGTCTGAGTCCAAATCTTCGTGAATCGTGCGCCAAACGCGGTTTACAGTTTGTACAAGGGTGCGGAGCCAGGGCTTTAAGTGGGGGGGGGTCTGTGGGGGTCTGAGCACCCCCAGTTTTGTTTGGGGGGGCCTCGAAAGGGGTCTCTAGGGGGCTCTATTTTCGGGCCTCAAAGGTCAAAGGTAGGGTGACCAGACGTCCCGGTTTTTGTTGGTGTTTCGGGTGAGCATGCGCGAGCACCGCTTAAGGCGTGACGTCATTGTAGCAGGAAGGGAAATCCTTTGAAGAGAGACACTTTCTCTCGGGATTTCCCTTCTCTTTGAACACGCAGCGCCACCTACGTCATCGTGCCAGCCATCGGCACAACAACAGCTGGTTAGAACCGGCACGACCCTGCTTTTACGGCCTGCAGCAAGATTTCTCCAGCAACCAGTGTGACCCTGCTCTGCCTTAAAGCAAGCGAGGGACGAGGGTCTACAACAGAATCCAGCAGCAGTGAAAAGGAAACTTACCTTCGTGACGCCTCCCCAGCCCTACCAGCACCGTCGGGACCCTGCCTCCGCATCAGAGCTGCCTCAGCCAGGATCCTTCTGAAGCCACACAAGACTTGCCCTCCCAGCCTGCAAGCCTGCAACGTGAGTATTTTAATGGCCGTTTCATGATTTTCTTAAGCACACAATGCTAGTTATCTTGATTTAGACCACGCCCCTACTCGGATAGGCCACACCCCTTTAAGAAATTTGCCACGCCCCTTTTAGAGCACCCCCAGTTTTTTTCCCCCACTTAAAGCCCTGTGCGGAGCCAAAGACGTTGGACCAGATGGAAAGTGACCTCTGCTGTGGCCACTGACCAGGCTCAAGTTGCATTTGGCTGGGTGGGATCCAGCGTGTGGCAGGGAATCTGAAGGGCACGACGAACATGAACTAAAAGACAACCATCCCGACAGTTAAAGAAGACGACCCAGTGTCCCAAAATGGCAGGTTAGTGTGGTTAGCAAACAAAGGCAGGAATGATTGAAGTGACGCTTGATATGGGGTCAGCCCTGCTACTGCTATAGAGAGCTTTCTGTAACCCGAAGTGCACAGCCTATTCTAGAGTGCTTGCAGGTTCCAAATCAAGCATTGTTTAAATATTTTCAACCTCTCCTGCAGTCTCACTAGACCGTTTAGCACCATGGGGGATTAATATTTTCTAAAGCTCTCTCATGCCTTTTAGCTTCGACGTTCGATACTAAACGTGAAACTCTAGGCCTAGTATCCCTCCCGTTTAATTCTTAACTTCCGTTTAAAAATTGCAAAGTAATTGCATGCTGGAAGGTATTGCGCCCTTAAATTATATAATTACAACTTTAAACGGGGAGGGGGGCACTCAATTTCTTGCTTAGTTCCCAGGGTTTCACTAATCAGACACATTTATTTTGCTAGTTC
Source organism: Calotriton arnoldi (assembly GCA_963921515.1). Taxonomy (NCBI): domain Eukaryota; kingdom Metazoa; phylum Chordata; class Amphibia; order Caudata; family Salamandridae; genus Calotriton; species Calotriton arnoldi. The sequence continues at coordinate 1,843,081 of CAWUFW010001051.1, forward strand.
AATTAAAATATTTGAATAAGGCAATAAAATATATATAGGGATTTCATGCTTTATACTGTGATTTCAGGCTTCGCAAATTTCAGATATTTATGCCATAAAACGGATATAGCTACTTTATTTTACTTGGAATACAGTGTCACTCAACCCGATACTCATAATGCTTCGAAATGTCAAACACAAGCACACTGAAAACATAGTAATGTGGACATAAAACAAGCATTTGCAATGCAATCGGTCTCGCCTTTGGGACCTTATATGTATTTAGCTATGCAGCACATTAGCCTGGGTGCTGAAACATCTGTTCTTTAACATGGAGGGAAAGTAAGCACCAAACTGCGTGATACGCCAGGTATGGAAACACATTGAGAGAAATATTGCCTTTCAGCGGGAAATGGTATAGTCCAAAGCTCTGTTTTTAATATAAAATCAGAGCCTTCGGTGGTCATATCACTGAAAATACAAGATTTGAAAAAAATATTATTGTCTACAGGTGCTCGTGGAAGACAATTTCTATGGACTGGAATCTACAGAATGCTAAAGTGATTCTGGTATTTTACTGACCTCTGCTGGTCGTTTTCTATCGAGAAAGTTAAATAGAGGCAGTTGCCAGAAAAATTAAAAAAAGAAAGTCCCTCAGCAGAAAGCAATTCTGCTATTTTACTGACCTCTACTGGTCGTTTTCTATCAAGACCGTTAAATAGAGGCAGTTGAACAGAAAAAAAGTCCCTAACCGGAAGCAGACTAGTCCTAGGGCTGATCTCCAGAGCCCACAAAGAACATACACATATAAGTATATACTAAAGTATATACAAGAGGTCTCGAATGCTCGACCTAAAAACGAGAACTTGCTGCTATGCATCGGCCTCATGTCACACTGACTCCTTCCCCATCCGTTGAAATAATGCTTCAGCCGAAGTGTAAGGCACGAGTCTCCTGTGCTGTGAAACTGAGGGAGGGGCAGACAGCAAAACAAGCCTTCTTGCCAGCCTGCCTGCTTCCCAGAAAGAAATGTAAATGTGCTCAACTGGTCACTCTGTATATGTAAAAGGTGCCTGGAAGCCTTTAATTGATGGAATTTCATGAAGCTTCTGTATGAGCGTAGGATCTGCTTCTTATAGTTACCCCCACTTTTTGCTGATGTCTCACTGTTTTTGGCCTAGTCTGACTGGGATCCTGCTATTCAGGAACCCAGTCTATCTGCTTTCTCCTATAAATTGCATACATGTACTTTAGGTACACTCCAGATTGGATACTGGGGTACCCTTAATAGTCCCTAGTATATGGTACACCATGTACCCAGGGCATGTACCCCAGGGGCATCCTATGGGCTGAGGCATGTATAGTGGCGCCCCTGAGAGGCCATTCAAAATGACACCACAGGTCTGCTTCTGCAGCCTGTGTAAGGAGGGGCATGCACCCCTTACTTAGATATAGGTTACCTATATCTATTCTAAATCACTGCACATATAAACCTATCAGTCACCCCTATGGCAGGCCATATCAATCCTGAAGGCAGGGTGCTGGGTTTTGTGTGAGAGGGTGCCCCTGCATGAGCAGAGCCCCTCTACAGCCTTCGGAACCTATTCTCCGGGGTTGTCTGTGATGCAGCCAACCATATATATTTAAGTGCTTTATAACCTCGCGGTAAATGCTAACTTTAAAACGGCTGCTTAGAAACATGTCGTGTTTGGTGTCAAGCACCTTGGAATCATACCTCTCCGCCAGTAACTGGCGGGGGAGGTATGATTCCACCCTCCTAGAGGGACTTATGTGAAACACCGGTATACCCGGTACCAGCTTTCTCGACCTGGGCATCACAAAATGGATGCTGCCAGCCACAGACACGAGTCTGCCCTCCTGCTGCTGAGCCAAGCTCGAGCAGGGGAAGGCCTGACAATAGGTTTCCTGTCGCAGGAAGGTGTGACCACCTCCCAGACAGGCTTTAGTGTATTGGGGCTGGGTGGGTGCACTCAGAGTGCCAGAAAGTCTGCACTGGGGGCACATTTGGTGTCCCCATGCATAGTCCGTCTCAAACCAGTTGCAGGAGCCATTTGCTCCTGCTCTGGCGCGAAACTGGACAAAGGACATGAATGTAACCACCCCTCTGTCCTGCCCCTCCCCTAGGAGGGTCCCCAGAGTCAGTCCAACCCCTTCCCTGGGTATAAAGTGGGAAACCTGATTACAGGACATTGGATTTTACCTGGACTAAACTCTGCAACAGAAACCAAGTACTTTGACGGTCTACACTTCGCTGGACGACTGAAGAATCTCCCTTGGAGTAAAGGAGTTACTCCCCTGCAGCAGCAGGCACCTAGACGCATCTGACCGGTTTGCATCTCCCGAGCTCCTGAGGACTCCGAACATTTCTGAAACACAGTAGGTGGGTTCCTGAGTGTCCCTGAGGTCGATCTACTCTCTCAGCAATACTGAGTCCAGTATCCCTCGTGGGGACCGTGCAACCCGAACCCCTGTGCACCGTGTACTTTTGCAGCAGCATATGCTTCTTGGCGATCCCTGAGGCTGTGCTTTGGACTACGTGTAGTCCCGACCCCGAGCAGAATTTCCACCGAAGATCTCTGACCTCCACTCCACGAGTGCTCTGTGGGCTGGTGCTTTGTGAATTCGCTAGAGGTCCCCTCTCGATCCCTGGTCCGTTGGCCTGTGGGTCCTGGTGAGGGTCACTTTGATTTTCCTTGGGCTTCCCTGGTTGCTCCAGACGTGCCCTGACTTCCCATAGCTTGGAGAGTCTCCTGGACCTTGCTGGTCCTCACCGTAACCGGTTTCCTCTGCCAGCGTGGGTTGCCTTTGCCAAGGCTTGTTAGTGTTCAATCCGGACACTGACCCCTCAGCACTCGACATCCTTCGTGGGACAGCTCACCTCCGGACTTTGGTCGTCGTCGACGTCTCCTGGTCCCCGTGGCTGCAGAGTCAAGCATCCTATCTTCGCACCTGAAGCACCCGACATCGGTGGGCATTCGTCTATCGAGCCGCTGGTCACACTGAAGTGACCCAGGCTCTTTCCCTCTGCTTTCAGGTTCTTCTCACCTCGGATCCAGGCTTGGATTCCACCGGACACTTTTCATCTTCCCGGCAGCAGCACTTCTTCGCATCACGCCATTGAAAACTACGAGGGTTTTTGACACCACTTGACCCCTATGCACCCAGCTCCTCTGGGATAGGTAACACGGGTACCTCGGTACTCAAGGGTGCTGGCCAAAGAGTTTGCTTGAAGTCCTCTCCGAAGTGTCCTTAAACTGTAATTTTCCAACCGCGACTTTCTTAGAGTTGTACGGAGCACGCGTCTGTGTTCCCACACTGCACCCGTCCTCCGTGGGCTGCCTGTGTCACTCCTTTGTGTTGTTCCTTGGGGTCCCAGCGATTCTACGTGCTCTAGGCCCTGTGTCTAGTGAAGTCGTTATTATACCATTTTTTTTAGTATATGGTTCGGTCTCCCCCTGGAGCCCGCTGTGTATTGTGCTATTTACTGCCGTTCTATTGATTAAGTATTGTGTGCTTTATGTTCTAATCTCACAGAGAGATTAGTAGAGTGTTTAGTAATAAATACACTTTTTTTATATAACACTTGTGTGGTTCTCCTTTCATTTGATCACTCAGGAGGTTCTGTTCTGGTAAAACAAGCTGCTTTACATTCCTTCAAGACTTAGCCTGAAGGCTGCTCTCCATAGCTACCACTAGGATAGCTTTCTATAAAGGTTATCTTTGACCTAATCACCATAAGGGTCATTTGGACTGGTGCAAGGTGCCCACTTTAATTAGTGGACAGCATATACCAGGCCAACTTCTCACATTGGTGTGCAGCGGTTGGGATTCAAGCTTGCTATTGTTTTACCAGATAAATCTCATTGAGTGATTAACTGAAAACCACTAAAAGTACTAGGTACATATAATACATCAAGATTAGAATAAAGTAAGTTCTACTGAACTTGGAGTTGGGTAAGTCAAGAGTCTAGCACACCCTTTCTACAACTCAAGAGAGTTTAGTCTCCACTAGGTTAGGTAGGTGCCTACACCACATAACACTAGTATGTCTTCTAGAGGAGAAGCCACAGGCTCTCTGCCAACTAGGTATGACCATCTCACATTCCAAGAATTGAGAAATATGTGTACATCTAGGAAGCGGAGGACAGGGAGAAGTGCAAGCACCCAACGTCTCAGAGATGTAGCTCTTAGATGACCTCAGAAAGACCCCAGGGTCCGATGAAGTAGAAAGAGTGGGTGGGACAGGAGATGAGGAAAGAGCAGGAAGTGAACACTTCTTTGATCTGGACTCAAACCCTTGCCAGGGGGATCAAAATGATTCCAACCTGGAAAATCTAACTCTTCCTTCAGGTGGGGGAGAAGGCCCCAGTGGCCCTCTCTTTACTCCACCAGGAAGAGTACAGAGTTTGCCTAGAAGATCCAGAACTCCCTCTGTGGAGTCTAATCATTCAGGTACTTCTGTAGGGACCTCTGTATCTAATAGGAGAGAATCCTCTTATGATAAGAAGTGCCAATTACTAGAGATTGAGAGAATCAAGCTCAGGCTCAAGAAAGAGCAATTGGCCCTAGACAGGGAATCCCTAGAGCTCCAGAGAGCAACCAGAAGACTGGGACTAGAGTCCCATGGTGGCTGCAACAGTGTCCCTAGAACTAGAGAGTATCCTCATGATCATAGGACCTTGAACAAGATAGTCCCTCCCTATCAGAGTGGGGATGACATCCACAAATGGATAACTGCACTGGAGAGGGCTGTAAAGTACAGAGTCCCTCAGGAGCAGTGGGCAGCTATCTTGTGGCTCTCCTTTGCTGACAAAGGTAGAGATAAGCTCCTCACTGTTAGAGAAGAGGATGCTGACAATTACACAGTCTTGAAGAGTGCTCTCATTGATGGGTTTGGCTTAACCACTGAGCAATACAGGATTAAGTTCAGAGACACCCAGAAGGCACAGACTCAGGACTGGGTAGACTTTGTAGTTTGTGCTACTAAGGCTCTGGAAGGCTGGTTACTTGGCAGTAAAGTGAATGATTTTAAAGGATTGTACAATTTAATTATGAGGGAGCAGATCCTCAATAATTGCCAAAATCAGTTGTTGCATCAGTACCTGGTGGACTCTGATCTGACCTCTCCCCAAGAATTGGGAAAGAAGGCAGACAAATGGGTCAGAACCAGGGTGAAGCAGAAAGCTCAGAACCAAGGTGGTGACTCTAAGAAGCAAGATGCTAAGACCTCAGATAAGGGTGGGGAGAAGGGTAAAGACCAGAAGTCTTCACAAGGGCCCCAAAAATCTGCATCTGGGGGGGGGGAGGAGTCACAATCAAACAAGGGTAAAGGCAAAAAGAAACCTTGGTGTCATATCTGTAAAGAGAAGACCCATTGGACAAAGGATGCCAATTGTCCAAGGGCCAAGGATTCTACTCCTACCACCACTGCCCCTAAGGCCCCCTAGCTCAGTTCCAAGTGGTGGTACACAGAACAAGGGTATAGTAGGGTTAACCTTGGTGGGATCTGAGATGGGTTCTGGCCTAGTCAGAACTCCAACTCAGGTTGTGTTAGTCTGTGATGGAGGCATGGATATTGCCTCCTTATTTGTAAGTCCCAGTAACTTGGGCAAGTTCAGACAACAGCCTTTGATCAATGGTAAGGAGGCCATGGCATACAGGGACACAGGTGCAAGTGTCACAATGGTGACAAAAGAACTTGTGGGCCCTGACCAGATCATACTTGGTGAGATGTACCAAGTGACCAATGCAAGCAATGTCAGGACAGACCATTCCTTGGCAGTTGTGAATTTCACCTGGGGAGGGGTAACTGGCCCTAAGAAGGTTGTGGTAAGTGCAGACCTCCCTGTAGAATGCTTATTGGGCAATGATTTGGAGACTTCAGCATGGGCTGAAGTGGAACTCAGGACACATGCAGAAATGCTGGGCATCCCTGCAGATGTGTTTGCCATGACTAGGTCATAGGCCAAAATGTATTCTACTGAACAGGCCCTGTATCCTGGAATAATGGACTAGGTGCCTTCCAAGAGAAGGAGCAGTAGGGGTAAGGCAGTGTCTTCCCCCCTGCCTCTCAGTGAGGATCAGACTCTTGAAGGAGCTGATCTTAGTCCTGAAGAAGGAACTGTCCCAGAGGAACTTGAACCTGACCAGGTTGAGTTCTTGGGGACAGGGGGCCCTTCCAGGGCAGATCTGAGTCAGGAGCAGCAGAACTGTCCTTCTCTTGAACCCCTCAGACAGCAAGCTGCTGCTGAGGCTGCTGGGAGTGCCAGTGGGTCCCATAGGATCTACTGGGATGATGGACTTTTATACTCAGAGGGTAGAGACCCCAAGCCTGGTGCCACCAGGAGGTTGGCTATACCTCTGAAGTTTAGAGGCTTCCTATTGACACTGGCACATGATATCCCATTAGCAGAACACTTAGGCCAAAACAAGACCTGGGACAGAATTGTCCCTCACTTTCATTGGCCTCACATGTCTGAGGACACAAAGGAGTTTTGTCGCTCCTGTATCACTTGCCAAGCCAGTGGTAAGGCAGGTGGTACTACAAAGGCCCCCCTGATACCACTACCTGTGGTGGGGGTTCCCTTTGAGAGGGTTGGGATTGACATAGTCGGTCCCATGGATCCTCTAACTGCATCTGGGCACAGATTTATACTAGTGGTGGTGGACCATGCCACTAGGTATCCAGAGGCAATTCCCCTAAGGACTACCACAGCTCCTGTTGTGGCTAGAGCCCTGCTTGGAATCTTTTCCAGAGTGGGTTTCCCTAAGGAGGTAGTATCAGACAGAGATGCAAACTTTATGTCTGGGTACTTGACTGCAATGTGGAAGGAGTGTGGTGTGAATTACAAATTCACCACCCCATATCACCCACAATGCAAAGGTTAGTTGAGAGATTCAACAAAACCCTCAAGGGCATGATAAAAGGTCTCCCTGAAAAGCTTAGGCGCAGATGGGACATCCTTTTGCCCTGCCTTCTCTTTGCCTACAGAGAGGTTCCTCAGAAGGGGGTTGGTTACAGCCCTTTTGAACTTCTGTTTGGACATCCAGTTAGGGGTCCTTTATGTCTAGTGAAGGAGGGATGGGAGTTACCTCTCAAACCCCCTAAACAGGATATTGTGGACTATGTACTTGGTCTCCGCTCCAGGATGGCTGAGTACATGAAGAAGGCATCCAAAAACCTTGAGGCTAGCCAGGAATTGCAAAAGGCCTGGCATGACCAAAAGGCTGTTTTGACTGTGTATCAGCCAGGACAGAAAGTATGGGTGTTGGAGCCTGTGGCCCCAGCAGCCCTCCAAGACAAGTGGAGTGGACCTCATACTATCATTGAGCAGAAGGGAGAGGTTACCTACCTGGTGGACCTTGGAACTCCCAGGAGCCCCCATAGGCTGCTCCATGTGAACAGGCTCAACATGGGCTTGCTCATGGTTACTGATGAGGGACATGAGGAAGAGAGTGATTCACTCCCTGACCTGCTCTCACAGAACCCTGATGATGGTTCAGTTGATGGTGTAGCCTTGGCAGGCAGCCTCACTGACCAGCAGCAAACTGATTGTAGGCAAGTCCTGAATCAGTTCAGACATATGTTTTCACTGACTCCAAGTCAGACGACCTGGTGCACTCATGAAGTGGACACAGGTGACAGTCTGCCTGTTAAAAATAAGATTTACAGGCAACCTGACCAGGTCAGGGACTGAATCAGGACTGAAGTCCAGAAAATGTTGGAGCTGGGAGTAATTGAGCCCTCAGATAGCCCTTGGGCTAGTCCAGTAGTCTTGGTACCAAAACCTCACACCCAGGGAGGTAAGTGAGAGATGAGGTTCTGTGTTGACTACAGGGGTCTCAATGCAGTCACTAGGACTGATGCCCATCCAATACCCAGGGCAGATGAACTTATAGATACTTTGGCCTCAGCCAAGTTTCTGAGTACATTTGACCTGACAGCTGGTTACTGGCAAATCAGATTATCTGAGGATGCAAAACCAAAAACAGCATTTTCAACCCCTAGTGGGCACTACCAATTTGTGCTGATGCCCTTTGGCTTGAAGAATTCCCTGCCACTTTTCTTTTTTTTTCTTCTCCAAAGCAGTAAATACAGAGATATAACAGTTCGACTCCCACCCCTCCACCCCCAACAACCACGAGATGACTATGTTTTCAAGGACACAAATAATAACTAAAAAAAAAAATATATATATGTATATATATATATAAACCAAGAAATTGGGTTGTAAATCAGAGAAAAAGAAAAAAAAAATAGAAATAAAACTGAACAGACAAGCGGTAAGTAAGAAGAAAAGACGAGGAAAGTACCACAAAAAAAAAAGAAAAAAAAAGAAAATACGTAAATATAGAAGGAAGAAAGAAGAGAGAGCATAGTCAGGACTACAGCCAGCCATGAGCTGCCCTCCTCAGAACTAAGTATTTAGCCATTTGGGCCAGGCTGTGCCAACCAGGAGGTGAGAAACCCCAAATCTCCAGCCCCTTCTTTCGCCCTTTACGACCTTTTTAGCATATACAGCCTTTTCAAGGTGGTAGGTCGCCATTAACCTAGCCAACCATTGGGAAAAAGGAGGGGGTCAGTCTCTATCCATGCTGAAGCAACACAGATCCTCCACACTGTCATAGCGACAAAGATAAACGCTCCACCCCTTACCCTGTTGGCCTCCTCTTGTGTCCCCAACAGGATGGTTATGGGGGTCAACACTAGAGCCTGAGAAATAACCCTCCCCAGAAAGTCCTGTACTTTAAGAAGGACTGGAGTAAGTTTCGGACAGGTGGCGAACATGTGTATTGCGTCAGCTCCAAACTCCGAACATCGAGGGCACAGCGTTCCCTTGCCTACTCCCCATTTGGCAATTTTACTAGGAGTAATATATAAGAAAAAGATGGTTTTAAAGTGTTGCACCTGCAGTTTAGCTGACAGCAAGTCGCTTTGAGAAAGTTCCAGTGATTTATAAAACGTACTATGTGGGGCCTCCAGTTTTACAAGCCATTTATCTGCTATTCTAGGTAGGTCGTCAGGGGTTTGACTATTTAGTGCGGAGTATATATGACCTATCCGGGGAGTCACTGGGGCCCGTAACCTTTTGATGAATTCGATTTCTGAAAACCCTGCTGGTCCCCCAGCCTTTCGAGAAAGAAAGTCATGTATAGTAAAATATTTAAAGGCGTCTTGGTTTTTCAATCCATATTTGTTTTGTAAATCTGCAAAGGATTTAACTCCTTCGCTACAAATTAGGTCTCCTAACTTTATAATACCAGCTTTATACCAGTCTAGTAGATAAGACCTGCCAAAGATAGCAGGCAGGTTGCCGTTTGCATTGATAGGGGAGTAATAATTAAGTCTGCCCAGCCAGTATATTCTGCGGATATTGCGGAAAACCTTAAACGAATTCATCAGTGTCTTAAATCTGACATGCTTGTAGTATCCGAAAGATACCCGTCTAAGAAGACAGCCGCGGGTCTCCTCTCCCAGTAGGAGCTGAAATGGTGAAGGAAGCCCGGTTGAAAGAGAGAAAGAGTATTCCTTCACCAGTTCAGTACTATATTGCAGAACTGAAGCCCAGTAATAAAGCAGAAATATTAGGAAGAGCCCAGCCACCCCGCTCCCTGGGGAGGGACAGTTGCTTTAGAGCCCGCCTAGGCTGTGAGTAAGCCCAAATAAATTGCGAGAAGATTTGCTGAAATTTCTGCAACTTAGTTTTGCTGAATTCCAGTGGAATGGCCCGGAAAAAGTATAGCAATTTCGGAAAGTAAGTCATTTTTATTACATTGCTTCTACCCACGATAGTCAGGTGTAAATTGTCAATTTGTTTAAGGGCTCGCTTTGTTTCAGTGGCCAGAGGGGATAGGTTCTCAGTTACAATTTGGTCTATATCAGCAGTTAATGTTACCCCTAAATATTTGGCCTTCGGGACAATCCGACTATCAATCCAGTTAATTTCTTTATTGACTATTATTTGGGTTTTCTTTTGATTCAGTGCGTACCCCGAGATTTGCCCAAATTTCTGTGCCTCCAATTCCAATGCCAAAATAGCACTCTCAGGTTCAGGGGTGGTTATGGCCAGGTCGTCAGCGTAGGCCATAATTTTGGTGTTGCTTCCCTGCATGCTTACTGCCAGGATTACTGGATTCTTTTCAATTTTCTTGATTAGGGGATCTATATAAAGGGCAAAGAGCAAAGGGGAGCAGGGGCACCCTGCCTAGTGCCCCGAGAGATGTTAAATAGCTCAGTTAACCCCCCGTTAATCAACACACAGGCCGTCGGGCTCTGATACAGAGCTTGTACAGCCTGCGTAAGTTTTGGCCCGAAGCCCATCCTCCTCATGACACACCACAGGAACCGCCAGGAGACCCGATCAAAGGCTTTTTCAGCGTCTAATAATATCAGTGACATCGGGTCTCCCGCAACCTGTGCTGCGTCAAACAGTGTGATAGCCCGCCTAATGTGTTCGGTAGTACTTTTCTTTGGAATGAATCCATGTTGCCATTCTGATACCAGGGACTCAACTACTGAAGACATTCTTATTGCGAGGATCTTGGAAAAGACTTTGGAGTCACAATTTATAAGTGTGATAGGCCTGTATGAGCCCATCTCTAAGGGTGGTTTGTCTTTTTTAAGAAATATAGATATTTTAGCATTGGACCAAGAGGCAGGAGGGGAGGCCCCATTAAATATAGCGGTAACTACAGCCAGAAAGATAGATTTTATTTGAGGAGCGAAAATTTTATAAAATTCCACAGGAATGCCATCCATTCCTGCAGCTTTCCCATCAGGCAGACTGACTAAGGCTTCTGTGATGTCATCCCAGGTCGGAGTAACATCCAATAGCTCGCAATTATCCTGGCTAAGCTGCCTTAGATCTACCGCTTTTATATAGTTGATAATTTCAATTTCTCCTAAGTCGGTTGACATACTATTCTCTTCTGTATATAACTCGGCGTAGAATTCTCGAAAACCCTCTTGTATTTTAGTAGGATCACTGGTCTCTATCCCTGTTGACAATTGGATTGCAGATATTTCATTGCTTGTAGCCTGCTGCCTGGTGTTAATAGCAAGATGGTGACCAATGCAGTCGCTACACTCGTAGTTTTTTTCCCGTATTGCTGCCCACTTGGCTGCGTTTTTTTCTGAAAATACTGCCCCTATTTCCGCCTTTATGAGTATTACTTCTTGTTGAGTGTTCTCAGTGTCCATTCCAGTTTGAGCCATTTGGACTAATTTCATTTCTGCTTTTTTTAGTTTATCCTGGAGATCACACATTATTAGTTTTTCTTTCTTGTTTTTCCTGATTGAGAATCTTAGAGTCTCTCCCCGAATACCTGCTTTCAGTGTGTCCCAAACTATCATAGTCGGGGCCGTACCTATGTTTATTTCCAGAAAGTCCTGGATCCATACCTGAATATGAGACCGATAGCCTTCATCTTGCAATAGCGCTTTCTCGAAACTCCATCTTGGTGTTTCTTTCCAGTTCCCCAATCCCCCAATGTTTAAAATGAGTGGATTGTGGTCCGACATGAAGCGTGGAGCAATGTCTATGGTACATTTGCTTAATAGAGAAGATGAGATTAAAAAATAATCTAGTCTAGCAAATGTCCGGTGTGGGGCAGAAAAGTAGGTATAGCCGGGTTGAGTAGAGTTTATATTAGGCCAAACATCACTTAACCCATGAATTTGGGCTAGATTAATAAGTGCTTGGTATACTAGGGGTTTTCTACCTTTATACCTCCACTTGCTGTCCATTTTCCAATGACAAGGCAAGTTAATATTAAGATCGCCACAAATGATTATTGGAGTAGGCCAGTGAGCTAGCTCCCCAGAAATCAAATTTATGATCCCTGGGTCGTCTACATTACTTCCATAGATTGAGCACAAGGTAAAAGGGGATTAGGGGAAAGATGGCATTCAGAAATTACCCATCTACCCAGTGAGTCAGATTTAACGCGGGGATTTTTTAGAAGAAGTCTCTTTTCAGCCAAAATGCCTACCCCTTTAATTTTGGCACCCTGTGTAGTAGCCCCCACAACCTTAAACCATAACGAGTTTAGTAAATGTTTTTGTGATCCCTCTATGTGAGTCTCCTGGAGGCAAATAATATCGCCCCCCAGAAAGCGCAAACCTTGCGCTACTTTTTGCCTTTTTAATGCATCATTCAGCCCACAGATGTTAGCAGAGATAAACCTGAGTGAATTTATTTTAGCCATTTGGATATTTTAAAAAGATTTAAGCCGGAAATTTCTTGATCCTTTGAGTGCACTTCATTTGGTGAATTTTTTAGCCTTACCCAATGTCTAGGTGAGTAATTATGTGTGAAAAGGTGTCCTTGATTCCTCTGTGTCATTCTAGATACCCCTCCTCCCCCCCCAACCCACCCCCCCTTTCTTTGAGCAATCAGGAATAACCTGAAAGATGGTAGTCAGTAGTGAGTCTCAGCCGCAGACCACGCCTAAAATATGTTCGTTATGAGTTCGGCTAGATCCCCCTCAGCTAGATAGACAAATTTTAAATTTAACATACAACTAGCCTGTTGAGAGAAAAAAAAAACCCAGGGAGTGAAGAGGAACGAGAGAAAGCCAAAATGGAGAAATAACAAAATATATTCCTCCTTAGCCCTCCCCTGCCCTGCCCATGCCCGAGTGGTAGTCTCTTTATTTTGGGCCCTTCTTAGATTTAATCTCGTCCAGGTATTCCCCTGCCTTAATTTCAGACAAGAAGATTTTTGTACCCCCATTAAAAATTACTTTAAGTCTGGCAGGGTTCATTAGGTATACTTGTGCTCCCAGTTGCTGGAATGGGGAGATTAGTCGTCTAAGACGCCATCTTCGCTCTACTGTCTGGTGGCAAAAGTCGGGCTTTGCAAAAAATGTTATTCCATTAGCCCCCTTCTTAGAGTTTGGGCGAGCCTGATCGTATATTAATTGCCTCAAAAGGAAGTTCCCAAAGTACACCAGGAACACCCTTGGTTGTCCACCCGCTGCACTGCTGCCATCGCGCTGTCGCCTAATGTTAAAGGGAAAACGGTGTGCCCTCTGCACCTCGCGGTCCCAATCCCAGCCTGGATGTTCGGGGAAGGATTCTTGCAAGAGTTTTACAATGAAGCGCCTGGGATCTTCGCCTTCCTTCCTCCGGGATTCCAAGCAAGCGAAGGTTGTTTCTGCGTTGGCGATTTTCCTGTTCCTCCAGTTTAGACATTATATCCACTAGGCAGGCAGCGTTGGTCTCGCTCTGCTTTTTGACAGCCGTGGACTCAATTTCCAGGCATTCGGTACGCCCCTCAATCATAGAAACACGGTCGCTTATATCAGTATATGTTTTATTCAGTCGTCTTAGGCCTCCTTGCAACTTTTTAGCAGCCCCTTTGGCTGCGCGGTTGTCTGCCCGAACCTCTTCCTGAAATTCTTTGATTGAGGCTAAGATTGAAGCTAGTGAGGGCTCCGAAATATCTGCCGGCAAGCTCTTTGCCTTTTCCCACTTTGTCATGTGGGAGTCGCTCGTCGTCAGCCAAGGGGTAGGACATCTGTGAGTCTGAGTAGTCCCACTTAAGTTGGCTACGTCTTTTGCCCTTACTCCTTGCTTTCTTGGATCTTTGCACCGTTCCAGTGTTTTGGATCGACTCCTCGCTGTCATCTTCACTTGTGTCAAGGCCCCCTCGTCGGAAGTGGTCCCTGTGCCATCAGACACCGAGTAAAAGTTCTCAGGCCCGGTTTCTGGAGTCCACGGTGCTTGTGCACCAGCGGCAGCTTCCAGGCCCAGGATGTAGTTAGTAATACCAGCCTCAGAGTTCATGGAGGGATCACCAGGACCATTCGTAGAACCACTCATGTAGGGGCAGCCGTCCGTGTTCTGAACTGTAACAGCTAAAGATAGCTGATTTTGCTGCTCGATTAGCCCCTTACAAATGACCACAGCAGGGAGACATGGGGAACTATTTAAGTTTTCAGTCGAGCCTTGTGGGCCCGCAATGATTCCTGCGTCAGCTTGCAGCACTTCCACTGGGGTTGCTTCTGTTAAACAGGTCTCTTGCTGCTGGCTTGGCACGGGTAGTTGGGAAGTTAACCGATCTAGGGGGCACACTCAAGGGGAGGAGTATGTATAGAAGTCTTGGTGTTTATAACAGGAGGCTGTCCTTTAGCACCCAAAAATATTTTAGCTATCGGTGGCTGAGCGCCTACTGAGTCCTTAGGCAACCCACCTCCCCGGACCTCCCCAGCAGCTTTTACTCCCACTAACCTCATGTCTAGATCGGGTGGTGCTTTCCATAAGAGCGGCGTCTCTAGACTCAGTGCTGGCAGTGGTCGCTTTCAGCTTGCTGCACTTCTTGACCCCCCTGCAGCTCATGATCCCAGGATTGCCCTGATGCTGTTGCCGCCGATTCCTCTCGTGTCCTGATAGGACTGAGGCAGTGAATGCAGCCAAGTCCGGGGCCAGAATTTCAGTTATCCAGAAGATCCAAGTAAAGAATAGAGTCCTCCAGCGCAAGGCAGGCAGCACACGGGAATCCGCGGGGGAAATATAGTAGATTACCGCGGCAGCTACTGTATACCGCTGTGAGCGAAGACCGGACGTCTGTGATCCTCCCGCCAGTAGTCTCCGCGTCTGTCCGTGCATCGCAGGGCGCCTAGCCGATCGGTTACGCAACTAGCGTGAGCGGCCGATCAGCGCGAGTGCTCACTCTGACTCCATCTTGCTCCCCCTTGTCGCCCAATTCTCAAGGCCCCCTGCCACTTTTCAAAGGTTGGTGAACAAAGTCCTTACAGGTCTGGAAGCCTATAGTGCAGCTTATCTAGATGATATTGCTGTCTTTAGCTCCACCTGGGAGGATCACCTGGTCCACCAGAGAAATGTTTTAGGGGCTCTGCAAAAAGCATGCCTCACTATCAAGGCCACCAAGTGCCAGATAGGGCAGAGTAAGGTTGTATACCTAGGCCACCTTGTGGGTGGAGGTCAGGTTCAACCATTGCAGAGCAAAATCCAGACCATCATGGACTGGGTTGCTCCAACTACCCAAACTCAGGTCAGAGCTTTCTTGGGCCTGACTGGGTATTACAGGAGGTTTGTCAAAGGATATGGATCTATAGTGACCACTTTGAATGATCTAACTTCCAAAAGAATGCCTAAGAAAGTTCAGTGGACAGTTAGCTGTCAAAAGGCATTTGATGACCTGAAGCAGGCCATGTGCACTGCTCCCATTCTGCAAAGTCCTGACTATTCCAAACAATTCATTGTTCAAACTGATGCATACGAGTTGGGGGCTAGGGGCTGTGTTATCACAACTGAATGAAGAGGGTCAGGATCAGCTAGTAGATTTTATTAGCAGAAGGCTGACCCCCAGAGAGAAACGTTGGTCAGCTATTGAGAGGGAAGCCTTTGCTGTGGTTTGGGCCTTGAAGAAGCTGAGGCCATACTTGTTTGGCACTCACTTCATTGTTGAGCGGATAGTCTGTGTAGTATTGGCCACAGGGTCAGTTCGGTTTTATGCTTGTTACTTTATGCTTGCCATTACTCTTATTTTAATTTGCACCTATCCTTAATCTTAAATTGCGCCGTTCGTGTAGATTGCCTCACCTTCACTCACTCGTCCTCAAGCAGTCAGCCGTAGTCCCCGGTCCGCCACAGCTTGTGCCGATTGAGCGGAGGGACGATAAGGCTTCACCCCACTTCCGGTGGTTAGCCCGGAAGCGCAGTCAGCGCTCCAGCCTCTGCACCACTCTCTCCTGGTCTACATAAGGCGGTGCAGGGCGCGGACGTGTGCCGAAGGCGTGCCAAAGGCAAGCCCATCTGTGCCCGTCCGCGCCAGACCGCCGCTAGGACCCCCTCTTACTCTGCATTCACCCCATGCTCTGGTGAGTGGTCCAGAAATGGCAAGAATACAATACTCTAGCCAAGAACTCAAACACCTTAATAAACTTTTTTCAGAACAACTAGCTTCCCAGGGCAATACAGTTACCAGTAATACGAAAGAAAAATCATGCCATAACGAACCAACATCCCCTAGCACACCCCAAACACCATGTAATTTGGCTTACACAAAAACCTCCAAATCACTAAAAGGGATGTATTTTAACGCACGCTCCATCCCAAAGCACACTATGGAAATATGGAGCCTTATGGACATGGAGATACCAGACATCTGCTTTATAACAGAATCCTGGTTACTTGAACACTCCTCCACAGATGTGGTAGTCGCCTTCCCACCCCAATATAATATAACCAGGGTGGATAGGAAGGGCAAAAGAGGAGGAGGCCTGCTAATCGCCACAACTCCCGGTATGACCATTACCACCCTAGAATCTACTAGTACAGATCAACTAGAAATATGTATTTTTAGAATAGATGGTCTTTCTCAGGTTACCTGGAGAGGAGCCCTGGTATATTGACCACCCGGCCCGAAAAATGATTTTACATATAAGCTGCTAGAGAATATTGCTCCACATGTGCTAGCCTCTGACTTTTTTCTCCTAATAGGAGACTTTAATCACCACGCAGAGATTTTATCTGACCCAGATACCAATCAGCTCATCACTAATATGAGCTCCCTCGGGCTTGTACAATTGGTGGATACCCCCACCCACTCTGCAGGACATACACTTGACCTAATATTTACAAACTCCCCGGGTATTACGGTGGAACCTCCATCCCCACTATTATGGTCAGACCATGATTTACTGAAATTCACCATCCCAGCCCATAAAATTAAAAGTGAGTTAAAGAACTAATCTGAATGGCGAAGGTCAAGGCGGAAAGTCACTCCCATCTCCTTTTCAACCCACTTTAACCTTCCGCCTAAATGCCAAGCAGATAACATCGATTTGGTAGCAATTTCCCTTGAGGGAGCCATAACATCTGCGCTTAATAAAGTTGCCCCCCTTACTAAAGTTAGATTTAAACCCAGAACCGCACCTTGGTTCACGGAACAACTGAAGGAAATAAAGCTCTCCTGTAGGACGGCGGAACAGAAATGGAGAAAAAACAAAAGCCAGATTGACCGTAAAAATATAGAAGTATCCACCGCAGCTATTTGGAGAACATCAAACAAGCAAAAAAATAGTTTCTCCTAAACCAGATAGAAAAAGCAGCAAACTCCAACAAGGAGCTTTACAACATCTTAAAAGAGTTCACGTCGCCTCCAGTACAGTCATCTATTTCCACCTCACAGAACTGGGTGGACTCCTTTCTAAATATTTTGATGACAAAATTAATGTAATTCACAGCTCCTTTTCACCTCAAGAAGACATTAATATCTCACGAAATTATCTCTCCGTTTCCACTGGTTCCCCTCCCATTTTGGAAGAATTCTCTCTATGCAATTTGGAAGATGTGATCAGAGCTATGGAAAAAATTAAATCTGGATCACCTGTGGATCCCATACCACCGCATTTCCTCCCAACCATTGCGCCTGTATTTCTGGATTACCTCACCGACCTATTTAATAGCTCGCTGTCACAAGCTGTTGTCCCTAAGATATGGAAGGCCGCCAGAGTCAGGCCCATCCTAAAAAAATCTACAGCTGACCCTAATCACCCAATAAACTATCGCCCTATCTCGCTTCTCCCCTATTTTGGGAAGATGTTTGAGTTATTGGTCAATAGACAGCTCGTCACTCATCTGGAAAGCCATGGTCTACTGGACTCGTCACAGTCCGGTTTTAGGGCCGCACACAGTACTGAAACAGCACTGGTAGAAGTTACAGATAACATCAGGCTAGCATTGGACAGAGGACAATCATCTATTCTCGTCCTGCTAGACCTATCTGCTGCCTTCGACACCATCTCCCACAGCATTTTAGATCTAAGACTCTGGGAGATTGGTGTCTGAGGGAAAGCCCTCAAATGGCTGAGGAGCTACTTAACTGATCGAGTCACTGCTGTTCAGATTGATGACATCGTTTCCAGCAATAGGCCAGTAAGGATGGGAGTGCCTCAAGGCTCTATTCTGAGCCCGACGCTTTTTAATCTTTACGTAACTCCGCTGGCCAAGGTGATCAGATACTACGGCTTTGATGTAGTGTCATATGCCGATGATACTCAGGTTCTGATCACTCTTGGCCCAGATCCAACTGACACGAAATCACGTTTTAAAAATTGCATGACCCATATCGACAGGTGGATGAACCTAAATCATCTACAACTAAACGGAGGAAAAACTGAAATAGTCCTCTTTGGCAAAGCACATCAACACTGGTCAAATGACTGGTGGCCTCAAACCCTTGGACCTTGCCCAGTCCCAAGACAATCAGTTCAGAACTTAGGCATCCAAATAGACAATCAACTGTCTATGAAAGATCAGGTCAACTACCTAATTGGTTCCTGTTTCGGCATTATGCAAAACCTACGCAAAGTTTTTAAATGGCTCCCGATGGAAGCCAGGAAGCCACTAGTCCAAGGCTTGATCATCAACCGTATGGATTACGGAAATGCTTTGCTGTCTTCAATAAATGAAGATCTTCTCACCAGGCTCCAAGTCCTGCAGAATACTGCTGCCAGACTGTTGCTGAATCTCTCTTCGGGATCCCCATTGGCTCCCAACTTGAGACTTCTTCACTGGCTTCCTGTCAGGAAACTGACCCGTTTCAAGATTCTCTGCCTAACCCATAAGAACATACACGGCAATGGTCCCGGTTACTGGAAAAAGAAACTCAGTTGGTACCGCCCATGCAGGGTTTTAAGATCCAGCAACAAATTCCTTCTAACACCCATCAAAATTCGTGCCACTAGAATGGGGAGGCGGGGGGGGGAGATCTTTTTCTTTCCTCGCACCCGCTCTCTGGAATAAACTGCCTTTACACTTGCGCGTTATCTCAGATCATAACTGTTTTCGCAGGGAGCTAAAAACCTGGCTGTTCAACTCCTAACTGGCTTCTGTCTAAACCAAACTCCTGAGCTTCCGCAAAGCGCCATGAGACTTTCGGGTGATATGTGTGCTAAATAAATATTCCTGATTTGATTTGATTTGATTGTTCAGACAGACCATAAGCCCCTCTTATGGCTAAAACAGATGAAGGGTGAAAGCCCCAAACTTTTGAGGTGGTCCATTTCCCTACAGGGGATGGACTATACAGTGGAACATAGACCTGGAAGTAACCAAGCCAATGCACATGGACTCTACAGATATTTCCCCTTAGAACATGAAGACTGAACTGGTCAAGGTTAGTTTAATGTCCTTCAATCAATCAATCAGGGGTTTGTTAAAGCGCGACTACTTACCTGTAAGGGTCTCAAGGCGCAGGGGGGGGGCGGGGGGGTTGCAGGTTCCAATCCATCAAGGAGGGGGTCTGTCGAAGAGCCAGGTTTTGAAGTTTCTTGCGAAGATGGGGAGCAATGTTGTCTGTCTGAGGTGGAGCGGAAGGGCGTTCCATGCTTTGGCCACGAGGAAGGAGAAGGAGCGCCCTCCCGATCTGGTCTTTCTGGTGCGGGGGACCACGGCGTAGGAGAGCTGGGCTGATCGTAGGGTCCTTTGGCGTGCGAGTCGGCTGTTCAGGTATGCTGGTCCGGTGCCATGGAGGGCCTTGTGTGCGTGGGTGAGTATCTTGAAGGTGATTCTCGCCTCGACGGGGAGCCAGTGGAGTGTGCGCAGGTGCTGGGAGATGTGGCATTGTTTTGGAAGGTTGAGGACCTGTCTTGCGGCGGCGTTCTGGATGTTCTGTAACTTGCGAGTGAGGATTTTGTTTATTCCGGCGTAGAGTGCGTTGCCGTAGTCGAGTCTGCTGGTGACCAGGGCGTGAGTGACGGTCTTTCGGTGTTCGAGGGGGATCCATTTGAAGGTCTTACGAAGGAGGCGGAGGGTGTGGAAGCAGGAAGACGAGACGGAGTTGATCTGGCGGTCCATTTTGAGCTCGGAGTCCAGGATGATTCCCAGGTTGCGTGCGTGGTCCGTGGGGGTTGGCGGGTTTCCGAGGGCGGGGGGCCACCAGGTGTCGCTCCAGGCGTCGGGGTTTGGGCCCATGATGAGTACTTCTGTTTTGTTGGTGTTTAGTTGTAGGCAGCTGTTTTTCATCCATTTGGTGACAGCTTCCATGCCTTCTCGAAAGTTGCGTCTGGCGGTGTTGGGCTCGTTGGATAGGGAGAGGATGAGTTGGGTGTTGTCTGCGTATGACAATGTTGAGTCCGTAGGTTCCGACGATGGGGGCGAGTGGAGCCATGTAGACGTTGAAGAGCGTCGGGCTGAGGGAGGAGCCCTGGGGAACTCCGCAGGTGGTAGGTGTTCCCCTGCCGGAGAGGAAGGAGCGGATCCAGTCGAGGGCCTTGTCCTGGATTCCTGCGTCGTAGAGTCTGCATATTAGGATGCGGTGGGAGACTGTGTCGAATGCCGCTGATAGGTCGAGGAGGATGAGGACTACTGTTTCTCCTTTGTCCAGTAGGGTGCGGATGTCGTCTGTTGCGACGAGGAGGGCGGTTTCCGTACTGTGGTTTTTTCTGAAGCCGGATTGGGAGGAGTCGAGGATGTTGTGTTCTTCAATGAATGTGGCGAGTTGGCTGTTGATGGCTTTCTCGATGACTTTCGCTGGGAACGGGAGCAGGGAGATGGGTCTGTAGTTTTTGAGGTCGGTGGGGTCCGCTGAGGGTTTCTTTAGGAGGGGGTTGACCTCGGCGTGTTTCCAGTCATCGGGAAACGAGGCGGTCGCCAGGGAGCGGTTGATGGTGTTGGCGGTTCTGTTGAAGATGTGGTGGGGGCAGGGGTCCATGGGGGCCCCTGAGTGGATTGACTTCATTGTCTTCAGTGTGTCTTCGGTGGTGAGGGCTGTCCAGTCGTCAATCGCTGGTTTCCGGGTGTCGGGGGTGGTTGGTGAGGGTTTAGTGTGGTGGTTGTCTTCGTCGAAGTTGTCGTAGATGCTCTTGATTTTGTGGTGGAAAAAGGTGCTGAGTTTGTCGCAGAGGTCTTGTGAGGGAGGGATGTCGGTAGACTCGCTGGTGGGTTGGGCGAACTCCTTGATGATGCTGAAGAGTTCCTTGCTGTTGTGCGCGTGGGTGGAGATTCTGTCTTCAATCGCTTTTTTCCTCGTTTCTCTGATGAGTTGATGGTGGCGGCTCTGAAGTTGTTGTGGGCTTCTGTGGATTTGGTGTTTCTCCAGGCCTTTTCGAGGCGGCGGCATGTGCGTCTGGACTCTCGAAGTTCGGTGGTAAACCATCTGACTTTCTTGGCGCGGGTATTGTTTTTCTTGAGGGGGGCTATGGTGTTGGTGCTGTCCGAGATCCATCTATGCAGGGTTCGGGCTGCGGTATTGGGGTCGTCGTTTTCCACGATGGTTGGGGTGGAGTTGTTGACTGAGGAGGTGAGCTGGTCGTCGGTGATTTTGGTCCAGTTTCTTCGTGGGAGCAGGTGCTGGTGTCTGTGGATGGTGGGTGTTCTGAAGGTGAAGTGGACGCAACGATGGTCGGTCCATGGGAGTTCGGTGGTGTGGCTGAAGGTGATGGAGTTTCCTGTAGTGAAGAGGGGGTCAAGGGTGTGTCCTGCTGCGTGCGTGGGCTCGGTCACGATCTGACGGAGTCCAATGTTGTGGAGGTTGTCCAGGAGGGATGTGGTGTTGGGGTCCAGTTGGTTGTCGAGGTGGAAGTTGAGGTCTCCCAGCAGGGTGTAGTTGGTGGATGCGATGGCCTGCGGGGAGATGATGTCCGTGATGGAGTTGGCGAGCGGTCCGCGGGGTCCAGGGGTCAGTAGATGAGGGTTCCTCAGAGGGTGGCGGTGGGGCTGGCGAGTATCTTGAAGTGAAGATGTTCCATCAGTTCTGTGGGCTCGTCGGGGAGTGTGCTCAGGCGGAGGCTGGATTTGTGGACGATGGAGATTCCTCCTCCTGGGCGGGTAGGGCGGTCCTTCCTGGAGATCTTGTATCCTTGGGGGATGGCGATGTCCGGTCCCGAGGTGGTGTTGGTCCAGGTTTCGGTGAAGAACGCTACGTCCGGGGTGGTGCTGTCGAGGAGGTCCCAGATTTCGGTGGTGTGTTTGTGAAGGGATCGGACGTTGAGGAGGATGCATTGCAGGGTCTTCGGTTCGTTGTGTTCTTGTGGGCGGGTTGTGCTGGATCCGTGTTCTTGGTGGTGCTGTAGGTGTGCCGGCAGCGGTGACAGCTGAAGGGTCCGTGGGTGTCGGCTGGTGATGCTAGCTTGCAGTTGTTGTTGCGGCCTGGGTTGAGTGCGTGGAGTGCTGCTGGATCGTAGCGTTGGTGGGGCGGAGGTCCAGGGTTCCTAGCGCTGGTCGGGTCGCGGACGGGCACAGACGGGCTTGCCTTTAATGCGCCTTCGGCGCGCCAGCAGCGCGGCCGCTGCGTGGCCGCACAGCGGCCGCCATTAAGTAGGGGTCGGGGAGGGCTGGACAGCTGGGAGGCGGGAGCGGGGAGGGGAGCTGGATTGGGCCGGTCGCGCTGGGGGGGAGGGGCCGCGGGGGCAGCAGCAGCGGGGAAAGGTAAAGGAAGGAAATAAGGGATAAAGAAAAAAGGGAAAATTAGCAGAAATAAGGCACAAAAGAGCAGAGATGCAGAAAAGTGCAGAAAGGTGAAAGCTAAAAGAGGGTAGAAAAACGAGTGAAAACGAGTGAAAAAGCAGAGCGAGAGGAAGGGAAAATGAGCAGAAATAAGGCACAAAAGAGCAGAGATGCAGAAAAGTACAGAAAGGTGAAAGATAAAAAAGGGTAGAAAAACGAGTGAAAACGAGTGAAAGAGCAGAGTGAGAGGAAGGAGACAGAGGTCCACTGGACCTCCAGGGATGAGGCGGAGGGAAACTTGCGGGTGGAGGAGGGCCTCGATCACCAACACTCGAGAGTGCAGGGGCAGGCCTCACTTAATGGTGGAGCTGCGAGGGTGGGAGAGCAATTTCACTGACAATGAGTCAGTGGTCTTGCTCCTTACGTTGGGGGGGGGGGTTGTGTAGGAGAGTAGGATCAGCTTCTTATAGTTACCCCCACTTTTTGCTGATGTCTCACTGTTTTTGGCCTAGCATGACTGGGATCCTGCTATTCAGGACCCCAGTCTATCTGCTTTCTCCTATAAATTGCATACATGTACTTTAGGTACACTCCAGATTGGATACTGGGGTACCCTTATCAGTCCCTAGTATATGGTACACCATGTACCCAGGGCATAGGTACCCCAGGGGCATCCTATGGGCTGAAGCATGCATTGTGCCGCCCCTGAGAGGCCATTCAAAATGACACCACAGGTCTGCTACTGCAGCCTGTGTAAGGAGGTGCATGCACCCCTTACTTAGATATAGGTAACCTATATCTATTCTAAATCACTGCACATATAAACCCATCAGTCACCCTATGGCAGGCCTTATCAATCCTGAAGGCAGGGTGCTGGGTTTTGTGTGAGAGGGTGCCCCTGCATGAGCAGAGGACCTCTACAGCCTTCGGAACCTATTCTCCGGGGTTGTGATGCAGCCAACCATATATATTTAAGTGCATTATAACCTCGCGGTAAATGTTAACTTTAAAACGGCTGCTTAGAAACATGTCGTGTTTGGTGTCAAACACCTTGGAATCATACCTCCCCGCCAGTAACTGTTGGGGGAGGAATGATTCCACCCTCCTAGAGGGACCTATGTGAAACACCGGTAGAGGTGTGGCGCCGCGGCTACGGCGACTGACGCTGGACGCTGGGGATCACGGTTCGATCCCTGGCTCCGGCGGCAGGGGTCTGCCCAGCACCATGCGACTCTGGGCAATAGCTCGCTTAATCTTCCCAACGGCCCCCAGCGCCGAGAGACCCCTTCGGGGGTGATTCGTGCGCTGGACTTACTTACTTTACCCGGTACCAGCTTTCTCGACCTGGGCATCACAAAATGGATGCTGCCAGCCACAGACACGAGTCTGCCCTCTTGCTGCTGAGCCAAGCTCGAGCAGGGGAAGGCCTGACAATAGGTTTCCTGTCACAGGGAGGTGTGACCACCTCCCAGACAGGCTTTAGTGTATTGGGGCTGGGTGGGTGCACTCAGAGTGCCAGAAAGTCTGCACTGGGGGCATATTTGGTGTCCCCATGCATAGTCCAGCTCAAACCAGTTCCAGGAGCCATTTGCTCCTGCTCTGGCACGAAACTGGACAAAGGACATGGGTGTAACCACCCCTCTGTCCTTCCCCTCCCCTAGGAGGGTCCCCAGAGTCAGTCCAACCCCTTCCCTGGGTATAAAGTGGGAAACCTGATTACAGGACATTGGATTTTACCTGGACTAAACTCTGCAACAGAAACCAAGTACTTCGACGGTCTACACTTCGCTGGACGACTGAAGAATCTCCCTTGGAGTAAAGGAGTTACTCCCCTGCAGCAGCAGGCACCTAGACGCATCTGACCGGTTTGCATCTCCCGAGCTCCTGAGGACTCCGAAGATTTCTGAAACACAGGAGGTGGGTTCCCGAGTGTCCCCGAGATCGATCTACTCTCTCAGCAATCCTGAGACCAGTATCCCTCGTGGGGACCGTGCAACCCGAACCCCTGTGCACCGTGTACTTTTGCAGCAGCATATGCTTTTTGGCGATCCCTGAGGCTGTGCTTTGGACTACATGTAGTCCCGACCCGAGCAGCATTTCCACCGAAGATCTCTGACCTCCACTCCACGAGTGCTCTGTGGGCTGGTGCTTTGTGAATTCGCTCGAGGTCCCCTCGCGATCCCTGGTCCGTTGGCCTGTGGGTCCTGGTGAGGGTCACTTTGATTTTCCTTGGGCTTCCCTGGTTGCTCCAGACGTGCCCTGACTCCCCATAGCTTGGAGAGTCTCCTGGACCTTGCTGGTCCTCACCGTAACCTGTTTCCTCTGCCCGCGAGGGTTGCCTTTGCCAAGGCTTGTTGGTGTTCAATCCGGACACTGACCCCTCAGCACTCGACAACCTTCGTGGGACAGCTCACCTCCGGACTTTGGTCGTCGTCTCCTGGTCCCCATGGCTGCAGAGTCAAGCATCCTATCTTCGCACCTGAAGCACCCAACATCGGTGGGCATTCGTCTATCGAGCCCCTGGTCACCCTGAAGTTACCTAGACTCTGTCCCCTCTGCTTTCAGGTTCTTCTCACCTCGGATCCAGGCTTGGATTCCACCGGACACTTGTCATCTTCCCGGCAGCAGCACTTCTTCGCATCACGCCATTGAAAACGACGAGGGTTTCCGACACCACTTGACCCCTATGCACCCGGCTCCTCTGGTACTCACCAGGGTGCTGGCCTTAGAACCTTCTATGTTCCAGAGGGTTTGCTTGAAGTCCTCTCCAAAGTGTCCTTAAACTGTAATTTTCCAACTGCGACTTTCTCATAGAGTTGTACGGAGCACGCGTCTGTGTTCCCACACTGCACCCGTCCTCCGTGAGCTCCCTGTGTCACTCCTTTGGGTGGTTCCTTGGGGTCCCAGCGATTCTACGTGCTCTAGGCACTGTGTCTAGTGAAGTCGTTCTTATTATACCATTTTTTTAGTATATGGCTCGGTCTCCCCCTGGAGCCCGCTGTGTATTGTGCTATTTACTGCCGTTCTATTGATTAAGTATTGTGTGCTTTATGTTCTAATCTCACATAGAGATTAGTAGAGAGTGTTTAGTAATAAATACACATTTTTTTATATAACACTTGTGTGGTTCTCCTTTCATTTGATCACTCAGGAGGTTCTGTTCTGGTAAAACAAGCTGCTTTTCATTCCTTCAAGACTTAGCCTGAAGGCTGCTCTCCATAGCTACCACTAGGATAGCTTTCTATAAAGGTTATCTTTGACCGAATCACCATAAGGGTCGTTTGGACTGGTGCAAGGTGCCCACTTTAATTAGTGGACAGCATATACCAGGCCAACTTCTCACAGCTTCCGGATTCACGTTTATTTTTTTTGAGAGGTAGTGTAAGGGAGATACCACCTATGATTTGTAAAGTGTGTGCTTTTAAAAGACAGTTACCAAAAAACTTCTTCCTGATGACACATTTATTCTTTTTGAGGGGTTTTGCAAGGCAGCTATCAGCTAAGCTGTGAAGTGCGTGCTTTTAAAGGACAGTTATGAAATAACTGCACTACTTACAGTCTGCAAAAAATCATCTATATTTTGGAAACACTTTTTATCATTGTGTCCAGTCCAACAAATCACAATAACTTGTATTTCCTCAGTAGATTTCATTTGTAAAGGTATATCAATAAATAAGGAAATCTGTGAGGTACTCAGCAGTGTTATCTTAAAGTCTGTTATGAAGTTCTGTGGTTATATTAAATAAGCAGCTACCTACATCATCATATGAAATCTCTTTTTTGAAGTCATAACTACACTTTCACAACTGCCTTATTAAACTTCTTACTTTCTCAAATTTGCTTGAAAATGCACCATTTGCCCACTCTTTTTAAAAAAGAATTCCCAGGGTGAGTCCCGTCGCCGACACCCCCCCCCGAACCTCCATTATGAGGGTCAGGCTCGCTCGCCACAGGTCACTCAGCCGGAACTTTTACGCCTCACTACTTTCAAATGTCACTAGCCGCCACTGCAATAATAACAAAAATAAGAGACGCTACGGGATGGGAGGTGTCCAGGGAGGTCCGTACAGTGTTACTAGGGTTGTTGCCTACTCGCAATAACAAGTTAAGCAGGAAGTTCGTACTTTTGGGACTAGTGTTGGCAAAGCGACGATTTGCAATAGCATGGTTAAGCCTCACGCCCCCCAGAGTCGAGGTATGGACGAAAGAGGTGTGCGAATAGGCAACAGCAGAGATGGCCCGCATGAAACAGGTCCGGAGCGATGAGAAACGTAAAGACGACATTAAGGCATGGACGACTATGATAACACACTTGAGGGGCCCCCCAGACGCCCGAGACAGCCGGAACAATGTAATGGGAGGAGATGAGTGGAACCCTAGAGTTTATATAGAACAATGTTCCATCAATAGCTGTTGTCAACATTATATGCCATTGTAACCTTCAGTAACTACCCCCCACTCCCACCTTCTCCTCGTCAAGGTCAGTCCAATCCTATGACATCTAGAGGGTGTCTATTATTCATTTATTGATCTCATCTTAGGATTGGATTGACCTTGACACAAGGATACGGAGGGAGGAGAGGGTGGGAGAGGGTGGGAGGGGGGGTAGTTACTGAAGGTTACAATGGCATATAATGTTGACAACAGCTATTGATGGAACATTGTGGGGGGATTTATCACAAGGACATCTGTGTTCTGTGAAAAAATGCGATATGACACATAAATGCCAATAAAAACTACTTTGATAGGGATCTCTTTTGGACAGCCTTCCCTTTCTTCACCCGGGAGAAACCCATAAAAGGTTAATCATCCACACAATGGTCCCTGGCATCATGGATGTCAAAGCTTAAAGCTCTTTTGGGTTCAACTGATGGTACCTCTCCTCCTCTTTCAAGGGGATCCTCTTAATGCAAAGGACTATCAACCTTGGCAATGCCCTCTGCACTGCTTTGTCTTTCTTTGACCTACAGAACCCCACAAATAACCTTGTGCACACAATAGTCTTTGGTACAATCAATGGCAAATCTTTAGGCTCTTTTGGGCCCAGTGTATGAAGTCTCACAGCGTTGGAAGTGTGACTGATTGCCTAACATGAACACAAGCCACAACCTTTTAGAAAAAGGATGCCATGGTTCTCAGCATCAGTTTGCCTGGGGGGAAAAGGTGTTGTAGGGCAGAATCAGCAAGAGAGTCTGGAGGGGACTCATCTGATTAGCTAAAGTGATCATGACAAGGAAGACAGTTTTTAGTGTCAGAAGACGCAACGAGCAGCTGTGCATCGGCTTGAAGGGAGTACACATGAGAAATGTCAGGGCCAGGTTAAGGTATCACAAACGGTTTGGGAGGGCACATCTGGGTTAAACCTTTAATTTAACCGAAGCACACCAGGTGATTTGAACAAGATTGGTTGGGCCACTAAACACAGAAAAGCCAAAAAGGCAGGCAAGTAAACTTTAATAGTGCCCAGCGTGAATGCTTGCTGGGCTAAAGACAAAATAAATAAGATATCTAATAGCTTGAGGATCTCTCCTGTGATCTCCACACCAGGTCACTAATTAGTCCCAGCACCCAGCGTAAACAGATTTTGTGCAAAGACATTTAGCAGAGAGGGTGAGATCTACAACTTTGTCAGACAAGTAAAGCTGTCAACTGCCTCTGCTCAATCTCCACGTAGGAAAGTAGACTGCACAAGTTAAGGTGAAGGAACCTGCTTTGATGCTGCATCTAAAGAGGTTACTGAAGTGGAAGCCTGATTAGAGGGCAAACGCACATGTTCAGCAGATCTCAGTAGTGGTGACAAGATTTAGCCATTGTGCTCCCGATTGCCATAATAGGCTTGTGCCCCCTCAAGGTGTAGCTGCCATTTCTGAGCTGCCAGTTGCCGCCAGATGACAGAGTCTTTCATGGCGTTCAAAGATTCCGCCAGGTTGTACATGCCAAGGGTAATGCTGTGAAGTTCCAAAAACTTCCACAGCTGTGGAGCATCCCGGCACAGGATCCAGGTTCCCACTCTGCCTTGCTTACTACAGTATCAAATGGCGGTGGTGTTGTCCTTGAGGCTCTGTAACAGCTTCCCCTTGATGGACGATAGGAAGGCCTTCAAATCCAGGTGAATGGCCCGCAACTTCAACGGATTGATATGGGTGTCATTTTGTGCCAAAGACAAGAGTCTTCTGATCTACATCTCTCCCAGATGACACCCAAAACCCAGCAGTAACATATCCGTCACCAACGTCGGCTCCAGGAGAGCAAAGGCGTGGGGTCTGTTGCAAGCCAGGGTGCGGTCGAAGAGGATGACATCTTACAGGTTTCCTTTGTGCTGGTCCACTGAGATATCAGATCCCGCTACAGAGCCCTCATATGCCACCTGGCAAAGCGGACAAGCAGGGTGCCTGAGGCCAACAGGCCAAGAAGCCTCAGAGCTACTCTCACAGCATTACAGGACCGAGGTTGCAACATCAGGATCATAGCCCAAATGTCCTCGACTCCGTGCACTTCAGGGCCTTTCCTCCATCACAATGAGTCCAAGATAGCTCCTATAAAAGTCTGTGGAACTACAGGATGAGGACATCAAAGTAGGAGTCCTGCAGGTCCATGCTACCACCCCAGAGCCCAATTCCAGGGCAGTCCGAACATGCGCCAGTGTGAGCATTCTGAATTTGTCCTTTTGCAGAAAGCAATTTAGAAGGCAACGATCTAAAATAGGACAAAGGCCTCTGTCTTTCTTCGGCATGAGAAAATAGCAGGATTAAAACCTCTCCCCTATTTCTGAGCCTGGCACCCTTTTGATGACTCTTCTGCACAGTAGAGTTTGTACCCTTCGCAGTAAGATGGATAGATGCGCCTCTGAAAACGGCTCTCATATGGGTGGATGCTGTGTAGGGTCAGAAAGAAACCGAATGGGCATAGCTCTGCTAGAACATCTGGAGGGCCTATCTGCCGGATGTGATGTTTGCCACTCTGGGAGAAAATGTTGAATGATGTCATCCACAAGGAGGTGGTGCGCAGCTATGGGCAAACTAAAGCAGCTTGGAGGCTGATGTCACAGGGGGTAGGAGACTGGAAGACCAGTGCCCCTGGTGACCTGCTGGTTGCCTACCTGAACCCAAACCATGAAAGGACTAAGATGACTGTAGTGGGAGGGGTTGAGGGGTGTAGGGGCCTGGCATTGCCTAGATGCCAAACCGTTGGCGCAGCCTCGGAAGAGCCAAAACGGACAAGGACACCGTCTGGCAGGGGTTGAAAGGCCCAAAGAACGTGTTGTGGCCGAGCTTTCCCTGAAACGTTCTAGGGTAGAAGCAGCCTTCTCATCAAATAGCTGGGAGCCATTAAAAGGCATATCCATAAGGGATGCTTCAGATCTCCAGAAAAAACCTGTGTACTGCATCCAAGCCTGGAGTCGAGGCACCACACTAGTGCAGACTGCTCGCTCTAAGCAATCGGTAGTGTCCATTCTAGCTCAAATCACACATTTGGTTGCATTCTAACCATCTTCAATGATTTGAGCCATGGAGGTCCTAATCTTCGTTTGGAATGTTGGCAACATCTTGTTGGCTATGACCCCAAGGGCATGTTTGTAATGGCCTACTGCTCTGAGGGACCTCCGGGTTATGCTAGCCGAAGAAATCATTTGTTTCACTAACCCCTCAATCTTTATCAACTTCCTGTCATGGAGTGTCGTGGGGAATTAATTATAATTCACCAAACTCTCAGGCGTAAAATGCTACGTAAGAAAATCAGGGTCGCCAGGTGTCGGTATGTGGCATCCGGCCACCTGCCTGTTCACTGGTCGGCAAGAACATGATTTAGACCAAGTGCTCAAAGTATCAGCTAGGGCTTCATTGAACAGTAATAAAGGCTCAGAGCATGCAGTCCTATTTCAGAAAGAACTTTGTTTTAACTTACATAGTAGGTGGCTGTAAGTCCAGGACCTCAGCAGCATGCATACAAACTGGTTGCGTCTTAGTGAAGTTTGAGTGTGACCTGAGGAGGGGTAGAGAGGCTTTTGGCTTGGGGTTCGGACACCAGAGTCAGCAGCAGATCTCCCTCTGGCGCTTTTGAGTTCGGTGTTGATGAAAAAGTGAACCGAGCCAGTCTTGGAGTCAGAATGGAAGTCTGTACAAGAGTCGGTACAGAACCCGAGGCGAGATCCAGTGGTGCAGATGACATAACCGCCACCAGTATCCTAACTGGTGGCCCCAGCAGATCCTTGGTGACCAAAGGTGCGTACAAGGGTATCAGAAGAGTGACAAAAATATGCAGCATGGCCTCCTAAAATGCCTCAACCTTTTTAGGCATCACTGATGGTCCAGGGAACTTGGGGCACATCAGGATCAACTGTGGGATCTACACCTCAGTTGAAGATTGGGAGCGGGATCAGTGGCATCTTGACACCGTTGCATACTCCCTTTAGAGAAACTGGCAGTTAGACATATCAATCAGACAACGTTTTTTAACCAGCCTGAAGCTTGGAGGAGTGTTTATAAAGTGAAGAATCTGCAGTAAACGATGCTCTTGCAGCCAGCTGCCCAGCTCATTCAATATTAGTTTTATTAACATTTTACCTTCATACCTAAAAGATCAATAAGCCAATGGCTAAGCAGGAGTGGCTTTTTTTGTCAATGGAGGTGCAACCACCAGGAATCAGTCATCAAATCAGTTAGGAAGCAATAGTGATTCAGCATGTGTATCTATGTTGCCCAATAGAGTGGGACATCTTTAAACAATGGAGCAGGAAGTCCACATGAGCCTAGATCAGAGTTGGTCCTGCAATTTTTATTTATCCTGCCCTTTCTCCTTAGGCTAACCTGGAAGCTAATCTCTGTACGCCCGTCACTTACTATATTTAAGAGACCATGGCAAACTATGACAGTGTGTGATAAAGTGATTTTATATGATGCTTAAATGCATCTGGCACAACCCTTATGTGGCATATCCCGAATATCGAAAGCAGGTAAGAAGATGCAAGTATTTAAAATAATGGAGGGTCAGTGTGCCGTACAAAGAAATTTCAGCTGACCAACCTGTTCCAGCGTTCCATGTGAGGAATTTACTATTTTATTATGCACACTCGCATCCATCCACACTCTTAAGTCCCAGATAGGATTCACTGGCACCGTTCCTTCAATGGTTCGCCTCCTACCTTTCCAACCAACACCAGTTTGTTCACATGAACAACTCTTGGCCCAAGAAGATTCTCAACACATCCAGAGTCCCCCAGAGTTCCATTATCCTTCATCTCTTAATAATTTACAAAGCCATCACAAACAGCACCCTCTCTATCTGTCCGATAACCTCATCATCTCTGGTGGCTCTCTGCATACCCACAGCCAGGGCACCTTCAGACTGGAGACAAAGAAGTATAAAAAGAAAAAAAACAAGACTGGAGGCCTTTTCAATCCATGCACCAAGGATCTGAGATAACATCCCTATATCCATCAAGAGCACCCCACCCCTGCTCCAATTCACAAACAGTTGAAGACGCACCTCTTTTAAGAACACTATGTCATGCTGCAGTAATGGTCCACCAACCAGCTAACTCACACATTACTTGCAGATTGTATTCTTGCCTTTGACCATGTCCAGTGCCTTTGGCTAGATTCACGCTATACAAATACCAAATATATGCAAGTTTTAGGATCACATGATCACAATTAACTTCAAAGAATGCGCTCTCCAAACATGTCTTCATAACATTTAAGGTC
This sequence comes from Calotriton arnoldi, assembly GCA_963921515.1. NCBI lineage: Eukaryota > Metazoa > Chordata > Amphibia > Caudata > Salamandridae > Calotriton > Calotriton arnoldi. Next base: position 1,875,202 of record CAWUFW010001051.1, read on the forward strand.
ACCATTCTGTGCACTGAGAGAACAGTGCTAGCCAGTCTTTGGAGATTCAAATCATACATTAGACCTCTTTCACAGCTCCTAAATTAAGGAATATCCCTGCTAGGGACAGCAGGTTATGAAACAGGGCTAAAATAAAAAATATATAAAGAAAAACAAATACAATCAATATTAAGTCACACAATAATGGAACATGCTAACGTGATGAACTTCTGAAAAGCAATTTTGGTATTATTCTCAAACTTCTTGTGATAGTATCACAACGGTTTTAGTGGTTACAACTATCCTGATTTATGTATCCTCTTGAATATTGTCTATGTTTGATTCTCACTGCCAAAGCAGACTTTTTCAGGTCAGGAATGTTGTGCAAGCTCAGAAGAAAAAAAAAATCAGTTATACTTTATAATACTCTTAGTAGAAATGCATATAATGAAACACTAGAGATTTGTGATCCAAGTGAGAAGCAAAGGAATCTTATGCAATTTCTTTATGCCTTGTGATGTAGGTGCCCAGGCCCCCGCACATGGTCAAGGCCCACCTGGAACCAGTCACTGCCTCCTTTCCTGCACACACGTATCCAATACATGTGCCTTTGTTCTTGACCTCGCCCCACAAGGACGTCTGCCTGCTTCCTTCTTGCCTTTCCTTTTCACCCTTGCTGCCTTTTCTCTCTTTTCTTAAAATCTCTCACCCTTCTGTCGTCTCTTTCACACTCACTCTCACCCAGTTTTGAGCTCCTTTTTGGCATTTTTGTTGTTTCCCACTCTTATTTTGCACCTTTTGCTCTTTCATCGCACTTTCTCCTGTGCAGCTTTCCTCTTTCAGCCTCGCGCTTATGTGCCTATTATTGAGCTTCCTTTGCGTGTTTTTGCACACGTATCCGCACTTTCTCTCCATTCACTCCTTACCCACCTCCCAGGCACCCTCCATCCCCCGCTCCTTAGCTGCTTCTCTTGCGCCACCACTTCTTCCCACGTTTTACCCTAGTCACGCCCACCATGCTGCTATCCCCTCCGAGGGACTTGTTAATGGCGGGGGCAGTGAAAGCATGCCACCAAAGGCAAGCACATCCGTGCATGGACCGCACACAGTTCCAGAAACCCTGGTCCCCCCACCCTAGCACGCTACTCTGATGAGCACCTCAGGTCCCTGAACCTGGGACAACCTTCAACCCACTGCTACTGCACCACACTGTTGGAGCATTCGCCTGCACCCACTACCAGTTCACCTGCACCACATCACATATCAACAACATACTTTCAGCACTTACATACAAACAGACACCCTAAGACAAGCTTTCATGCATGCTCCTCAACACCTGCTCACTCAGCAAATACACTGTGGAACTCTAAGACATCGTACACAACGACGCTCCAGCTCTCCTCTTCCTTACGGAAACATGGATGAGCCCCTCCTCCCCAAACCAGAGTCTGCTCCCGACATCGCAATAGCTATCACTGTAGGATACAAGGATATAGACTAGCACATCAAGACAGACAACATCGACCGGGAGGAGGAATCGCAATAATCTTTAAAGACTCAACTACACTATAATCACAAAGCCACAATCAGCCACATGGAGAATCTACACTTCAAAATACAGACGTCAGCACCATACAAGCTAAGCGGAAACCTTATATATCGTCCGCTAGGACCTAGAGCAGCTTTCGCTGACAACCTAGCCGACCTCATAACCGTCTCTGAGATCAACTCCAAAGACTACATACTAATAGGAAACTTCAACTTCCACCTGAGAGACACGAATGACGCAAACGCCACTGGACTCCACGAAAGCCTAGAAAACCTGGCATTATCACAACACATCACCGGACTCGCACTCCGACGGACACACTGTCGATCCTGTTTTCACCACTTTCAACAACATAGAAATCACAGCAATCACACCACTCATCTGGACCAACCAGGCCATCATCGAATATCAGATCAGCGTTTCCAGCCTAATAAGACCCACCACCATGAGCGCAGCTTAAGGAAACTGGAACACCACCCAGGACTCCAGCTGGACAGACACTATGCCTCAATAAAGCCAACGCCACCAATGACCTAAACAACAACAAAAACAAAAACCTGGAATATTTGGTCAGAAAATGCGCCAACTCCCTTGGCCCCTTAGAAGCACAACACAAAGAGAAGAACTCTGAAGCAAACCAGCTGGTACACAGAGGAGCTCTGCACAACAAAACTACATTGAAAGCAACTGGAAAGGAAATGGAGAATGAACCATCGAAAGATGACAAAAAGACTTACAAGACAGCCCTAAAACCCACCACCAACAAATCAAAGAAACTAAGAAGAAGGACTTACCAGAGTGCATAGACAACAGCTCCAACAATGGAAAAGAAATATTTGCAATCTTTAAAGACTTCCTCTCCAACCTCTACCACCAACTGCATCACTGCCTCGCAGGAACTATCTGACAACCTCCCAGACTTCTTCAGTGACAAAATCATATACAACAACTTCGACCTTCAACCAAACCCCTATACCATTGCCTCTAGCCTCTCGTCAAGCACACACGGCAAAACCCTGATGACCTGGAAAACACTCACCATGGAAAGAAAAGACCAACAACATGAGAACCATCCACTCTGGGGCACATACTGACCCCTTACCCCACCCTATCTACAACATGAGACGCTCCCATCAGCGACATCCTCACCCACATCATGAATACTTCTATCACTTCCGAGACATTTTGAGAGCCTGGAAACACTCAAACACGCTGCTTAAGAAACCCACGGCAGACCTCGCACAGCTACCAAGTTACTGCACGATCTCCCTTCCACACTACCCAGAGAAAGTAATTGAAAAAACCATACATACAAAGCTCTCCTACCACCCTCAATGCACACCAGCTTCTTGAAAAATCACAATCAGGCTTTTGGCCAATCACAGCACTGAGACCTTTTCTCATCCCAGCAACCGACAACATCATTATGATCCCAGACCGTGGAAACACAGCAGACCCTAGACTTCTCTGCCACCTTTGACACAATCTCCCACCCAATCCTAATCTACGACTACATAAGACAGGCATATAAGGACCCACCATCAACCGGATCTGTTCCTTCCTCACGGAAAGGAAAAAAAGAGAATCAACCTACAACCCTACATATCAAAAGTCACGAAAGCCATTTGTGGAGTACCCCAAGGGTAATCCCACAGCCCAAGTCTATTCAACATCTAAATGACCGCACTGGTGCAACTCATCAGATCACACAACATCAACATACTCTCACACGCAGACGACACCCAGCTGATGCTCTCCCTGTCGGACAAGACCCAAACTACAAAAAAAAAAACTTTGGCACATGCATGACTGCCATACTCTTGTGGATGAGAACCAACTGCCTCAAACTCAACACAGACAAAATTGAGGTAGTGATCTTCAGAAAGAAAGCTTCCCCCGGGACCACATCTGATGACCTAGGAACCTCAGACCCCCATCACTAAAGCAAGAAATCTGGGAAGCATTCTAGGCGACAAGCTCGTTATGACAGCCCAAGTAAATGCAGTGACCTCCACAGGCTTCCACATCCTCAAGATGCTATTAAACATTTTCAAATGGTTTCCGGAAAACAGTCACTCATGCCTTGATCACTAACAGACTATAATACTGCAACACACCCTATGTGGAAATCACAAAGAAACTACTGAACCGGCTCCAGACCATTCAAAAACACTGCAGCAAGACTCATACTCAACCTCCCTTACTGCACCATATCAGGGACTGCACTGACTCCTAGTCCACAAAAGCACCCATTCAAACTGCACACACACGCACACTACACTAGACTGGTCCTGCATACCTGAACAGCCACATACACTTCTACACTCCTCCCAGACACCACCAATCAGCCATATTTCAAAGAATAGAACAACCTCCCTTACCACATCAGAGCGACCTCTTCGCTTCGAGTTCCACAAGAAGCTGATAACCTGGCTCTTCGACTAATCCTCTCCAGGCTTCAGAAGCCTACCCTCTTTCCTACAGCACCTGGATACCCTCACGGGTGGCCACCTCGCTATGCAAATAGCCATACATAACATGTACTTTCATCAATCAATCAGCACTTGTAAAGCGTGGCTACTCACCCGTGATGGGTCTCAAGGCGCTGAGGGAGGAGGGCTGCTACTCGGACTGGGTGGAGGATCATTCGAAGAGCCATGTCTTGAGGTACTTCCTGAATAGGGTCAGCGCCGCGGATTGCCTGAGGTGCAGGGGCAGGGTGTTCCAGGTCTTGGCATCGAGGTATGAGAGCGGCCTTCCTCCGGTTCTGGTCTTGTGGATCCTGGGAGGCAAGGGCGAGTTGGGAGGATCGGAGTTGTCTGGCGGGTACGTGGAATGTGAGGTGGTAGTTCAGGTATGCTGGTCCTTCGTTGTGTGGAGCTTTGTAGGTGTGAGTGAGGAGCTTGAAAGTGACTCTTGTTGACCGGGAGCCAGTGGAGTTGTCGGAGGTGTTGCGTGATGTGGCTGCGGCGGGGGATGTCGGGACCAGTCTGAATGCGGTGTTTTGGACGTACTGTTGTTTCTTGAGCTGTTTCTGGGTGATGCCGGCGTAGAGTGCGTTGCCGTAGTCGAGTGTGCTGGTAATGAGTGCGTGGGTGACAGGCTTTCTATATTCTGTGGGGATCCATCTGAATGTCTTTCGAAGCAGGCGGAGCATGTGGAAGCAGGCGGAGGACACTGCGTTGATTTGGTGGTTCATAGTGAGTGATGAGTCCAGTTTGATGCCAAGGTTGCGTGCGTGGTCCGTCGGGGTTGGGGAGATCCCAGAGCGGCTGGCCACCAGGAGTCGTCCCAGGCTGAAGGGGTGGGTCCCAGGATGAGTACTTCGGTCTTTTCCGAGTTGAGCTAGAGGCAGCTGTCTTTCATCCAGGTAGCAACGGCCTTCATTCCACTGTGAAAGTTGGTTCTGGTGGTTGTGGGTTAATTGGTGAGGGAGAGGATCAGCTGCGTGTCGTCTGCGTAGGAGACTATGTTGAGTTTGTGGCTTCTGACAATGGCTGCGTGGAGGGCCATGTAGACGTTGAAGAGGGTGGGACTCGGGGAGGAACCCTGGTGTAATCCACAGCTGATCTCCATGGGTTCCGAGAGGAATGGTGGTAGTCTGGCTCGTTGGGTCCGGCCGGTGAGAAAGGAGTGCATCCAGTCCAAAGCCTTGTCGCAGGTGCCAGCGTTGTGGAGTCTTGTGGTTAGGATGCGGTGGGAGACTTTCAGAGGTCTTAATTTGTTGCACACAGGGACATATGAACAATGGGTGTTTCTGCTGGTTCTGGGGGCAGGTGCTAATATTAGCAAAAATAGTGGGGACAAGGGGTTCGAGTATGTCTAAAACCCAACCCACCAACTAGCCCCACTATCTTTATATTTTTATAATTGCATGCATTTTGGAATATTGGCACTGGGTCAATTCTCTGCAGCTTTGCTAAATGCAACTAATTTCCTGGATGCCCAAAGCCATCCTGTGGTGCAAAGCACTGCAGTTCATCTATATAAATGTTCCTTAAAAAACAAATGAAAAGCAACACCACTGGGGAATTGAGGCAATGGGTTAACACAGTTGCTATGCAGCTTTAAACTTAGAATGGAAAGAAGATTATTGACAGGCCAGGCATTTCTTAACACAGCTTCATATTCCTTCCTTGTTGGAAAGAACAGCAGGGCCTCAGGTACAAGAGAGCTCACTTTCAAATCCTCTTTAATACCAACCTTGAGGATGACCCTCTAAAGGATTTTGCTGACGATGGCTTTCTGAAGCGCTAACTGCCACTTCAAATTTATAAATCTTAATTAGCAGTAACCTGGCACTAAAAATTTCAAAATAGGTGTACAGTTAATATGCCAAAAAGTGAGAGTTCGCGATGCTCTATAGGACAACTAAGTAAAACCACATTTGGCGCTGGATACTAAGATGGCAAAATGTCGGCAGAAAAGAATACGCATTGACAAAGCCATCAGATGCACATTAACGTGTTAATTCAGAAGAGGAATAACAATGGGTAAGAGATGGAGAAAAGCCGAAAACCTTCATACAAGGCATAAAAAAAGGAAATAAACAAAAATTCAAAGTCAATAGCAAAGACGAGAACATTTCAAAAAGCCTGCTGTAGCACAAAAAGTTTGTTTTCTATACACAGTGATTGTAGGAGTTAAACAATGCACTGATTCAGTGTACTTTTGCAATGCAAAATAGTCATTCATGCCACGCAATGAAATCGCTACATAAGAGGTAGATTAATACACCAAACAGTCAATAGGATGAGGTCAGGACTCCTCTGGGAGCTGTCAAAACACAATATATGTATAGATTAGTATAGAGTAAAGAACTGGTAATAAATCGGTAACACAAACAGCAGTTCTGGCAAGCCAGCCCTAAAGAAAGAAAAAAAAGAAAAAAGGCCACTTCGAAGTACAGATACAGGTTCATTTACAGTTTAACTGAAGAACAAGTTACTTACCTTCGGTAATGCATTATCTGGTAGAGAATATCTAGCAGCAGATTCCTTACCTTTGAATTCCCCAGGCGTCAGGCTGGATCCGGAAACTTTTGCTGGGCAATACCCCTTACGCGCGGCATTGGGTGGCTCCATTCGACTCCACGTGACGTCGTCGGTTATGACATTGCGGTGCCTATATAGCTGCCACCCAGGCGCACGGACGTCAGTACCTTTCATTTTTTCGACGCCAGAAGCGCAGAGCTACGAAGTAACTGACGTAGTTGTGTGCAAAACTAGGGCCCTGGAAAGGGGAGTAACTCTAGCCCTACAATATTAGTCCGCAAAGCAGGAAAGCATTGGCGGGGCTGTAAGGAATCTGCAGCTATATAGAGTCTCTACCAGGTAATGCGTTACCGAAGGTAAGCAACTTGTTCATCTGATCGAGACTTCTGGCTGCAGATTCCTTACCTTTGAATTAGATACCAAAGCCATATCATCCCGGCGGTGGGCTGCGGACCAATATCCTATACTAGGTTGTCCTGCAGTTCCGAGCTGGCAAAGCGCCCTTCTCTGCAGACCGGACCGTCCAGGCAGTAGTGTTTTGCGAACGTGTGTAAAGATGCCCACGTTGCCGCCTGACATATCTTGGACTGGGACACCCCGAGCCAAGGCCGTAGTTGCAGCCTTTCCCCTGGTGGAATGGGCCCTTAATCCCTCAGGTGGCTGCTTCTTTGCCAGGGCATAACAGATCTTGATGCAGAGAACAACCCAGCGAGAGATGGTCCTTTTCTGCATTGCCCTTCCCTTCTTCGCTCCTACGTACCCCACAAAGAGTTGGTCGGCCACCCGGAACTCTTTAGTGCGGTCAAGGTAGAACGACAACGCTCAAGTCGATGGAGCCGCTCCTCTTCTTTAGAGGGAAAGAACATAAGATAAGGAGGCAAACAAGATGACGCCTGCAGCTCACTCACCGTCAGGGCCTATGTTATCGCTACTAAGAAGGCTGTTTTGATGGTTAACAGCTGGAGGGGACAATTGTGCAACGGCTCAAAGGGAGTGCACATCAGATAGGTGAGGACCAAATTAAGGTCCCACTGTGGCATGACAAAGAACGTAGGTGGAAACAGGTGAGCCAGCCCTTTTGAAAATCTATGTACAATGGGAGATTTGAAGAGGGAGGGTTGGTCTGGCAGCCGCAAAAAAGCAGACAGAGCAGAAAGGTAACCCTTGAGAGTTCCCAAAGCAGATCGCTGTTGGGAAAAGGTTAGATTGAACAAAACGGCAGTAGAAAGAGGGTTAGTAGACCTTTCTGTACAGTATAATACAAATGTATGCCAACAGCAGGCGTATACCGTCTTAGGGGAGGGCCACCTGGCAGCTAGAATAAATTACAGACTTCAGGCGGAAGGTCAAAAGCTATCAACTGTCGTCGCTCAATCTCCACGCATGGAGCCGCAAAGTTGACAGGTTCGCGTGGAGAACACTCCCCTGCTGCTACGACAGAAGATCCTCCCAAAGGGGCAGCCTGATCGGAGGATCGATGCTCATTTTCAGAAGCTCTGGATACCAGACTCTCTTCGCCCAGTCCGGAGCCACCAGAATGACTTGGGCCAGGTCTCGCCTGATCCTCTTCAGAACCCTGGGCAGGAGTGGTATAGGCGGAAAGGCATATAGCAGGCCTGAGCTCCACTCATGACGAAACACATCACCGAGCGATAGCCGCCTTGGAAACTCCAGCGCACAGTACTGCTGACACTGCGCGTTCTCTTCAGGAGGCGAACAAATCTAACCAAGGTTCTCCCCACTGATGAAATAGACCTTGCGCCACCTCCAACTGGAGATGCCATTCGTGACACGCTAGGCATCGATGGCGGAGTTCGTCCACCCTGGCGTTCAGGGAACCTGCCAGGCGTTGAACCACCAGGGTTATGTCCTGCTGTTCAACCCATGCGCAGAGACGCAGAGCTTTTCAACAAAGGGGTCAGGACCCCAACCCACCTTGCTTGTTGCAGTACCACATGGCAGTGGTTTTGTCTGTGAACACCTGCACTAGCTTCCCCTTGACAGAGGGAAGAAATGCTTTCAATGCCAACCGAATCGCTTGAAGCTCCAACAAATTTATGTGGAGCCCCGACTCCGCCGAAGACCAGTGTCCCCTGATCTTCACCTCTCCCAGATGGCCGCCCCATCCCAGACGTGACGCATCTGTCACAACTGTGAGATCTGGTTGGGGAAGGGAGAGGGATCTGCCATTGACCCAATCGCGGTTCGTCAACCACCACTGCAGATCTCTTGCAGCTCCTTCCGAGATCTGGACCATGTCATTGAGATTTTCCCAGTGCTGTGCCCATTGGAACTTCAGGTCCCACTGTAGAGCCCGCATACGCCACTTGGCATGCTGCACCAAAAGGATACACGAGGTCATGATGCCTCAGAGTTAGTCTCACCGAAATCCAGGATAGAGGCTGAAACATCAGATTTATTTATTTATTTATTTATGCAATTTATAAAGCGCGCAAATACCCAGGGGTGTCTCGGCGCTGCGGAATCGAAGGAGGCAGCTAAGTTGGATGACTACTGGTTGAAGAGCCAGGTTTTCACTTGTTTCCTAAATGTCAAAAGGGTGGGACTAATTTTGATGTGGAGGGGGAGAGTGTTCCACAGTCTCGCCGTGGCAACTGTGAAACGTCTGTCTCCCCAAGATGTTTTCTTCGTGCGAGGGATAGTCAGAAGGTGGGCTGAGGCGGAACGCAAGGATCTAAGTGGGTTGTATGGACTAAGTTCTTTTTGTAAGAACTCAGGTCCCGTCTTGTTAATTGCTTTGTATGCAATGCACAATGCTTTAAATTTAGTTCGACTTCTGATAGGCAGCCAATGGAGCTGCCGTATAACTCTAGAGATTGATTTAAACTTGGGGGTGCCAGACAGAATTCTGGCAGCTGAGTTCTGAACTAATTGCAGTTTATTAAGGACTTTCTCCTGGGCATTTAAGAAAAGTCCATTGCAATAGTCAACCTTAGACATCACTAATGTGCACATGAGAGTCTTACCGGCGCTAGGGGGAGGAATGGTAGAAGTTTCCTTATCATTTTAAGGGTGTAAAAAGACGAGGAGACGACCGCGTTCGCATGATGGATGAAAGATAGCTTGTCGTCAAACATTACACCCAAATTCCTGACCTTAATGACAGGTCGAGGAGGGGGACCCAGATCGATTGGCCACCAGGTGGGGGACCAGCCCGGGGCTAGGTTGCCGAAGATCATTACTTCCGTTTTATCGGAGTTAAGCTTTAGACAGTTGCTTGCCATCCAGGAGCTGATGGCTAGCATTCCCTCTCGGAAACTAGCAGCGACCTAACATGAATACCTTGGACTCGCTGCTCAGGAGGATAGGCTCTAAACTGCACTGTGTCCAGAACTGCCCCACTGAAAGGGAGCATCTGAGAAGGAGTCACGTTTTTTAGAGAACCTCAGCGAATGCAGGAGGTTCGCCGCAGTCTGAAGGTGGGAGAAGACTGCCTGGGGCGAAGACGCCTTCAAAAGCCAGTCGTCAAGGTAGGGGAAGACTGACACCCCTAACCTGCGCAGATGAGCAGCGACCACCGCCATCACCTTGGTGAACACCCGAGGGGCACTGGTAAGTACGAAGGGGAGCGCGGTAAACTGAAAGTGCTCGCAGGCTACCTTGAACCGCCAGTAACACCAGTGGGCCAGCAGGATGTGGGTAAGTGAAAATACGCATCCTGCAGGTTCAAAGGTACCGTTCTTGGTCTAGGGCAGACAAGACCTGAGCTAGAGCGAGCATCTTGAACTTCTCCTTCTTGAGGAAGAGATTGACAGTCCGAAGATCTAAAATGGGCTGCAACCCTTTGTTTTTGTTCGGAATCAGAAAGTAGCGGGAATAACAACCACTGCCTTCTTCTGAAATCGGAACCTTTTCTATAGCTCCCTTGGCCAAGAGAGCTGTAACTTCCTCTTGGAGCAACTTTAAATGATCCTCCGTCAGCCGTTCCTGATTTGGCAGAATGAGAGGAGGAAAGGAAAGGCAGAGAATAGCCCTCTTGGACGATCTGCAAGACCCACTTGTCCAATGTAATGTATCTCCAGTGGGGGGAGATGATGACGAATTCTCCCACTAACTGGAGTAGTGTGGCCCTGCAGAATCAGCCCAGGAGTGCTTGGAGGTTGAGGCTGCTGGGGGCAGTGTGGCCGATGACTATTGGCCTCCGTTCCTGGATCGGAATGCACCGAGTCTACGTCCTCGCACGGCGTTGGCGGCCTGTGTAGGACGACTGCTGGGAGAGTCCTTGAACCTGACTAGGGCCGAGTCTGCCTTTTCCCCAAAAAGGCAGGCTCCATCAAAGGGCATGTCCATCAGATTAGCCTGGACATCCCCCAAGAAGCCAGTTGTTCGAAGCCAAGGGTGGTGCGTCAATGCCACGCGTGGCGCCTCAATGCCACAGTCGTTGAAATTGACCTGCCCAGTGCATCGGTCATATCTAAACCACACCGTATGGTGAATTTTGCTGCATCTCTCCCATCCTTGACCGCTTGAGAGAGCACAGCCCAGGCCTCCTCCAGGACCTATGGCAGCACTTGGACAACCGTCTCCCAAAGGGAATGGGAGAAACAGCCCAAAAAGAATGCGGTAATGCCAGGCTGGAGGAAGAAAACAATTTCTTTCCAAATGCATCCAACCTCTTGGTTTCCCTATCCGGAGGGGCGGAAGGGAACGAGCCCTGGGACGTAGAGGCCTGCACCACCAAACGTTCTGGGGTAGGGTGTTGGCTGAGGAATTTCGGGTCACCCGGAACCGGGCAATGGCGGCGAGCAATCGTCCTATTCACAGGAGCCCCTGTACTAGGCTTGGACCATGTGCCTAGAAGGATGTCAGTAAGTTCTTCATTAAAGGGCAAAAGGGGTTCGGAAGTGGAAGCACCTGGTTGAAGCACCTCGGTCAGGAGATTGCCCTCTTCACCCCTGTAACATAGGATGCCCCCTCCTCTGTAGCCACTGTTGGCGGAGAGAGCATGCCAGTATCTAGGGAGGTGTCCAGTCCACTGGCCTCCCCAAATTCCCCCCATACCAGTCCAAGTTCTCCTCAGAGAAATCCTGGTGTTCGAGAGGGTCCACAGACACCTTCCATTCCTCTCCTGAGCCTAGCACATCCTCAAAGGGGGTTTAAAACAATTCTGCCTTCGGGGTGACTGCTAAAACTCCTCCACAAACCAGGGATACATATTTTTAGGTTATAGGATAACGCAGGTAAAAGACACATGGGGTGTAAAGGAGCTACCCCGACGGTGGGCCTATCTTTCACCCCTAAAGGTTAACATTCTCTTGGGGCGCAAAGCATCTCAATTACAAGCCAGAGGAAAATTGGCTTCTTTTGGGTGTAGTTTTGACATATGGATCAGCAGAGTGGAGGGAAATATAAATTTCTTCCTACTTGCCATGCTGAATGGCTGCACTATACTGGCCGGATCCCAAATACCGCAGCTACTCCCATTGCCAAAAACGTGAATATTTCTACGAAAAATATGCATATCTCCACATTGTGTTTTGAGGACATGTGTGTGATGGGTTCTAAATGTAGGAATGTTGGGTGGTAGCAATTTTGTGGATCCCTGCGGATTCTGGAAGGTTTTGCCTCTAAAATTCGAGGAAAATGCATGATTTTAGACACTAGGCTGAGCCACACATTTGGGGTAGCAGTTTTATCAGGAGAAATGTGGGAACACAGAATTGCATAGCATCTGTTATTATGAAATTAATTTCTATCCATTATTGGCTTCCAAATATAAGCTAGTGTGCAAAAAAGACCACATAATGTAAACTGCCCTCTGAATCATATGGTAGTATGGGTAACCCCAAATCTAGAGGTGTACAAATATCCATTATTCCTAAACTAAGTATCTTGTGCACATCTCAAAAATACATAGGTTTCTTTAATGAATGAATGAAGGAGCATTTCTAAAGCGCGTGGTTACCCGGGGGCATCCCAGCGCTATGGCGCCAATTATGCTGCGAGGAGATCAGGGAAAAAGAAAAGTTTTCAGTAGTTTCTGAACTTGAGATAGTTAGTTTCGGCACGTACGTGGAGGGGAAGATTGTTCCAAAGCCTGGCTGCATTATATGTGAACAGTCGGCCTCCACTACGTGATCGTTTAATCTTGGGAACTTCGATTAAGCCCTTGTTCTCAGATCTAAGGGCTCTGTTGGGACGATAGGGTTGAATCCATGGACGAATCAAGAGGGAGCCATTTCCAGAGAGTGCTTTATGTATAATGCACAGAGCCTTGAATTGAATTCTTTCCTTGACAGGGAGCCAATGCAAGGTAGCGAGGGCGGATTTGGCTGAGGTGCGTCTGGGAATATTTAACAACATACGGGCCGCACAATTCTGCACCGTTTGAAGTCTTTTAGTGGTGGACTGAGGGGCTCCCAGGTAAACAGCATTAGCATAGTCCAGCCGTGATAGAATAAGAGCTTGGACTAGCAGTCGTCTGGCAGCAAAGGGTAGCGGGGGGGGGGGGAAGAGTATCCTCCGGATCATTCTTAGAAGGCCATAGCAGCTGGCGTGCTTGTTCCTTGAAGTCAAGGTTGCAGTCAAGCCAGACCCCTAGGCTTTTAATTTGCCTTTTTGGGACAGAGGGTGAACCTAGGCAGCCAGGCCAGAGGAGGTCTATGTTTAGAGGGGCGGACTTCCCCAGGAGCATGAGTTCAGTCTTTGATCCATTAAGTTTTAAGAATGAGTTGTTCATCCAATTAAAGACCTTCTCAAGGCAGGCAGCTCGATCCGGACCATGTTGGTTGTATTGCTTCATGGAGACAATTAACTGGGTATCGTCAGCATATGTGACGATCTGTACACCAAATGGGCATACAGTTTCTGCCAGTGACCTCATGTATATATTGAACATAGTGGGGCTAAGGAAGGATCCCTGTGGGACCCCACATGTCAGAGGTATTTGTTTTAAGGAGGATTCTTCTTCAAAGACTGTAAAGACCCTATTTTGAAGGAAGGACTGTAGCCATTATAATGCTAATCCGGTCACTCCAGCCTCCCTGAGTCTTTGGATCATCAGATGGTGATTTACCGTATCGAAGGCTGCGCTGAGGTCCAATAAAATCAGGGCTGCGCAGCCTCCGTTATCAAGGATCTTCCTAGTTTCTTCTACTACGGCAAGAAGATCAGTCTCAGTGCCCTGTTGTGATCTAAATCCTGTCTGAGTGGGGTGAAGACAATTGTTGTTTTCTAAAAAGGCCGATAAAATCGAATTAGTGTGCTTCTTCTAATTTACTTAATCCAGGTAGTAAAGAAATGGGTCGATAGTTTGCCCAATCTTCTGGATCAAGATTAGGTTTCTTCAAGAATGCTTTGACCCTGGCGTGTTTTCATAAGGATGGCACGATCCCGGTCTTGAGTGATGTATTTATCACATCAAGTATAACTGGTGACACGACCTCAGAGATCTGGTGAAGAATGGTAGGAGGAGCGGGGTCTAGGGGGGAGCCTGATTTTAGGTCTCTCAGGAACCTTTGCAGGGTGATAAGATCAAGAGGCGAGAATTCCTCCAACAAGGCATGGGTTTCCGAGGTGGCAGTGTCTGTTAATGAAGGGGTTTGTTGATCTATGATTTGAGGAAATGACTTCTAAATGGCTTGTATTTTTTCAGAGAAAAAATCTGCTATTTGATTGCACCGCAATTGGGCTTTGTCTGAGGCGATAGGGGGGGTGGGAGGTGTGAGAAGGGATTTAGCAATCTTAAATATTTCACGTGGAGAATTTGCCGCTAATGTGATTTTTTCTTGATAATAGAGGGCTTGAGCATTTTTTATTTCGATTTTATAGGTTTTAATAGCTTCTCTATATTTGGCTTTCCTGGATGCGGAGAAGTCCTTCCTCCAGCTTCTTTCATATTTTTTACATAACGGTTTCAGGTCACGTAATTTCTGGGAGTACCAGGGTTTTTTTTTTCCTCCAACCTTTTCTGGAATCTCTTTCCTTGGGAGGATTCGGTTAAGTGATGACTCAAGCCAATTGTTGAAATTATCATTTGCGACATTAGAATTTGAGTGGGGTAGTGGAATAGTGTCTTTTAGATTATCTATCCAGGCGTCTTAGGGGAGTTTCGACTACTTGCGAGCCAGTTTAATGGTTCTGGCAGCTGGTGAAATGGGGTCAGGTAATACCCAAATAAAAGGAAGTCAAAAATGGTCTGACCAGGGTAGAGGGACAGAGTTATCTACCAATAGGTTCTGTATATTAGAAAAGATAGGGTCAAGCAGGTGACCTTTAATATGAGTAGGACCATCCACTTTTAGGGTAAGTTGGAATATTGACAATTCGTCAATAAGTTCTAAAGAGGATGCAGATTGAGCATCATCAAAGTGCATATTAAAATACCCATTTTCATTCATGAAATTTTACCATATCAATTGCTGCATGGTTAGTACACAATGAAAATTAATTACAAGCTGCAGTTAAGTTTTTGGCTCTGGGTATCACATGTTATTGGTCACCCACAAACACTATATGTTCTTGAGACTAGAAGGGTCTGATAGACGTACTAGTATGTTACTTTTGTAAATAAGACAAGCGGGCAATTAATTACAGATGGAAATGTGGTCACCAATTGCTATTTTTTTCCTACTTATTTCATTCTTTTTATTATTTTAACAATTCGTTTTTATGGCAAAATTATGAGCAATCTACACAAATGACCTCTTGCTATATTCTGAATTGGGTTTCATTTTCAGAAATGCATTGCTTTCCATGTTCACCCATGGGTTTCGCACGTTTACACCACCAACTGGAAGTAGGTTGAAATCGGAAAAAAATAGAAGAAATGTAATACCATTAAGAAAAATGCAGACTGTGGTAAAAACGTGCTTTTGTTCTACAAATTTGATTGTTTTGGAAAGCTGGGAAGTGGTAATATTAGCGCAGAAAACCTTTTGTGGATGACATTTTAGTAGAAGAAAAAAAAAAAGAGCATAAGCTTTCTTGCACAGCAATTTTCCCCCATTTTTCCAACAAAAGTTACTATCTTACGGCTATTTTTTCAGTGCTCACCAACGTAAACCAGAAACTTTCGAGTACCTTTACAATATCCAAGATGTATGGAAAAAAAGGATGGAAATTTGGACTGGTTATCTTTTGTGGGGAAAAAAGTTTCTGAAGACCTAACCTAATACATCAACAAGCATTTGCAATGCAATCGGTCTCGCCTTTGGGACCTTATATGTAATTAGCTATGCAGCACATTAGCCTGGGTGCTGAAACATCTACTGTTCTTTAACATGGTGGAAAGTAAGTACCAAACTGCGTGACACGCCAGGTAAGGGAACACATGGAGAGAAATATTGCCTTTCAGCGGGAAATGGTATAGTCCAAAGCTCTGTTTTTAATATAAAATCAGGGCCTTCGGTGGTAATATCACTGAAAATACAAGATTTGAAAAAAATATTATTGTCTACGGTTGCTCGTGTTAGACAATTTCTACGGACTGGAATCTGGAGAATGCTTAAGTGATTCTAGTACTTTACTGACCTCTGCTGGTCATTTTCTATCAAGAAAGTTAAGTAGAGGGAGTTGCTAGAAAAATTAAAAAAAGAAAGTCCCTCAGCAGAAAGCAATTCTGGTATTTTACTGACCTCTACTGGTCCTTTTTTATTAAGACAGTTAAATAGAGGCAGTTGAACAGAAAAAAAGTCCCTAAGCGGAAGCAGACAAGTTCTAGGGCTGATCTCCAGAGCCCACAAAGTACATACACATATAAGTATATACTAATATGTCATACACCTCGGCACGCCCGGTGCAGTTCCCGGTCGGACCGCAGGCGTACCTGTGGGTAGGGGGGACTCGCCTCTGTTCGCCCGCTGCGGTGAGGTGTGGTCTTGGCTATCGAGGTGGTGGGCCCAGAGCGATCCTGCGGCGGACCGGCGCAGCAACGCAGTAAGCGTTCTGCGCCGGGACTCAGGAACTACGTTTCCCATGGGGCTTAGCGGAAGGATCCGCAATGGCCCAGATCATGTGGGAACGCAACCGGATGAGGAAGACCGGTTAAAGGCAGCCTCGGGCGAAGACAAAGCTGCTGATTATTCTCTGGCCGAGCAGCGCCTGCCGCGCTGTGGATTCTTGCCTCAAATTGCGTAGGGTAAGGGTGCACTTGCACCACTTTGATCGGGAGCTTCCCGGTACCACTAATTATCTGGATACAAGTGCTATTTTGACTTTGGGGGGCATAAGAAGTACGTGAGACATTGAGACTCAGCCTTAGTGCTAGCTGGGTTTCTTCTACAGCCTAAGCACTCTTATTTTTTCGTATCAGTGGGGTGTGACACGTTACATCCAGCTACCAGTACTACCACTGTTTTTAGGTATATAGGTTTTGTTATAAGGATGTGGTTGCGCATATGCACATGACTGTCAAATGATACGAGCTCATTACTCCAGGATCAAAAGACGTATTTTGAACATTATTGTTTGGTTTATCTTTAACAGGGAGTTCAAGAGGCGGCCTTCTGCTCTTCCCCTGTGACGTGGAACCTTGTGTGTGTACTGGTGTGTATGGATCTTTGGCGCATAGCAAAGCTAGCTATGGCTGGGCGTATATTTGGGCTCCAGAATTTATGTTTCCTTTATACCTCTATCCTTTTCATAGCGCAATACCCACCATTGCTGAGCTAAGATACAGAACTGTTGGTTCCATGCTTATCCCTAATGGAAGGAATGTTATTATTTGTTTTACAGGTACGGGTTCCTCACTGGCTCAGATAAGAGAAACAGTATATCTATATGTTCGCTGATCATTGAGTATTTTGCCTTTCAGGTCTCCCTACCTGCTGACCCCTTCCTTTCCTTCCCCCGCTTGATCATCTCATTCGCCTGTGCTATTACAGCATTCAGGGTTGGGACTGTCGAGAAGTGGACCCCTTTTGGCATCGATCCGTTCCCGAGGAATCGTCGAGCTGACACTAATATATAAGTATATACTAAAGTATATACAAGAGGTCTCGAATGCTCGACCTAAAAAAGAGCAAAGCACCGGAACGAGGGGGACAAACTCTGGAACGAGCTGCAAGCAGATGTAAGAGCCACACTAGTAGAAGACACCTTTAGAAAAAAATGTTTTAATGTGACTGTTTTAACCCCTTTATCTGCTTCAGATGTTATCAGAAACAGCTAACAAAGACATGTCTGTGCTGTGTGAAGGTATGAACCTTGCCTGCATAGAGTTCAATAACTGGATTTCTTCCAGATAGCTAAACAAGTGTTTATTCACAAAGCGCTCTAAAACTTTCATGGGGAGAACTGAAGGTTTCTTTGAAAAGGGGCTTTAGAGCCGGTCTTTTCCAACTCGTTAGAAAGGTGGTCGTAATTAAAAATAGATTGATAAGATGTTCAGAGTATCAGACAGCATATTAAAGACGACCAATCATTCATTACTGCACATATATGCCATTCAGTTGGCCATCGCGCTCCTACCAACAGCACCCATCTGCAATAATCTCACCTGAGACCATAACAAACAATGCCTTTCACATGCATACCAAGCACTTCAAGTATGGCACTGAACTCCAAAGAGAACCTTCTCGCCCAGCTACATATTGAATCCAAATATACATTTGTACACAATACAAGACAGAATTGGACACAATAGTCCGACCTCATGACCAGCTCATCCTCCGGGAAAGGAAGCAAAGCTGCATAAATAGCAAAGTGTTGCGACTACAAAAGCATAGCCATATCCTCACATAAACATGCATCTGAAAACTTTCAGAACATGTTAATTTTAATTAATCGCAGCAGAAAACACAATGTATTACAAAAATCAACTCATAAGCCTGTTCCTAAAGAGAAACCTATCATATCATTTTGCTTCAATGTTTTGTTTTCGTTTAATTATGCTGTATCGTTCCACCTGCACAGGGCAACATTACAAGAACCACTGCCACTCTCACATACCCATACATTGGCTCAAAAGTCATATACTTGGCCAAGTACAGTTATCTAAAAGAACATTCCAATTCCAAAGACAACTTATACCCCACTAAAACATCAGCACAACACAGATTGCTTCACTCCCACCCCAAACTGCAGCAGAGCCATATTGCTGACTAAAAGGGGCCACTTTAATAGCCCATCCATTTTCTATTATATTTAGTTTGACTATAGCAAAAGAGCACATTAGAGGTCTTCCCCTACAACAACATGCACACAACAGCGCACTAGATCCATATGACTGGTGAAGTACTTGAAACTCAAAAGCACATCTATGTCGAAGTAAATATGCTTCAAATTACAACAGAACACATTGGAGACACACCTGGTCCCACCATGCCCAAAACTCAGCATCCTAGTCATATGGTTGGCTAGGTATTGCCACCTCAGTAACGCGTTCACTCTACACCACCGACATACGTATCGAAACTCTGTTGAATATCCTAAATTAAACAAGGCACACATACGAAACAATGTAATGAACCCTAGGTCTTCAACTGTGCGCTATCCACATGACAACCATAACAATACACTACTGAGGCGTCCTACAAAACAGACTTCTTGGACTGAGCAGTGAGAAGCATTTGGACTAATAGGTCAAAATAAACAACACATCCATATACCTAATGTACTAAACCAAATGTGACTCGGATTGACCACATCTTAACCTCCTACTCTCCAGCAGAAATCATTATTAGACACTAAAATTGGCCAGACACCTCTTTCTCTAACCAAGCAAAGTGACCACATGAATCTCTGAGAAATAATTCCAAATTCATAAAGGGTACCCAGGCTACGAAAGCGCTAAGGGACCCAACAAATGGTAACAGCTAGTTATACAAATACTAATGCTGTACTTTTGTAAATGAACTGTAATTCCAGTTGATTCCTCCTTTATCACTGGTTCTGTGTACCTCCACCCGGTCTTCACTTTACACCCATGTTGGTAGAGTTTTCCCATCAAAATATCGAATATCACCAGAAGCCACGATATCACCAAAACCATGACACACAAGACATGCCCCATTCTTAATATGGCATAACTAACTATAGTTGCAGCTAATTATAGCTGTGATGAACAGGCCACTTTACCCAGACTCCCATAAGCATACTTACATAGCAATAGCCTTTAAACAATCTGTGTAGTTATATGTAGCCCTTAGTGTTATAAGGTACTATGGTACTCCTGCGTGGTCAGTGCATGTGGTAAACGCTATATACAGCACCGCCCACCCGCCGAGTGATGCCATAAACGGCAGCGGTCGTAGTAGAGGGGGAAGGAAGGGGGTCACGGGCGGCAGGCACAGCTTGTCCATCGCCAGATTGTGCAGCACGGTTAGCAAACTGTCTGGGGAACATTGAACCTGCACTCTTGAAAAACACAAACAGTAAACTACGAGCGAGCTACAGTTTAAGTTCAGCAAATCAAAAAGACATTTTACCCTGGCAGTCAATACGGCCAAGAAACTATGAAAACCGAGTTGGCCATCAAACCTCATAGGGTGTTCTTGCATAAGCCAACCACAGCACCAGATGCTGAAGCACCAAAGAGCACAATAAACCAGGTGAGATAAACGAGAAAAAGGATGTAATTCTGTATCCAGAGTATCGGTCCAGAGGACGGGATAATGTCCTTAACCAAAGTAATATTTTAAAACTCTGCAGAGCTCTCCCAGGACTCAATTTGATCTGCTCTAATGGTTGCCTAAAGCCCCTAAAAGGGGAATTCAACGAGAAAACAGTGGCCACATTAACAAACAGTAAAATTGCTACATGCTTGCTGGGTATCTGCAAGCAGTTCACTGAATGAGGTTTAAATTAACTGTCTCCCCATATCCCCCTGATGAGATACCTTGGAGTCTTTCTCCAAGTGCCCATTCCTATTGTTTGCCACACAGACAGTACGGGGTGATGGCGTTAAAAAATAATCTCCAGATACTGTATCCTGCATGGACCCGAAGAGAATCTGCAGTTGGAACTGCATGTAAAAGTTACTGACCTTCGGTAACGCTATATCTGGTAGAGACACAGTCTAGCCACAGATTCCTTAACTTTGAATTCACCCAAGGCACCAGGATGAATCTGCACATTTTTCAGCAGTACCTCTGCGCGCCGTGGGAAAAGCGCTATACGGCTCCGCTGTGGCGTCTTCTCCGGATAGGACGTCAGTGGAGACATACTAGTCCCCTCCGGCGCGCGGACGTCTGTTTCTTCTGTGAAAGCTTTCGCGCCAGAACGCGGAGCCACTACAGAAACTGGTTGTGGAAAAAGTGTGCCAAAAAAGATCAAAAATCTTTGAAACATTAATAAAGAAGAAACATCAAATGGTATATTAATACCAGACATGGATTTAAAAGAAAACCCCCAATAAAATTAACGAACACAGGGCTACAGGAAACTCCACGCCCGGTAGAATAACCCCCATAAGAGGGAAATCACTAAGGGCCAGATGTACGACGCGCAAAACAGCGCCTCGCAAATTGCGAGTTTTTTGCGACTCGCAATTTGCGAGGCGCTATTTTGGATGTACAACAGTGTGTATCACACTGTTTGCGATTCCCAATGGGGTCGCAAATTGAGAGGCTCATGAATATTAATGAACCTCTCACAATTTGCGACCCCATTGGGAATGGCAGGCCCTCCCAGGTATGGTGGCCTGCTGGGCTCAGCAGACCACCATGTCTGGGACTGCTTTTAAATAAAGCAGTTTTTTTTTTTTTTTTTAATGCAGCCCGTTTTCCTTTAAGGAAAACGGGATGCATTTAAAAAAGAAAAAAAATGAAACTTTTTCGTTTCATTTTTTAAGGGCAGGCAGTGGTCCCTTGGACCACTGCCTGCCCTTAAAAAATATTTTCCCCTGCATTTGCAAAGGAGAAGGGGTCCCCTGGGGACCCCTTCCCTTTTGCGACCCCATTACCACCCTCTTGAAGAGGGTGGTAATTTGCGAGTGTTTTGCGACCGCAATTGCGGTCGCAAAACATTTGTAAATGGGGTTGCGCTCGCTATTAGGAAGGGAACGCCCCTTCCTAGTAGCGACTCGCAATTCCAAAATAGCGAGTCGCAAATAAATTGCGACTCGCTATTTTGGAATGGTACATACCCCTATTGGTTTTTGCATGCGCAAACTGGTTCGCAAACCCGTTTGCGCATGCAAAAACCGTCGTGCATCTGGCCCTAAGCACTCTATAAATCATTCTGCAATGATAATAAATGGCATGGCAATAGCCAAACAGAACCTACAACAACAACACCAGGTTGTGTGATAAATCACACCATTAAGTGATATATTGACAGTACCAATGTAAAGGTATGACGATACCAAGAAGAATTTCATAGAAAGAAGAAATTAATACTACTCGCTAGTGTGTTATCCAGAGGAAAAGAGAAAACACCCCCCCAACTCTACCAACCACACACATTTGGAAATGGATGTTATTGTAACATTTAACCAAAAGCTAAGTGGCCAGGTCAAGCGATTTGTTTAGTCCCAACGTAGATTAAAATAGTGATCACTGGTATATAAACCCAGCAATGAAAGAGTAGAACCCTTACCCCAAAAGGTAATTCGCAGAGAGGGGAGGATGGGCAGGGTGTTAAGGAATCTGCAGCTAGACTGTCTCTACCAGATATAGCATTACCGAAGGTAAGTAACTTTTACATCTGATAGAGACATCTAGCGGCAGATTCCTTAACTTTGAATTAAATACCATAGCTATACCCCACTGTAGGAGGGTCTGTGAACTAATCCTACAAAAGTTCTCATAGAGACTGAAACAGTCAAAACTAACAACCGGCCAAATGTATCTAGGAATAGCAGAACAAGAGCTAGACTCTTAACAGAATCCATGATCACTGTCACAAAACATATAAATAAAAAAGAACCTTCCAGGTCCAAAAGAATCCTCCCTAAAAGGAAAAAGGGGTTGAAAACAACTGAAGAACCATCCGTCGGATGACAAACATTAACCCCTGTCCTCTAAAGGGGCAAGAAGACTCGATTACCAAAAAAGAGTCAATGCATGATAAAAGTCATATAGTCTGCATTGTTCATGACCATAAGGAATCAGAAAAAATACTGTCCTGATAAAATCCCAAAACAGGACTTTCAGAACTCATTTCCCCCAAGTGAAAAATGAACTACAACACCTCCATGGTATAAATCGTTTAGTCTGGACAAAATGAAAAAAATCTTTCTATGCACCCATGCATAACATCTTGCCACAGAGATTCATATATAGACATAAATAAATATATACACACATAAACATAAAAGTGTCAGACACTACGATTGACTCGCAATTCACAGAAGTTCACTGGCCAATAACTACTGCCAGTACGCAAGAACGTATAAAGCTTGCCTCCGTACAGTCTTCAGTGCCATAGTCCGACAGACTAAACACAATTTCGAGCTCTGAATTAGCTCAAACACCAAGAAAAACTAGAAAAAGAGAAACAGCATCTTGATTAAAATTTGCTTTCTCTCCTGCTTTTTTTTTTTTTTACAAATTTGTGTAACACATATAATACAGACATGTATATATTCCAAAAGCGCTCTTTTAATAATATTGAAAAAGGGTAACGCACCTAAAAGTGCAGTTCCTCAACCACTCAAAATAAATCCTTGTGCAGCAGGCACCTACGACACCTGTGATACAAGGCAATATATGAAACATAGCAGCACATTCTATCATGTATACACCGTATACCAAAAAACAACTCTTTAATGAGAGGTTTGGCAAAAACTTTGCAACCCAGAGAGGAAAAAAGAGCGTACTCTGCCACCAACACAACACTGCCGGTGACTTGCCATAAGAAAAAACTTCCTCTCAAATGTTATCCTAAATAACTGACACCACAAGAAACGAATTGAAGAATGCAGATGACGGGTAATGCCGATCAGGCAAAACCAAGTATATCAAGGATATCATAAGAAAAAGAAAAACCTACTATAAAGTCAAAAAATCCTCTATTATAAAAGTGTCTCCCAGGCCTTTATATATGATTGGCGGCCTGGTTGAAGGCCAAAACGGCCCGACACCCCAAAACATATTGTCTGAGGTCAAGCACAACAAGCCATCAAATTTATATCAGC
Organism: Calotriton arnoldi; assembly: GCA_963921515.1. Lineage (NCBI taxonomy): Eukaryota > Metazoa > Chordata > Amphibia > Caudata > Salamandridae > Calotriton > Calotriton arnoldi. The sequence continues at coordinate 1,898,762 of CAWUFW010001051.1, forward strand.
CATGGGACAAGTTGGCCCAACCTGTGCATCATAAACCTATGGCTGCCAATTTACAGTACCACAATATGGAGCAGGGATAACAATTGCCTGTAGTTGAGGTAATATTTATGCCTTCACTAAACACTCTTCCTTTGCGATAAGGGAAGAATTCGCAAGCAAATAGCATTCAGATAATGCAAGCATATACTCTAAGCCAGACCAACACTTCAACTTGCTGAAGCACTTATTACTCCAAGAGTAGAACCAAAGAGTCACTATACATCAGCCTACAACTGGTATAACCATATGTCTCCAAATGAACACTGAAGCCATATAACTTGCACACTGAACTTCTTCTAAGAAGCTGAAAATACAAACAATGGCATTGAGGGCTCAAAGCAAGTGCGCAATGGTGTTATTATCAAGAAAATTCAATCTTCACTCTTACAAGCTCAACTTTCGATTGCCCCACCACCACTGGGCAACAAACATGAAAAGTCGAATAATTGTGGAAAGGAGCATGTCCAAATCCGTCATTAATTATTCTTTGTGTTTTATAGTCTCCGATTAGTTCTGGTTATTTCTTAATTTTCACATCCAAAATAGAAAAATCACATGGGAATCTTGCGTTTCGTTTCTTTCCAAACGTTTATTCATTGAATTTCATCATTAGTAGTCAACTCAGCCCAGCCAACGTGTTTCGTCCAAAAGGACATCATCAGGGCTGAATTACTTTGTCGACCTTCAGGTCTTCCAGAGAAGGATACAAGGATGATTGGAAAGATGGGGACTAAGCACCTATTGGATGAGCGGTAATCCACAAAGATTCGTCTTCTTCTGAGAAGCATGCAACAGATTCGCTTTCAACAGGAAGTCACTTCTCTTAATGATGCCTCTTGAGCAGAAAACTCATCCTCAGAGGCCAGGAAACAAAAGGAACCTCCCTCAGACATTGAAATCATTATCAATCAAAAAAAGAAAAAAGACACTGAGGTCATAACCACCCTCTTCACCGGAGTACACGTGGTAGTACTGATAACCAAAACTGGACCTATACAATATCCTAATAAGGCTACACCTTGCCCAACAAAAACATACATCTCAAGCCCAAGGGCAAGCAAAGAACACAGTGGCAGAAATTCAGGACTATGACTCTGTAGCTCTCCGTCTTCCTTGGAAGCGTCTTAACGTTGCATCTGCCTGATCTCCAAAAAGACGGGCACCATCAAGTGGTATGTCAGCCAAAGCCGACTAGACAGCCTCTGAGAACCCCGAAGATGCCAACCAAGCCAGACGCCTTAGCGCCACTGCATATGCCATGGCCCACCCACAGAGTCCATTGTGTCCATGCCACATCTTATGGCAAGCCTAGCACCTTACTGACCATCTCTAACCAAGATGCCTACCTCAGCCCGGAGGTTATCCGGAAGGGATGGGAGCATGTTCTGTAAAGAATCCTATAAGGCACAGGAAAAGCGCCCCAGCACACAAGATGTGTTGGTGGCTTTCAATGCTGAGCTGGCTGAGGCAAAAATATGCTCACCACAAGCATCACGACCCCTAGCATCCTTACCCACCAGAGTCTTAGGAGTAGAATCTATATCCTAAGAGGTTGCAGCCTGGGTGACTAGGCCACTAGTGGAAGGATGCCTATGCAAGCAAAGTGGGTCCCCAGTCCACTGAGACCCCCCCCCCCCCGACTCTGGCTTGGTCCAGGCACCTAACAAAATATCAAATAGGGCCTCACTATACAGAAGAACAGGCTATTCTCCAGTCTGCCCCTCGCAAAGGATCTCAAACAAAGTGTCTGTAGACCTCTGCACTGTGGGCAATGATAAATCTCAAACGGCAGCCACTTTCCTCAGCAAGTTTGCAAAGGAGGAACTTCCCTCCATGGCAAGACTAGGGGGGAGACAGCAGCCCTGAGGCTGGTGAAGAATCCAGTCCACTAGCCTCACCAAGAGCTGTAAACCAGCTCTCCTCTACATGAAACAATGTCTGAAATGGGATGAAATAGTCCTGCCCTAGTCGACACAGGTGGACCTCCTGACGCCTCTTCCTGAAAAGGGACCACAAACTGTATAATCCCCTCAGTTTGCACAGCCGAATCCACATCTGACGCCGTACGACTCAAAATCGCCGCGATCACGACGTCGACAGGGGAAGGAGCGGTAGCTTCGACCAGCGCTGATGACATCAATGTCGGAGTCGATTGATCAAAGAACTGCGTTGATGGCAAAGATCCCAAGGGACTGTGAGCCTGTGCCAAAGTGATGTCAGCCGACGTCCACGCCCCAGCTTACCAAAAAAAATCTGTTTGTCAACTTGACAAAACAGATTCTTTTTTTGTCAAAGCCCCATGCCACGGTTTCACTTTAATGTCGGACACACCTCTTTCTTTAGGCGTGGCTTGTCTAAAAAAAGGGGCGCGGCCTCCATAAATGTAAAAGCACCAGATGTGCGCTAGTAAAACAAATATTTGCAATGCAATAGGTCTCGCATTTGCAAGAGTTTAAGGTATTGCATTGCCAAAAGCTTAATCTCTCATTAATACAAGACCGATTGCATTGCAAATGCTTGTTTTTTTATCTTTGACTGTACGCAGTATCTTATGTCACATCAAGCTCAAAATTATTTTAACATGTTTTTCTTTTGTACACAGTACGTTTTTGCGGTCGGCTATTCAGGTCTGCCGAAACGACTTTCCAATATGCAAGAAAATTTCTGTCCCAAAACTTTGACATGACATGCACCAGAAAACACTAGACAGACTTCTCATGTATTACAAGACACCTCTGCTGTGTCATTTTGGTAACTATCAGTGAACTGTCAACAGCATTTACGAATTATACATTGTTCTTGCTCCCATAAATTTGCTCAACACCAACAGAACACATTGCAAACTTCTCCTGACACTCAGACGCGTAGCATAATGAAGAGGGTGGTGTTTGGGGTGTGACATTCCCCAAATAAATTCAAACCTGGCTTGGAGTTGGGTCTGTGGGTCCCAAGTCGGGTCTGCTAGATCTGTGTTGGTTTTCTCAACATTCCAATTTCATGAAGAGGTTTTAACTTTTTCATTTTTTGGATCAGGAACTTAAATGTATATAGCAATATATATACTGGAATGACTCTTGGTGGCCATCTGAACTCGGACCCACCTCCACTCCCAAAGACCACGCCCGTAACCTCAGCATCCTCCTGGACAGTGAACTATCCATGAAACGTCAGGTCAACGCCGTCTCCTCAGTCTGCTTCCACATTCTCCGTAAAGTCAAGTGGCTCCCCATCAAAATCAGGATAATGGTGACGCAGGCCCTCAACACCAGCCGTCTGGACTATGGCAACGCACTCTATGCAGGCACCACCACTGAACTCATGAAGACTCCAGACGATCCCGAAAGCAGCAGCTAGACTGACCCTCGTTCTGACCAAGAGGACCCACATCACCCAATACCTGAAGGACCACCAATGGCTCTTCATCCAGAAGAGATGCCACTTCAGACTTCTGACCCACGCCTAAAAAGCCCTCCACAACAAAGGGCCCACTTACATGAACAGCCTGAATTTCCACTGACATCCCAAGAACCCTCCACTCTGCTCACCTCGCCCTCGCACATATACCACGCACCCGTTGCTGTCACTCCAGAGGAAGATTCTTCTCCCACCTCGCCACCAAGTCCTGGAACACCCGTCCCATCCACTTCTGCACTTCACCCTCGCTGACCCACTTCAGGAAGCGACTCAAAACCTGGCTCTTCGACTGATACCCACAGCACAGCGCCATAATACACTCTCAGGTGATAAGCCGCGCTATGTACGTACTGCTTGGTTAACTGATTGATAGTGACCAGTTTACTAAAAAAAAGTAGTAAATCTGCACCCATATAAGTATTCCTTGGAAGGATACAAATGTACTACTTTTTGGAATTCACAAATATTGGCAGAAGCAGGCTTGGAAAGCTGCGTCAGCCTCAGGTTTCCAGGCACACTACTGGCAATCAAACAGCCAAAAGGCGATGTGCAGATTGCTTGCAAATAGGCTAACCTCTGGCAATCGCTTGGGGTGGTATTCTAAACGATTGTTTTTCTCCCACTGTGTCACGTGAGACCGAGGACCTGATTCAGGTTTTCGCGGACGAAGAAAAGGCAGAGAGGGTGGCGAAGGACTTTACGTCAATCACCCGGTCTCTACTTCAGCCATAAAATGTATGAATGAGCAAATTGTAAAGCGCGAACAATGCCCGAAGTCGTCAAGGTGCTAGTGCGGATAGTCTGCTATATGGTAGTCTGCTAGTCTGATTCTGGCCATAGTGGAAATATTATAGAGAAGAGCCAGGTTTTCAGAGCTTTACGAAAAGGGAGATGGACTTTCAGACAAGAAATGGAAAGAGGAAGAGAATTCCAGAGCTTTGATGCAGACGCAGAAATGGCACTCCCTCACCACCTTGCGGAACTCAGGACTAACCAACAAGTGTTTCCCTGCAGAACGCAGCTGTCGAGATGGAATGTATTGTTGGAACAAATTCATGATATCATCCGGGCCGGTGATGTGCAGTGTCTTGTGAACAATACATAAGGAAAGTAATATGTTTATTAACCTGAAGCCAGTGCAGTTTGCGAGTCACCACAGAAGCTGAAGAGAATTTGGGAAGATAAAGAACCAATCTTGCATCCGCATTCTGAACAAGTTGCAATTTGGCTATACACGTCTTGTTGATGTCCAGGTAGAGTGCATTACCATAGTCCAGCCTGGACATAATCAATGCCAAGACCGCTTGTTTGCGTGCAGGGAGATAGAGAAAAGGAAACACTTTCCTGGGAGTATTAATCACCCAAAAGCAGGTTGACACCGTTTGATTAACTTGCTAACTGAAGAACTCCAAGACTCTTTGCTGATTCAACAGGGTTGGGAAATTGCCCCAGCATTGCCAGCCACCATGACTGGATTCAAATGGATGGTTGGCTACCAAAGACTAAGACTTTGGTCTTATTGCCATTGAGTCTGAGATAGTTTTTGTACCATCCAAATGGCCACTGCCAGCATGCAGTTCTTGAAGTTGGCAGCCAATGCCTTTAAGTCTTGATAGACACAACTATTTATGTGTCATCCACGTAGGACAAGGCCTGAAGAACATATAATCTCATCAGCTTTGCCAGAGGGGAAACATGTATATTAAACAATGTGGGGCTCAGGTAGAGATGTTCAGCAGCACTGCGGACATCACTTTACATTGGCAGGAACCACCGTCATGTCGGTGGATTCCTGTCAATGCAGGTAAAGTTTGCTGGACGGCTCCATCTAAACATGATGGCCAGCAGTCAAACTTTTCTCAATTTTTTCTTTTTTAAATAAACTCCTAAAGTAGAAGTTTATTTAAAAAAATAAATAAATAAAATGACCCCCACACCATAGAACTTTTCTCCCATGTTGTGTGCTTTTTTTTTTTTTTACTGTCCTCATCAACTGATACACCTGCCAATAATGGATCGTAAAAAAAAAAGTCCACTATAAACAGGGTGGGCAGTGGAATTGCTTACTTTCGACAGGCCTACGCTGTTGGAGGACGTTTTACACCAGCAAGTTAGCTTAAAACTATGTCATTGGATAGCAATATCAGTCTAGACAACAGTTTTTTGGGTCAAGATCTAGCTTCCTGCCAAATGTGGTGTAATTCTGTTCAGCCGTTTTTGCAGTATCGCTGTTCAATTTTCCTACGGAAAAATGAATGGGGAATACGTATTTTTGAAACAACCCCCCTTTTTACTTGCCCCCACTTAATGGATCACCCCCAAAACATTTCAGGAAGGAGCTCGGGAGGATGAGACTTTTTTGAAAGTTTCATGAAGATTCGTCAAATAGTGCTTAAAGGTGAAGAACAAATGCTTTTCCTTTGGAAACACGGTCCAAACGGGACTACCTAATGACGATCGTACAGTATCAGAACTCTACCAAATTTGGCAGAAAGCTAGATCTTGGTCCAGAAATCGTGGTTTTTGTGATTTGGTGCAAATCCGATCCATATGTTTTGAGAAATTAAGGTTCACAATTTATGTATATATCATACTAAGCAGGAACTGGGCTCCCAACAGATTAGAGAGAAGATCAGAATGGCTGCTACCACATCAACATAGATGTGATGGCAGCCATTTTAGGACTTGGGCCACCCTCAGGACGAAAAACTATTTTTATATATATACACACACATATATATATAGATCTCTCTCTTCCAGGCTTAGGTTACAGCCGCCGCTGCTCCATAACAGAGGGTGCGTCTTCGTGAGTGGACCACCCAAGCACGGTCCAGTAACAATTACCAATGCCTCGCAAACCAAGGAATGACGACGCCGTGTTCTGGCCAAATTTCATTTATTCAGTCAGCTGACTGAATAAATGAAATTTGGCCAGAACACGGTGTCGTCATTCCTTGGTTTGCGAGGCATTGGTAAATATATATAGATCTATAGATATACATATATATAGGGCCGAGAAAAAGGGGGGCCCCCAAAACACGTTTTCTCCATGTTAGTTTCCATAGGAAACTGTTGACGCAGCTACAGCCCGAACTGCCGAACGGAATTACATCAAATTTGGCAAAAAGTTAGCTCTTGGTCCAGAGTGCACTCTGTGTTAAATGGTGTAAATCCGTTTAGTAGTTCCTGAGAAATTTAAACATTTCTCAGATATACAACTGGGGATCGGAGGATCCGCGAACCCTCCCGATCTCGTGCCTGCAATCCGATTGGCTGCCAACACTTCAAACCAGGAAGTGTTGGCAGCCAACCGAGTTGAAAGAAAAAAGGTTACAAAAACATGTAAAAACAAGAAAAGGGGGCAGGGTAGAACCACCCTGACCCCCAAGGCCTGTTCAGGGGGACCCACAGCGACCACATCTCAGCAATCCCACTGTGTGGGGCTTACTGGAGGTAACAGGTAGGCTAATTGGCCCCTCCGGACTCCCAGCAGCGAAGGGGACTTCATCCCCCAACCAAGAGCACGCCAGGAGGTGAATTTGCAGAGTGGTGGACAAAGGGGGCGTGGCCTGCTATCAGAACTCAGCAAGCCTGTTGTGTGGGACTTACTGGAGGGGTAGTTGGCCCCCAAAAGACGTCCTTTATCTCCAGTAAGCCCCACACAGTGGGATTGCTAAGAGGTCTTCGGAGGCCACGCCCCCCCCCTTTCTCCATCACTCTGCAAACGCGCCTCCTGGCGCACTACTGGCATGGGGATGAAGTCCACTTTACTCCTGTGGGACCTTGGGTCCAGGAAGTCCTCCTGGTACCTTCTGTAAGTCCTATGCAGCGGTATTCCTTAGCGCTGGTTGGAGGCCCAGCCCCCTTTCTCCACCACTCTGCAAACGTGACTGCTAGTTAAAAAACCATTCACTGAAAAACAACAGGTTTCAGGGACGTGAGTGTTAGAAATTAGCATTTAAAAACCTTAGAAATACACTGAAAAAATACAAAGGTTACAGGTACATTATAGTTAGGCTGACATTTCACTCATACAACACCATAGAAATTCAGCCGTTATAGTTAGCTGAGCCAACTATAACTCGCATCCCCGCACTGCGCTGCTTATGACCTCACATATTACATCACTCATCACACAGTCAGTGACATCACTGATAACACCATCCACAGCACCCATTCACACCCCTATACAATCTTTTATACGCCCACTGCCACTCCCACACAACCATTCACAAACTCATTCACAGAGCCATACCAGTACTTACACACCCACTCACTGATTCATTGATCTATACACACATCCATTCGCTCACCCATACTGCCACTCATAGACCCACTCACTCACTAATACAGCCATTGACATATCCACTCATACAGCCATACAGGCGCTCACACCTTGAGTGAGTTACCCATAGAACTACTCACACACCTAGACACTCACCCATACAGTCAATCATACAGCCATTTACTCACTCAAACAGTTACACACCCACTTACTTACTTATACAAACAGTAACACATACTCACTCAGCTATACAGTCACTGACAGAAGCATGCACTCATCTATATAGCCACTCTCACATTCACTAAGTCACTCATGTACCCAGTCACTCACGTATACTGCCTTTCACATACTCAGTAACTTACCCATACTGACACATGAACTCAATCACCGACACATCCATACAGACACTCACTCACCCATAGAACTTCCCACCTACGCAACAGTACCCTATACAGCCACCGACTCACCCACTCACTGATCCATATAGGCAGTCACACACCTCCTCACCCACAGACACCCAAAAAACCATAGACTTAGTCAGACAACTAATCAATCACCCATCTAGCCATTCACTGACCCACCAACACACTCATACACCCACTTAGACATCAACTGACAGACAGATACACACATTCACATAAGCAGTCACTCACCCATACATTCACTGAGACACCTTATCACTCACTTATACAGTCAGTCACACACTCAATGAGTCATCCATACAGTCACTCATACACCCACTGATTCACCAATACACCTTGGTATATATATTTAACACTCATGAACTTTTAAAAAACACTCACAGACACTGGATGATCACTGATGTCATGAGTGATGTAATATTTGAGGTCATAAGCATTGCCATGCGGGGCGCGAGGTATAGTTAGCTCAGCTAACTATAACGTCTCTGTACCCTTTGTTTTTTTCTGTGAATACATACCTATATATATATATATATATATATATATATATATATATATATATATATATATCCAAGTAGAATCCTTCTTACTTTGCCAGTCTCCTAGGGCAACAAGAAAGGGCGCGGACCACCGTGGTTCATCAACTGCAGTTTATTCAAACTCCCAAAGAAGTGCAGCAGCCATGACGCGTTTTGTCCCTCACAGGGGACTTGATCACATGACGCGCTATCGGCCATGACAGTCTATTTAAATACATGTCAATCACTCACTTTTTTTGCTTTTTTTCTTCTCAACCATGTGATTAACACCTTAAAGTGATAGTGCAGTTTAAACAGATAGCAGATAAAATACATTATTGCTTAACTTTCTAAAGATTACAAGGACTATAGTTGTCAACATTTGATTACTGTCTCTTATGAAGGTAGACGTAATGTAAAGCATTATCAACATAGATTTCTGCATAAATGCAAGTTTTGCAGCAGCCGTTGGTCATGCAAATACATATATGAATATATAAACAATTTAATATATAAATACCTAAAAGATATAAATAAAATAATATGCACATACATATCTGCTGCCCTGTAAAACAAACAGATTGGTCTTTATAATGTTGATTTAGGATCTTGGTTTTAATACCGGACAACTTCCTAAAATCCCTGTCTATATGCTAAATCAGAAAGTAGTTGTGTATGCACCTGATTAATTTCATCTGGCAGCAATATTTTTCCTATATTTACTGTTGTTATCTGTTCCCCATTATTCCTATAATAAAATTATGTTAAAAGTGATTAGTACTAATTGTGCATAAAAAAACGAATAAAAAAATATAAAAAAGCATCTATATACGATGTCTGTTTGAGCAGCTTGGCTATATGTTAGTGTGATTATAAAATCAGTTTTTTAGAACTATTAATTAGAACTATTTTTTGAAATGGAAGAAAAGGAGCTAGTTGAATATGGAGGATAAAACCAGGTAAGTCTATAAATATATATAAATATATAAAAAAAAATCTTTATAAATACAAGTCCGGTTGGATCATCCATAAGGACATAAAGTAACTTTGTAATTCCATGATGTCTTTCAAGGTGCAGAATTGAAGTACATTCATATGTTAAAACAGGATCCCAAGTATTTTAAATGTGCAGAGAGGCATGCAATTCTTCAGTGGCATTCAGCCCTTTGGGGTGTTTAGTGTCGAGGTTTAGAATATAGTACATCTCCAACTTGCGGAGTGCCTTCTCCCGATCACCACCCCTCTTGTTCATTGGAATGGAATCTATAAGATAGTATTGTAATTCCTTGGGGTTGCCATCATGTTTTTCATTAAAGTGGCGAGCCACTGGATATGCCGGATCGTTATTCCTGATTGCTCGTATGTGCTGGAGCACCCTTTTGTGGCCTTGCAGGATGGTACTGCCTATATATTTCAATTTGCAAGGGCACTCAAGCACATAGACTACAAAGTCGGTTTTGCAATTTAACACCTTGTCTATAAGTATTTCTTTCTCACCGAATAGGGTCTTGTATTTGGTCATAGATATGCCATGTTGGCAGGCTTTACAAGTTTTGCATCTATGGAAGCCCAACCGTTGGGATAACCAAGTACTTTTAGTCGGAGCACCACATGGATCATTTTTTACCAGAACATCTTTCATAGATTTACCCCTGCAGTATGTTATTGCCGGTTGCTTAGGAACTGTGGGGCCAATAACAGGGTCTTGTCTAATCAGATGCCAATTTTTCTTAATTATTTTTCGTACAGCACCCTCCTGTTGGTTATATTTCAGGATAAATCTAAATTTGTCTGATATGTCAATTTTCTCCCTCCCCTTATGTTTGGTTTTTAAGAGGGCTACTCTTGATTCCTGATTGCTTTTAGTGAGTGCAGTTTCCAAACATTTCTTACTGTACCCTCTCTCCCGGAATCTCCTTATGCACTCACCCTGAGCCATAAGTAGGTCCTGATCATTGCTGCAAATTCGCTTCAGCCGCAATACTCACCATATGGTATACTTTGTACAAGATGCCCAGGATGGGGACTACTGGCATGTAAGATGGCATTACCCGCTGTTGGTTTTCTGTGTAGTCGTGTTTCAATATTATTGTCATCAATGTAAACTTCTATGTCCAAAAGTTGACAGATTTGTCACTTATACAGGCACTGAAGTTTAGATTGAGTTGGTTTTTATTGATTTGTACAATAAAACTTTCTGCTTCAGTTCGTGTGCCATGCCAAATTAGGAAGAGGTCATCAATGAACCTCCACCATGCTTTAACATTTTTATAATATATATACACACATATACACACACACATACATACATATACACACACATATATATATATATATATATATATATATATATACACACATACATATTTTGTATCACTATACAGAAATACAATTTTTCTACGTGATCAAATTACTGAACTTGGACATGCCATACAAATTCTGTGGTACAGGAGAATCAGGCATTGTGCTTCTAGTATTGTGCCAACTGGCAGAGACATATAATTGTATTACATACTATCGGGCAGAGACATGTAATTGTATAACACAAAATCTGTTGTGGTATGGAGAAATTCCAAAACATTTGTTATTCAGGATATGAATGCTAGCTATTCCAAAATGGATGCCGATATTACGGTATTACCATTATTGTACCATCTGGGAGGGTACAACTATTGAGCAAAACCCACTAGGTATTTATTGTTATACCCGCGATGTTGTAATGTTAAATCCGAAACATTGGTTATTTGGGATACAAATTAGTCATTCCAAAATGGATGCCGTTATCACTGTGGAAAACAACACTTTTACGTTTTTCAATGTCCTTTTTCTATCTTTTACTTTCTGTATGTATTATGCGATCAACAACAGATCCGGTGTGTGACCAAGACTGCGTTGTAGGCGAAACACGTAACTGGAATAAACAACTAGCTGGAATATCCCCTAAGTGCGAGCTTTATTTTTTCGTTCATTGGAACATATATGCCTATATAAATACGATATATACATATATACATACATCAAAGGGTTCCGTTGCCTCCTGGATACTTCCCACACATGGACACGGACCACCAAATAAGTGCATCAAGTTGATTTATTGCGGTGTCGCCATTACGCGTTTCGGCTCGGAACGAGCCTTGATCACATGACATGGCTCTGCGGCTTCAACCATTACTTTTTAAAGTGACAAGTGCTTGTGCAACGTGCAAATTGCGATCATAGACATAAAAGAAACCAGAATTGATTCCTCAACAATAAAATCATATTAAAATGTGATAAAATGAACATTGTTAAAAAGTGTCATTACGAATGAATAATTTCATAAATAATGAATTTGTTTGACTTAAACTATGAACATGTCATCTCATTCGTCATATATTGACTGTTGTTCATAATTTATAACATGACCAACTTTGCGTGGACATCAGTACCGATATAGTCACATACATAGGAATCATTGTAAAATACATTTATGTACACTGTGTCAAGTAAACTGTTCCCCCAGTTCTGGGTTATTGTCCAGTTGGTTTTATGCCTGTGCATGTGTAGATCGCCCGTAAAAGTGCTTATGTGTAGTTTTGAAGTGCTTAAGGTGTCTAAGTGCTTGTGCGGTGTTTGGACCCATAATGTATGCTATTGACCTTTATTGCGGGAATGTCCGTTATATAGCTTAATGCGGTCCTCGTTGTGGTCACTCCTGTGTTTTACTGGTTTTATGTTTATTTCAATAGATTAAATTCTAATAGTGCAGCTGTTTGTTCGTTTTCATTGGCCTAGCCAAATCTTGGTCTAAATACCTGTTGGAACCCCCACCCACAAGATTTGATACATGGTGAAATACTGTTGTCATTGAATCTTTTACTTGTGGTTAACTGAATCTACATTTGTTTACATTTGTCGATGTGTCACTCTCCGCCCTGCTTTGAGGACATACTGTAGTTATTGTATATAGAGTATTAAAAATATTGTGTTGTAAAAATGTTAAACTGTTATAAGCAGGTGTACAGATCCTCTGATATGTTGAGCCCCCCGGGGTGTTTAGAGTCCATCTCTAAAATATAACGCGTCTCTAACTTTCTGAGTTTGGTCTCTCTGTTTCCCCCTCTTCTGCTGGGGGGAACTGCGTCAATTAAATAATATCCAAGATCTTGACTGTTGGAATTATGGTACTCTTTAAAGTGACGTGCCACCGGGTACGTATTATCTTGGTTTGCTATTGCTCGCATGTGTTGGAGCACCCTTTTGTGAGCTTGGAGTTTGGTGCTCCAAATATATTGAAGACCACATGGGCATAGTAAAACATATACCACATGATCAGTTTTACAAGTTAGTAACTTCGTGATTTTGTGTTCCCTTACGCTAAACGGGGTTTGATACGTAGTTTTGTTGATGCCCTGCTGGCATGCCTTGCAGGTTTTGCATTTGTAGAAGCGCTTATGAGTCTGCAGCCAGCTGGTCCCTTCTATGACTTCAGGACTGGTTTTGACCAGGCTCTCTCTCATGGATGGTCCCCTGCTATGAGTGATTGATACCCTATGCGGTAGCAGGGGTCCAATCACTGGGTCGTTTAATACTAGGGGCCAGTTGTGTTTAATTATTGACTGCAGGTTCCTTTCTTGCCTGCTAAATCCCATAATTATTCGGAACTCGTTAACTTCCTGTTTCGTTCCAAATACATATATACACACACATATATATATATATATATATATATATACATACACACACACACATAGTTCTAGCCTTAAGTTCTTGTGCATACTTGAGAAAAAAATTAACAAAACGTATTATGGCTACTGTTGATCACATTGAGGCATGCGATCACAGCTTGTCTGCAAAAACGTATGCCCATTGAATTAAATGATTGACTTAGTAGGGCTCTTCTCTCACTGACTAGAGTCGAACAAAAGCAAGCAACCACACAAAAGACCCCTTACCCTCTAACCTTGTCCCTGCCCTTAAGCACATCATCACCCCATACTGGACTACAATCATCAACACCTCTCCACAGGCTGTGTCCCCACCTCCCTTCAACTTGGACAAATCTCTCCCATAATCAAAAAC
>CAWUFW010001052.1:0-88306 GCA_963921515.1 Calotriton arnoldi
CATGAGTAGGGGTGGTGTTAGTGGTAGGCATCCAGGCCCCCATGAGTAGGGGTGGTGTTAGTGGTAGGCATCCAGGCCCCCATGAGTAGGGGTGGTGTTAGTGGTAGGCATCCATCCCCCTATGAGTGGGGATGGTAGTAGTGACAGGCATCCAGGCCCACATGAGTAGGGGTGGTGGTAGTGGTAGGCATCCAGGCCCCCATGAGTAGGGGTGGTGTTAGTGGTAGGCATCCAGGCCCCCATGAGTAGTGGTGGTGTTAGTGGTAGGCATCCAGGCCCCCATGAGTAGGGGTGGTGTTAGTGGTAGGCATCCAGGCCCCCATGAGTAGGGGTGGTGTTAGTGGTAGGCATCCATCCCCCTATGAGTGGGGATGGTAGTAGTGACAAGCATCCAGGCCCACATGAGTAGGGGTGGTGGTAGGCATCCAGGCCCCCCTGAGTATGGGTGGTGGTAGTGGTAGGCATCCATCCCCCTATGAGTGGGGATGGTAGTAGTGACAGGCATCCAGGCCCACATGAGTAGGGGTGGTGACGGTGGTAGGGATCCAGGCCCCCCTGAGTAGGGGTGGTGGTAGTGGTAGGCATCCATCCCCCTATGAGTGGGGATGGTAGTAGTGACAGGCATCCAGGCCCCCCTGAGTAGGGGTGGTGGTAGTGGTAGGCATCCAGGCCCCCCTGAGTAGGGGTGGTGGTAGTGGTAGGCATCCATCCCCCTATGAGTGGGGATGGTAGTAGTGACAGGCATCCAGGCCCCCTGAAGAGGGGTGGTGGTAGTGGTAGGCATCCAGGCCCCCCTGAGTTGGGTGGTGGTAGTGACAGGCATCCAGGCCCCCATGAGTAGGGTGGTGGTAGTGGTAGGCATCCAGGCCCCCATGAGTAGGGTGGTGGTAGTGGTAGGCATCCAGGCCCCCCTGAGTAGGGGTGGTGTAGTGACAGGCATCCAGGCCCCCATGAGTGGGGATGGTACTAGTGACAGGCATCCAGGCCCACATGAGTAGGGGTGGTGGTAGTGGTAGCCATCAGGCCTCTATGGGTGTGTATGGCATTGGTGATGGCCATCCCGCCCCTATGGTTCAGCTGTTGCTAGTGTACATCATTTCTGCATCCCTATGTGTGTGTGACATATGTCGGGTACGTGTCGTTTGTTTGTGTAGTGGGTGTTTGACTTACCGTCTGCGCCGTACGCGTCCGTACCAGTTCCGGTAATAGATGTAGAGTATTGGTAAGACCTGCGCGATGGGATTCATGGTTGGGTCATCTCGTTCGGGTTTCTCGTGGCTTCGACTCATACTCGTCGCTGGCTTGTTCGTCTCGTAGCCGTGGAACGTCTTGTGGCGCGAATCGGAGCTTATGTGCAGCTCTCCCGGATGCTCTAACGTGCCGGACGTAGCGACGGGTTCGGCGCGTACGGAAGGCGCATTGTACTAGTCCGGCCGGAAGGTGCTGTGTATTTGCTTCCGTGCGACTCGATTCGGCGTTTACGGATCCGGCTCGGGCGGGGAACAGGAGCTGGAATGGGTACGTACGGCTCGCTCGGAATCTGAGCAGTTATGCGCATCGTACTTGCTCGTTCGGACGACTGTTCGACTCGGTCGGGAAACACGCGTTCGGCTTGTTTTTTTTCCGTATGGATAGTGTTAGGTGCGCTTCCGGCCGAGATCGGAATCGACCCCAAAGTATTGTATATTTAATAATTATTTAATATTGTAACATTATAATGCTGTAGTGAACATCCTTTAACATTTTGAGAAAATAATAACTTTATTACATGTAATTAAAATTGTAATTAATATTATTAGTATATAAAATATTAATAATATTAATTATTACATTGTTGCACTGCATGACAATAATTTTTTTAAACAGGTAAGTTTAATTTTACATTTGTACATAATTAATATGTATTTTTAATATTGATTATAATTAAAAAAAATACATATATAATTATAATAATAATACATATATTTTTATATTAATTATTATTATAACTTTACAAAGTATAATAAAATATAAACGAATTTTTTAATATACAGAAAAAATTGTACAATCTAAGAAAAATATATGTAACTTTTATACTTTACTATAATGCATGTTTTTAACGTTATTCATTTCTAAAAAAAAATTTAAGCAGCCATTTTTATTTCACAGGGACTATTTTGTAACAGCGTAATGTTATTTTGGGTCATTCAGGACCGGAGAAGCTCGCGGTTGGAAGCTGCATCGCGTCGAGCAAGGTAAGGGGAATTTTAATTATTTTATCTAACTAAGAGGGTCATTAGCATGGCGGGCGGACTTTGTCCGCCCGCCATACCCCAGGGAAATGGGACCGCCCGCAATGCATGCGGCGGTCCCGCACATGCCATTAGGATGCGCCCGCCACACTGGCGGGCGCATCCCGCATACCTGACATTGCGGCGGGCGGTGCTAAAAGCACCGCCCGCAATGCCAAAATAGCAAGTTGTGCTTTTCAATGCACAACGTGACAGGCACTGCGCGGTGCCTGCCACGTTGTACATTGAAAAGCAGGGGGGTACCATAGGTACCCCCCATGTGCACCCCCCACCCCCCAGAATCCATGGGGGCCCGCTACGGGCCCCCAATGTAGAAGACCGCATGTATCATAATATGGATGGCGGTGTCTACCAGACACTGCCACCATATTAACAGCTTTTCTGCCCGGTCGACTCATCGACCAGGCGGAAAACCGGCGGACGGTCTTTCCATCCGCCGGGGTCCCCCCGCCATAGTATTATGGCAGGGGGAATTTACATGCGGGCGGATCGCCACCGCCATGCGGGCGGTGCGATCCGCCCGACATACTAATGGACCCCTTAATACTTATGTTTTAGTCTAGTTAGGATGTATATATTGTATTTATTGTTGAGGTCGTCGCGTTTTTGGTGTGCTGTAGGTGTTAGTTATATTTTAGTGAGATGTCGTGAGTTAGTGTTTGAGGCCAAGTGTAGACAGACGATAATATGACTAAATATGTGTTGTTTTGTTAATATAAATTAATGTTATTGTTTTCAATTAATTGTATTTGGGTGTATTTGTGTGGGTGGGTATGCTTTCAATATTTTTTGCAGGTTACGTTTAATCGACGTTACGTTGGAGAGAAAGACGCGTTTTTTTTTTTTAAAGAAGTGTGCATAAGTTGGTTCAACTAATATTGTTATCACACTTTCTTTTATTTTTCGGGATTTCCTGGAGCGATTTTTATATTTTTATATTTTTATATCTTTTTTGGGTTTTTGAGGGTTTCGATTACTTGGATTTGTCGAGGATGGATTCATATCGGACCTGTTGGATTCTTGCATTTTTTTGGGGCTTTTTTTACATTAACATGGATTAACAATGCAAGGATTATTACTTGTTGGAATACATCGTCTACAGCTACATAAACCGTAAGTCTATTTTTTTGTATTAATTTGGGTGGGAAATGTTGTTATAATTAATTGTGATATATAGTATATTTTGATAAATATTATTTAATTGTAAATATATTTTTTTTAATTAAAAAAAATATATATGACAATTAATTAATATTTGTGAAAATATAATATTAATATATGTGTGTAAAGTGTTTGTTCTGTCAACGATTTTTTTTTATAATAGCTGTGGAAATGGAGTTTATAATATGTTTTTGGCTATTAGGGATAGGTATTCTAGGCCTCTTGTTGATGGGTATAGGGTAACCTGACTTTGGAGTAGCTCAAACATTTTTTTAGTTTGCTTAGTTAATTTTGGACATATTTGAGTTACAGATTGTTCCATCCGTAATTCTTGATAGCTTTGTTCTTTCTGTATAGATTGTAGTAGTTTTGTAGGGTAGGTTTACCTCTGCTTGTTGTTGCTTGGAAGGCATTATGCCATCCGTCAACACTATTATTTGTTTTGGCTTCTTTGTTTAAGGTACTTAGGTACACATTCCACCAAGGAATGTGGAACTTAGGTTGCCTTCTATGCCCTGATCTATGTAGTCTTCCCACCCAGGTGTCCTCAAAGTAGTCTAGGAGTGGGCTTAATTTGTCTTCGTTCCTTTTGTAATAGGGGCTCTCTACTAGAATATTGTAGTGCTCTGCTACATCAGTTACAGGTACATATGCTAGTGCTATTGGCTTTTTAATTTGGTAGGCGAAAGTACTGTCTGTAGCATATTGTACACTTAGGGGCCTATTAGGATGGCGGGCGGACTTTCGTCCGCCCACCACCCTAGCGGTGCTGGGACCGCCCGCCAGTGGTGCGGCGGTCCCACACCGGCGATTAGGATGCCACCGCCACTGTGGCGGTGGCATCCTCCATTCCCAGCATTGTGGTGGGCGGTGCCCACAGCACCGCCCGCCACAATGCTGGGAATGCACTGTGTGCATTGTCATGCACGAGGTGACAGGCACCGTGAGGTGCCTGCCACCATGTCCATGACAATGCAGGGGGGTACCATAGGTACCCCCCATGTGCACCCCCCAACCCCCCAATACCCTGGGGGCCCGCAACGGGCCCCTGAAAGCAAACTCCGCCTGGCTTTCCATGGTGGGGTCTCCGCCATGGAAAGCCCTGCACCGCTGCCCATTCTAATATGGATGGCGGTGTCTAGCAGACACCGCCACCATATCCAGCCCCTTTTCCGCACGGTCGACTGGTCGACCGGCGGAAAACCGGCAGACGGTCTTTCCGTCCACCTGGGTCCCCACCGCCATACTAATATGGCGGTGGGGAAATGTTAGGCGGGCGGTGGAAAATAGCGGGCGGATCGTCACTGCCATACGGGCGGTGGCGATCCGCCCGCTATCCTAATGACCCCCTTAGGGTTGATTTTTGCAGATGTCTCCAGAGACTCTGGTTAAAATGATAATAGCAACCCTGGATTGCTGTGTGTGGATAATTTTTCAGTATAGCATTTATCATGGCTAATTCGAAATCAATAATTATTTTTGAAGGAAAATAATTATTGCTTTTTTGTTTTATTTCAGTTAGTATATCTATGTAGGTAGTTTGCTGCTTATTTGGTAATAGGGCATAGATGAATGGAATATTTGAATGTTGGTACAATCCATGCACTGTGTACAGCTGGTAGAATGGTTTTGGACAGATTTTGAAAGTTCCATCCATCATCCAGGTGTCACATTGCTGTAATTTAATTAAATTGTTTGCAGTAGCAAACATAATTATTCTTTTATCAGGGCATTTGTTATCAAAAAAAATAAATGGTTCTTTAGTGTGAGTAATGCTTAATTCTGGGGGAATAACTACTTCTTCAAACGTTTTAGGGGCAGGTATGGTACTTGTAGTTGCTTTTTTCTGTCTGGCAATAGCTCTTTTTAAAGAATCTACGGAGGGTAATTATCCTGATGCATGTTGAGGTACCTTTAATAATTGCTCTTTGAGTATTTGGGTGGTGGGTTTATCAGTACTAGTGCTTGCTTCTTTAATACTTTCAAGAGCATCTCTAATCTCAATCTCTGTTATATTTGGGGGTGATTATGTTCTTTTACAGAAACAACAGTAGTTTCATGAGTAATAGCTCTTCCATAGCATTTGTTAGAGTAGTATTTTCTACACTTCCAAACACTTTTAGACCAATTTGTTTCTCCTGTGTATAGACATACCCCATATAACATAATAACATTTTATTTTTTTGTGACATTACAAATTCTGCACCTTCAGTCATGTTGTTTTGTGTTATGCTAGGGGAAATTAAAAAAACTATTTTTTTAATATAATAAGTGATACATATTTATTAAATACAGTTACATTTCAGTGAATATACTTACAATGTTTAGTTTGATGTAAACAAAAAGGTCCCGGAATTGATTTCAAGCTTTATTTTCTATTTTATTGATGTATTTTCTGTTGGGAAGAGAAAAAAAAAACTTTAATAATTTGATTACATTGGGGGTCATTACGATGTAGGGCGGATCGCCACCGCCCGCATGGCGGTGGCGATCCGCCCTACATTTCCCTCCGCCCGCCACCCATTTCCCCCCCGCCATATTAGTATGGCAGGGGGGACCCCGGCGGACGGAAAGACCGTCCGCCGGTTTCCCGCCGGTCGACCAGTCAACCGGGTGGAAAAGGGGCTAGATATGGTGGCGGTGTCTGCTAGACACCGCCATCCATATTAGCATGGGTGCGGGAAGCAGCCTTTCCGTGGCGGCGCCACGGAAGGGCATGCGGAGTTTGCTGTTGGGGGCCCTTTGCATGCCCCCAGGGTATTGGGAGGGTGGGGGGTGCACATGGGGGGTACCTATGGTACCCCCTACATTGTCATGGACAAGGTGGCAGGCACCGCGCGGTGCCTGTCACCTTGTGCATGACAATGCACACAGTGCATTCCCAGCATTGTGGGAATATATTAAAGATTGTTTTGAATGTGACATGATACAAGCATTATATTTTTGAAAGCTTTTATTTTATTACTATAATTGTTATCTTGGAAAAAAGTTTAAGTTTTATATAATGATGTGTTTGCAAATGATTATTTTATGTTATATAAGTGTTTTGTATTGTTTTATAATGTTAATTTATATTTGGTGCTAAACATATATTTAATTTACCTGTTTTTCAATAGTCGATATTGTTAACAAGTCGATAATATTGATGTCTATATTTTGGTATTCGATATTTTTGATATTTTGTATGTGTTTTAAAATTAATCGATATTTTATTTAACGATATTTTATATTTCGATATTGTGGTGTATGATATTTTTTATAGACGATATTGTGTACTCGATATTTTTGAATTTTTTTAAATAAGTATTGGTAGTCGATATTATTGTAGTCGATATTCTGGCGACGATATTTTGTCAATACGATATTTTGGTTGTCGATATTATGTCAGTGATCCGGTCGCAATAGTTTGGGAGTAAGACCTTTTACTCAGGTACAGAATAAATCTCCTCCTGAAAAGGAGAGCTGTCCAGTCTTTCCTAAAAAGGCTTGGAGTAAAAATCAGCGGCAGCAAACGCAGAAGCCTGGTTCTTGTGCTGGTTCGCCACCCCCTGACGCTTCTGAACGTAGATATGATTTGCACGACTGCTCTAAAATTAAGACTCCTGAGACGTTTCAGGTCCCTGACACTCGTTCTCCTTGTTCCTTTCAGGAATCATCGGATCAACAGTTCGGTGGGGGAGAGCGTCAGGATCGCAGACAAGGCGAGTCCACGCAGCCACGACTTGACCCGCAGCGCCAGTTTGACGTAAAAGCCAAACCGGAGGGACCACCTCCATATCGAGCCCAATTTCAGAAGAAGAAAGTTGCTGCTTTGACTGCAAAGTATGCCTTAGACGGTGAGAACAATGCTCCTCGACAGGAGTTGGGCGGTAACCCTCCTGGAAAGTACAGCAGCGGTTACCATAGTGCGACAGACACTCCACAAGCATCTTGAGGCGAAAGCCACTGGCACTTTCATTACAGTAGAGACGGCTGATACCCGAGTTGCCCCTCCAGATAGACTTTATGAAGTAACCCTACAAATTGAAGGTGATGTTCAACATATAATTAAAGCAGTGTTTTGGGAAAACCTCACTTCTTCCTATGACATTTTGTTGGCAGAGGTTGATTGGCCTCCCCCTTCTGTCCTAGCTTCCTCTAGAGGGGAAGATGTTATTCTTCCTAGTTCCTGATGATGTGAAAATGGCTTAGGCCTCTGTTGCGGGGATTCTGCACCTACACAGAATTATGCGCAGGAAAACAGGACCTCAGTGTATAGGGGTGTACCAACCTACCACCTTAGTACCCAAAATCCCCAAACCGACTAGCTATAGGGTCTCATTCGGTCTCCTACAAAATCACGAAGCTACAAATTATTAGACATCCCAGAACACAACACTCCCGACTCTCTCAGGAATCGCGGTAGCAAGACATACCCTTTCGCTCGCTCACTCGTACTTGTCCACAATAAGAATGGTCAGAGTCACGGTTATAGTTCAAAATGTTTATTTCAACTATCGTGCTCTAAAATGCAGTATATGAGCCACTAGCAGCAGCAAAATGCATAAACTTAGAACAATTAGCATTGTTACAATTCCATAGAATATAAAGGGGGATGTCATTACATATAGACAGTGGAAAAAGGACTATGTGGCCTCAACACCCTCCCCTTGGTAAGGTGTCTATTATATAAAAGAAGATCTCTGGACTTTGTCAGCAGACCCCCTACCTTAGTGCCTAGATGGAAGCTTTACATCATAGGAATTGCATAGCTCTTCTCCCTGGAAAGGACCCTCTCCAAGTGTGTGTCAGAGCAACATGCATCCCTGTAATATCAAAGCACGAGTTTCCAGTAGCGCAGCTGTGTTAGCATGTTTTGTCTAGATGCTAGGGACTGACCAGAACAGAATAACAAGGGACATTGTTTATCGACCTTGCACATCGTGTTCAGACTAAACTCCAAGAATAGGCAGAGAACGCAGAAGGCAGACAGTTCTCATGTGGAAGGCACAAACAGAGTCTTGCAAAACAAAGTCAAGTAGTAACGTGCGCAAAAGCAGCATCATGGCAGCCGTGCTCATGCCAACTTAGCAATGTCGACAATGACCCCAACGGCCACATAACACCCTCCCCTTGGTAAGGTCATAGCATACAGAAAAAGGACCAAACCAGATCAAGGGTAAGCAGAGTTCAACAATGTATGAAAAAAAAAAAAATTTGGAAAAAGTTTCAAAAATAAAATAAAATATATATATATAATTATTAAGTGGATAAATGGATGTGACTAACATGGAGGTGGTGTATCCATGAAAGCATGTGACCCTGTCCATGCAATGCGTTCCAAAAGGTCATCCGTATCATTAGCAGCAAAGAGGGATGCCATCCAACCAAGTAGGCCGGAGGAACAAACGTGCTCCTCGTAATCCGATGCCTCCAAGAGCATATCCGGGCAACTTGCGTGATATTCAATAAAGCTCTGTTGCAATAGGTTCTGCGCAGCCGCACAGATATCCCATTCTGCCAATACTCCAAGTGCAGCCGCACCCACCATACCTCCATTCCTGGAACAGGCCTGGTCATGGGCCACTAAGGGACCCATTAGCTGGTCATAATGCGGGCCCGAACATGACGTATTGGAGAGGCATAAATCCAAAGCCCAGTAGAAGGGGCACCGTTGACAGTAGAAGACAGGTTTCACGCAAGTAAAGAAGGCAAAGATAAAAGTTAGCCATAACTCACGCTAAGCGTCGGTAATGGCAAGCATCCAAAAAGTTGTTGCATTCGGTCATGGTACAGTTGCAATTGGCCTGGCCTGTGCAGTACCACAAGATGAGCAGCCATTGCACAGCAGGAACAGAAGCAGCAGGATTCCACCAGCTAGCGCCAGTATTAATGGGAATCCTCCGAAGACGCTGGAAAAAATAGAATGAATAAAGGCCGGTATTACTCCAAATATCGTCTGAAAAGACGTCACAAGGCCAGATTTCACCAGTTTAAAAAAATGAGCAAGGCCTTCGGTGTCAGAGGCATTAAATATTTGATGTATCAGCTCACCAAAATGCAGTGAGAGATTTGTGTTCAGAAGACTGAATCTCGCTAGAAGTTCTAGCCACCTGCAATTCGAAGGTCTCTCGAGCTGAAGTGAGAGCGACTTCTTGTTGAAACAATAGCGCTTTGAGCCTGCTTAATTTGTTGAAATCTGTTTTCAAAGTCGGAATGGAAGGCCAAATGGAAATATCTACTTTCTCATGCGGGGCGGAAAAAGCACATTGCTACAACAAGTAACGCGTTGTGAAACTGTTACTATATACGGGATTCCTGCCCGTAAACCACAGCAGTCGTGGTTATTCAAAATAAGATAACTGCCGCTAGTAAGCAATGTAAAAGTGGGCATTATTGCTGGGACGGGACTCCTTTTCAAAAAGCAAGCAAGATTAGGTGCGGAAACATTATAAGCGCCGTGCAATTTAATGTGTTTGCAAACTAGGGAGTGTCCCACTGTGGAATCGCAGTCCTCCCCTGTTAGGAAAACTTCCTTATCATCCCGATGACATCTGTAAGTGACAGGTAGGGACCATAACTCATGGAGAAACGTACTACCCAGGGGTTCAAAGCGGCCAATCGGGAAATGTTTCATGCAAGATTTAAATTGAAACAGCGAGAAAGGAAGAGAGATAACCCTGTGAACTAACCACACAGCCGAATCTGTCTCCGCCACCGAGAACGGCAAGTGTTCTAATTGTTCAATGTGTAATAATGTGTATGTAGCATCTTTCATGGACATAAACCTTTGTTTATCAGTCA
Source organism: Calotriton arnoldi (assembly GCA_963921515.1). Lineage (NCBI taxonomy): Eukaryota > Metazoa > Chordata > Amphibia > Caudata > Salamandridae > Calotriton > Calotriton arnoldi. The sequence goes on from CAWUFW010001052.1 coordinate 10,236, forward strand.
AATTAATTGGCAAAAGCAAAGCGGAAGCATTCAAATAATCCCAAGGTACTTTGCCCATTTTAAGAGTCTGTAACGTCCATGCAAGCTGCATTACTGATCGTAATTGATTCTGACCATGATATAACACAGATAAATCAGTCTGAACAATATCAATAACAGGTGAAACAATATTATCCAAGGTATAAATGCGTGAAGACAGTGTGTTAATGCTATTGTCGACCACTGCAAGGACTTTTTCCAAATTTGCTTTGTCAATTTCTCGCAGACGAAATGCTGCCTCCATCTGCGATAATTTCCATATTTCCTTGTAAGCAGCATAGAAAAGTCTTTTTGTTCTCGGGTCCTAGGACCTAGAAGAAAATCAGCCAAATTGATGTCACTCGACAAGTGAGACAAGTGTTGTTTAACTGAGGACAACGTAGAGTGTTCCAACCATTGTTGGCACAATTTACCCACCGAATATGTTGTGACTGAATGTGAGTGCAAAAAACGGAGATCCGGCCTAGCCTGTGTAAAACCTGGCATTATATTATAAAAACGCAGTTGGCATGAATTTGAATTGGTTTGCCACAGCAACCAACCACTAGGGTCAACATTAGAAACATTGAAAGTGCCATTACGAAAGAGAGTTTGCAAAACATCGAGTGAATAATTTGTGTGTGTGCGCCAATTATCATACTCAGCCAAAGATGGAATGGACAGATTATTAAATTTTTTTTGCAGTAGCCAGACCAAAGCAAGTAGTTTGATATACCAATCCATTTAAAAATAACATTTGTGCAGGTATTAGGCAGGCACGATGTAAAGCCTCAGTTCCCTGAACCTGCTAAGCCTTAGTGCCCCATATTGTTTTTAAATCAATGGTAGCACTCCAGTGATCATAACCCTTTGTGGCCAATTCAGATCTAAAGGAATTGGAATAGATTAATTTAGTGTGGGTCAGAATAAATTTAGAGTGCAACGAAAATTGTAATTTAAAGAAATAGGATTCAGGATTGGACATTTCATAATCCGTGAAATAGGTGAATGTATCCCTAACTGTTTTTGAACTCCCCTGTAAAGGAGTTGGACAATGTTCCCATTGCGTGTAATTAAAAACAGGTCGTAACGTGTTTGTTTTGTGTAAGTAATGATGCCCATAATGTTGATAACAGAATAAATCAGCATAATTGGCAGAATTCAAATACAAATCTTCAGCATCAAAAGCAGCATAATACTTTAAATCTGAAAACAATGAATGTACTGCTTGTACGTCCCAATCATCGGAATGTATGTCCGGTGTTACCACGTCTCCTAAAGAAACGCGAAACACGTATGGTATGTTGATGACTTCCATCGGACCATGGATTTCGAATGCTACTTTATCCCAAACTATGCCATCTGCAACTGGGAAAGCCGAAATGTTCACGAGGGCTTGATCATGTTTCATTATATGGGATGATGTATGAGGGGCCAGAATTCCATCGACCAATTTCACAGCAGAGCATTCTGGCAGGTAATGACCATTGATGAGTAAGAAAAATACAGTCACAAATCCTATTGACATGAAGAGGAAAATCAGGATAAGTACCAACCAGATGTAGGTCCAGGGTGGGACCAAGTAAGTCTTTTTAAACCAAGAGATGAAAATACTTATTTTTGTCGGTGGAAGTGCCAACATAGAAGACGAGGAGGAAGAGTCATAGGAGAAGCTCGCACGGTCCCCAAAATAACCACTTGCACCCATATTCATTGAAGGCGGTAGGACGGCATCAGTTTGATGTTGACGTGGACTGTTCGGCACTTCAGTCTGGGACTCTTCCGCAGGATAAGTATACTCGACTTCTGCAGTGGAACAGGGAGGTGTGGGGACAGGTAAAAGGTCAATAGTAGTTTCTATTTCACCCTCTGCAATACGAGGATGATTCGAAGTGGACGAATGCACCGAGATTCATTGAAATAGCGTTGCATGAAACAGCAGGAGTTACACTATTCAGAATCGGCCAGCTGGTGTAACTCGACATTGTCCACTGAAATGTATCTCTTGTCTTTGCGACCAGGTAAAGGTGGTAGAATTACTGTACGAGTACCCTTCAATCCAAGAACCGGGACCGGTGCACGATAAGAGGGACCAAATTCTTTCTTGTTCTCCAGCTTTTCTCGTACCAGATCTCCAATCTTAGGAAGCCAGCCGGTGACCGGAATCAGCATCGATGTGTCAGTGGAAGAGGGCAAATGTTCAGTTGCGTAGCTGTCACGGGTCTTTTGTAGGTCCTGTAACATAGTAGAATGATTATCTACGTCAAAGGTTGCGGCAGCCGCCACAACGTCTAGACCATCAAGGTCTGGCACAAACATTTTAATGCCAAAGAGCAGTTCGTAGGGGGTCCGCCCACCCAGAGATCTTCTAGGGAGATTATTAAGTGCACGTTGAACTCCATACAAATGGGCCAGCCAGTTCCTGCCAGTACCTAAGACTCTAGCTGTCAAAGATTGCTTTAAGTCACGGTTCATTCACTCCACAATAGAGTTGCCCTCAGGCCTGTATGGAGACAAAAACTGCACCAGCACCCTTCGACTTCATCGCGTCCTTGTAAGCCTTAGAGGCGAACGCTGGACCTTGGTCTGAATGGAAGGTGCCACAGGCAAACATCCCGACAAAGACACACAAATCCCTGATGACATTTCGAGCGTCAGCACTGCGTTGTGGCCAAACCCTAAGGAATCTAGTGCACGAATCAACTGCAACAAAAATGTATTTATACGCAGTATCAGAAGAGAAAGGACAGCAGTGATCAAGATATACACAGCCAAATTGTCGATTATAAATAAATAGCTGTGTTTGTGGTGGGCGTGAGACCGTAGACGGTTTGATTTGTTGACAAATGTCACAAGAAAGCACATAATTACGAGCTTGTTTATAGAAACCATGCCACCAATAACGTTGCTGTAAAATAAAGACTGTCGCAGACACCCCGGCATGTGCAGAAGCCATGCCCTCGTGTGCGTCCCTGATCACAGCAAGTCTGAGATCAATGTTGAGAATCAGCCGATCTTAGCATAAGGAACTTGTTCGGGAAATATATAATAAGAGTACTTCGAAGGGAAACCCTGCGGATAAGCTGTTCCCTCCTTCGTAGCAGCGACCGCTGCCAGAATATCATTATCTATGTTAGTCATGGACCTTGTAACTGCTGCAACGGAACACGTGGATACTGCAGATTTGGTCGCCTCGTCAGCCAAAGAATTACCAAGAGCATGTGCTCCCACACGCTGATGGCCAAGAGTATGGAAAACTTGTGTGAGGGGCAGACGTTATTTAAGGTCTGCCACTCGAACCCAAAGCATGTTATGCTTGATTGCGCTGCCTTTAGAGTCTCGATAGTCATTCTGAGACCAAAAGAATAAGTTGTCATTAAAAGATTGAACACAGTAGTAAGAATCGCATACAATGAGAGTATTCACATTAGGATCGGAAAACTCAAGGGCTAGAACAAGAGCACGCAGCTCCGCCAATTGTGCTGTACAGTCTCCAGGTGCCTGAGTGTGCACTATGGAAGACTTAAATTCTCCATTGACAACCGAACCAGCCACAATAGCGCAAGCCGCTGAATAAGCGTGTTTGGAGCCGTGGCCGGTTGAGCCGAGCCATCGGTATAAATGATACATTTGTACTCATCTAAAGGAAGCAACGACAATGGAGGAGGATGAACGTGTTCATACTGTAAAAACTCCTGTGTCTGAAGTGCAGGATCAAAGATAAACGTGACATCAGATGATGTCAAAGAAGTAGCCCATTGTATCCAACGGGGATGTAATGTCTTAGAGTTCGGTATACTTGCCTAGTACTGCTTCTAGAGCAGGGAAAGGTGTGACCATAAGAATGCGTTTTCCTTGCGCCAGCGAGCATTCTTTCAGAATCGCCATTTGGACCGCCGTCAAAACTTTTTCAACATTCGAAAAATGCATTTCTGCCGCAGTGTACAAATGTGATTTGTATGCAATAGGTACTGTGTCCCCCTCATTGAACGTCAAGTAGGTGAAACCCACCGTCCCCGGCACTATACGTATCACCAGGTTCGTGGTATTATCACGCGTCAACAAGTAGTTAGTTGCAAGCATATCAGATTGCAAAGATTGTAGAATAGTGGTATGTTCCGGAAGCCAGCTGGCAGAAGAATATGTTGGTTGTATCAACGCATATAGCGGTTTGATACGCTGGGCATAATCGGGGATGTATGTCCTCCCGAAATTTAAAAATCCCAGCAAAGACTGAAGTTTCTTCAGCGCAGAGGGAGGTTGCAACTGTGCACATTTCTCCAGAAAGTGAGGGGCTAACCCCCAACCTTCATTATTGAGCTCATGGCCCAAAAAGAGCACCGCATAATGTGCGATGTGTGATTTTGCAAAATTGAATTTGTATCCGTAGTCGGCAAAAGATAAAATGATACGGTCGACTCGGACAAGATGCGGCATTAGTTTGTCGTCCATCAGATAAATATAATCTAAGTACGAGAAAGCATCAGGATCTATGTTGTGCAACAAAGACACAACACATGCAGCAAAAGCCCCGGGGCTGTTCTTATACCCCATAGGCAAGCGCATACATTTTTTCTGATTTCCGAAGGCGGTAAATGCTGTCAAGTCACGGCTCTCATGAGCCAGATTATGACTGTAGAAACCATTGGATATGTCCAGTGTAGTTTTGTACTTTTACGAACAAGGTTATTCACCAGCGCAGAGCTGTGTGTGTTCTATACCTCAAAAGTACGACAATGACTATTCAAATTTCGATAATCTAATACAATGCAATATGAACCGTCAGGTTTTGATACCGGAAAAAGAGGATTATTCATCGGTGATACACAGGATTCAATCACTCCTTGATACTCCAACTGAGTTAGAATGTCACAAACGTGAGCCTTAGCCTCACGTCTGATTGGATACTGCGGTTGTGGTTGTGGCTTAGACCGTAGCGGTATTTCATGTGCCGGTGAATCAATATCCAAGCCCACCTGATTATGATACACCGCTGGGGCCAGGGCCAATCCCACTCAGCTGCGTAAGCCTTTGCATGTTCCTCAGGGACATAAAGCGAAAAACTCGGAAGTATCACATCCTCCCCTCTAGAAGCGGCTAGCACAAAGGGTGGAGGCCAATCTGCCTCCGCCAACAAAATGTCGTATGAGGAGGTGAGAGTTTCCCAGAAAACCGCCTTGATTGGACGCTGTATATCACCTTCAATTTGGGAGACAATCTCATAGAGTCTATCCGGTGGGACAACCCGGGTATCTGCTGTTTCTACTGTAATGAATGTATTAGTTGCTGTCGCCTCCAGACAGGGACGCAGTGCCTCCCGCACTATGGTAACCTCCGCTGCGCTGTCGAGCAGAGTCACTGCCCATGTCCAGTCTAGGAGTCGCGTTCTCACCGTCTGAGGCATACTTCACAGTTAAAGCGGCAACTTTCTTCTTCTGAAACGGGGGTCTAAAACGAGGCAGATCCTCTTGTTTGGCTTTAACGTCAAACTGTCGAGGTTGATCCCGTCCCTGTTGTGTGGTCGGACCTTTGGCACGATCCTGGCATTCCCCACCACCGACTTGAGAGTCCGATGTGTCCTGTAAAGAACGAGGAGAGCGCTGATCAGGGACTTGAAATCTATCAGGAGTCTTAATTTTCGTGCGGTGCGCAAGTCATAAGTATGTTCAGAAGACTCAGGTGTCGGTGAACCAGCACGCGAACCTTGCTTCTGCTATTGCTGCCCCTGTTTTTTATTTCTCCAGTTCCTTTTAGGAAAGAATGGGTGCCCATCTTTATCAGTCTGGGCTTTTTGTTGAGTTTGTGATTGCGTCTGCATTTGAGTAAATGGCTTAACTTCCAGACTACTCCTGCCTAAGGTTTTATAAGCCTTTGCAATAATCTTTGGAAATTCGCGCAGCTTGTCTGCATCTGCCACAGCCTCCAAGCAGTTGGCCACTTGTAAGCTTACAGCATCACCCTTAACATTAGCAAGGATCATATCAGCAACAACGTCAAACACCCCCATCAGTCTCATCCCCAATTCCAGAGCCACCTCGGCTCCGTGTTCATCCTGAACACGCTTTATCACGGAAGGGAGTACGGTCATGGAGGGGGTGCCGAAACACATTGAATATACTGCTGCAAACACTCTACCCCAAGTGTTACAATCAGCTAATTCGGGAACTAAGTCCTCAGGTAAACGCATGGTTAGGATCCTGTGTTTCTCCACAGGAGTGGTATTTGGAAAAACAGCTTCGAGTTGTCCAAATTTTTCAGCAAGCCAATGAGGGAACTTATCCGTATTCTGTGGATGCTTGCCCATCACTGAATTAACCATAAGAGGACTGATGGTTACACCACCAGGTCCAGCTGGTTGCACAGCAACGCCAGGGGTCCCACCTGGAAGTTGCGCGACATGAACTGTATAACACCCCTATGAATACGTATTAATGAAGTATGTAATACGCAGAGTTCTGCGATTGTAGCAGTAAGATAACAAGGGTGTGGGGTATACCCAGCCAAAACGGGCCACGTGGCCCCATCTATTGATAAAGGGCCTAAATGGACCAGCGTTATTGGGTGAGGAAGGGCGCCATTAAACCATATTTGGTGTTGCCAAGCCGTTAGCGGAACTTTAAGAGACCTATAAGGCTGATAAATCTGAGATAGGGCTGTGGCAGTTTATTTGTGCAACAAATTATCTGTTCCATCTACCCCTGAAAGGTGACCCAAGAATAAAACACCTCAAAGTGGTAAGCTGCATCCGCTTCTACAACAAAAATGAGCGCAACACCAGCATTAGGGACTCCATGTTGAGTCAAATAAGCTGTGAGTGCTGCCCGATTAGGCGGTGTAATGGCAACCACCATAATGAATAGCAAAGAAGAACAACCTATGTGTGGCATCGCAATAACGGGTTTACTAAGAAAGAGAAAGTCCTTTTAAAATTCAAGCTTGAAAAACCTATAATACATCAATATAGGAGGCTACACCGTCACAACAGTCTCCGGAAACAGATGTGAGGGGATTGTGGACAAGCACAAGCACTACTCAGGAGTCTTGCAGATAAGAACCAGACCAAACGTTGGCGGTGCCATGTTGCGGGGATTCTGCACCTACACAGAACTATGCGCAGGAAAACAGGACCTCGGTGTATAGGGGTGTACCAACCTACCACCTTAGTACCCAAAATCCCAAAACCGACTAGCTATAGTGTCTCATTCGGTCGCCTACAAAATCACGAAGCTACAAATGATTAGACAACCCAGAACACAACACTCCTGACTCTCTCAGGAATCGCGGTAGCAAGACATACCCTTTTGCTCGCTCACGCGTACTTGTCCACAATAAGAATGGCCAGAGTCACGGTTATAGTTCAAAATGTTTATTTCAACTATCATGCTCTAAAATGCAGTATACGAGCCACTAACAGCAGTGAAATGCATAAACTTAGAACAATTAGCATTGTTACAATTCCATAGAATATAAAGGGGGATGTCATTATATATAGACAGTGGAAAAAGGACTATAAGGCCTCACCACCCTCCCCTTGGTAAGGTGTCTATTATATAAAAGAAGATCTCTGGGCTTTGTCAGCAGACCCCCTACCTTAGTGCCTAGATGGAAGCTTTACCTCATAGGAATCACATAGCTCTTCTCCCTGGAAAGGACCCTCTCCAAGTGTGTGTCAGAACAACATGCATCCCTGTAATATCAAAGCACGAGTTTCCAGTAGCGCAGCTGTGTTAGCATGTTTTGTCTAGATGCTAGGGACTGACCAGAACAGAATAACAAGGGACATTGTTTATCGACCTTGCACATCGTGTTCAGACTAAACTCCAAGAACAAGCAGAGAATGCAGAAAGCAGACAGTTCTCATGTGAAAGGCACAAACAGAGGCTTGCAAAACAAAGTCAAGTAGTAACCTGTGCAAAAGCAGCATCATGGCAGCCGTGCTCATGCCAACTTAGCAATGTCGACAATGACCCCAACGGCCACATAACACCTCCAAGTGAGCTTTAGCCTTAGCCCTGGCGTTATATCGCAATCAGGCAGGTTGGGACAAGGGTTCCCCAGTTCATGTGATTCCTTTATGTTCCACACTTCAGCCCCAACCACAGTATCCAATCAAATGAGACGCAAAAGCACCCGTAAGTGAAATCTTGACCCAATTGGAATATCAGGGTGTGATTGAACCCTGTGTTTCATCGATGAATAATCCTCTTTTTCCGATATCGAAACCGGACTGTTCATATCTCATAGTTTTAGATTACAGATATTTGAACAGTCATGTTGGTACCTTTGCTGTTCAGAACACACATAGCTCTGCGTTAGTGAATAACATTGTTCGCAAAAATATAAAACCACTTTGGATATTTCTTTTTTTTTGCCAATGCTTTATAAAACAATTTTTATTAACAATCTACAAAGAGTTTCATCCTCCCAGGCACTGCTGTTCAGTGTTCTCGATGGAAACAACTCCATTGCAGGCCACAGTGGAAAGGCTTGTGGCATGGCTATCCCAGTCTCACCCTTTCGGTGAATGCAAACCAAGAGGTTAAGCACTCAAGGAGGCAACAAGCAGAACAAACCACCTACAAGCTCCTTCCTTAAACTAACAAGGAGGGCGAGCAAAGGCCATTCTTTTTTTTTCTTTTTTTTTTTTAAACTCTTTTTATTTGCAAAAAATAAACTTGTTGGTCATTACACACAGGGATTCATGATTAGTACGGTGTTGCATTCACAGATTCGTATACCAATATACCTCATTTGATGTTACAGCACACAAGATGGCCACAATACATAAATCATTACGGCGTTAATGGTTCTTCAAGGGAGGGGACCAAGGGGGGTTCACACAGATGTCCGCGATACTTATTCCATTTAGTCCAAATTGCCACCCATTTCCGGGGACACCCCCGGGCCACATAGACTGTCTTCTCTCGCAGCATGCACCAGTCCATGTCATTCTTCCATGCACTTAGTGTTGGAGGTGCGCCCGCTCCTCATTGGCGTGCTATATTTCGTTTTGCAATCATCTGTCCCAGTGTCGCCCATATTTTGCCTTTTGCGGACAGGTCTGTGGGCTCCCAGATGTTTAAAATGCACCTTTTTATTTCGGGTCGCAGTTCTACCCCCCAGACAGTGTGCATACAGTTGTGCACCCGTTTCCAGTAGGCTTGTATTAGTGGGCACTCCCAAATTATGTGGAGAAACATCCCCACCTCCCCACACTGTCTCCTACAAAGCCCGTCCTCACTCCTACCCATCAACACTAGTCGCGTACCAGAGATGTAGACTCGGTGTAATATTTTGAGTTGTATCAGTCTCAGTTTTGCCGAAATCACCACCACCCTGGGGGAGGAAAGTGCCTCTCTCCATTCTTCGTCATCGATCTGAAGACCATCAGTCTCCCACTTTCTCCTAAGGGCAAGCAAGGGATCAGGGGTATGATGTATACGTTTTTGATATGTGAGGGAGATAGCCTTTTCCGGTAGATGGACGTCAAGCAGTCTGTCCTCTAGGGGGGAGGACTCCGGGAGCATCGTGCCGGGTGGGATGGTAGACTAGAGTGAGTGTCTGATCTGTATGTACCGAAAGTATTCCGTTTGCGCTAAGTCGTACTTTTGCTGTAGTGAGGCAAATGTCACTATACCATTGGGCCTCCATACGTCTTTTATATGGGAGATCCCTATCAGGTCCCAGTTGCGAAACCCTTTTGTGCGACCCAGTGTACCCAACCTTTCGGAGACCCAAAGCGGGGTAGCCAAAGTGAGCTTATCAGACCATCCTAGCTTGCGACTCACCATATGCCAGAGTTGGACAGAGTGCTTTGTAGGTCCAGTGAGTGGATATTTGTTAGGTCTAGAGTAGAGCGCAGCCTCAAAGTTCCTCCCCGGGAGAAGCCATCTGTCCATCCCATAGCCGGGATCATCCCCACCGCTATATGTGCCCTGGTTTATGGCTGAAAGGTGTGCCGCCCAGTAGTATTTCTGAATGTCTGGAAGTGCTATACCCCCATCGTACCCCCCCAGTGTCAGCTTCTGGAGCGATATGCGCGGCGTCCAGCCCACAACAGGTCCTTCTGAGTAGCCTCGATATCTACAAAATACTTTTGTGGGACTAAATCTGGGTAGTTTTGGAGGGCATATAAAAAACGCGGAAGCGCCCTCATCTTGAAAAGAGCTGCCCGACCCAGTAGGGACAACGGGAGCCTCTTCCAAATGGCGGTATCCCTTTTAAACCTTTGCAGAGGTGGGAGGAGATTCCGCTCGTATCGCGTCTTCACGTCCATGGAGATAAAAATTCCAAGGTATTTGAACCCCTCTGTGGCCACCTTGATCGGGCAATCACACGGAATTGAAGGAGGGGCGCCATGTAGGACGTAAAGCACTGATTTCCCCCAGTTGATACTGTAGCCTGAGTTTCTCCCAAAATTGGTGAAAATGTTTAGGGCAACTCTAAGGGACTTTGAGGGGGAGGCAAGATACAGAAGGATGTCATCCGCATAGAGCGAAATCCGGTCCTCCCACCCCTCTGCCCATCTGAGCCCCCGTAGTGAGAGGTCCTGCCGTATCCAGGCCGCAAGAGGCTCCAGGGAGAGGGCGAAAAGCAGGGGTGAGAGGGGGCAGCCCTGGCGCGTCCCCCTTTCCAGTGTGAAAACCTCTGAGATCTTATTATTTACCACCACCTGGGCTAATGGTTCGGTGTAGAGGAGGCGTACCCACCCAATGAAATTAGGACCGAAGCCCATCTTTTTTAGGACCGCCATCATATAAGGCCATTCGAGCGTGTCGAATGCCATAGCAGCATCCAACGAGACCACGACCGCATCTTCCTGGATCGTGTGGCAGCGTCCCAACACTCCGTGGAGTCGTCGCAAGTTGAGCGCAGTGTTGCGGTGCGGCATGAAGCCCGATTGGTCTGGGTGGACCAGTTTGGTGAGTATCGGCTTGATCCTGTTTGCGAGCAGCTTCGCGAGGATTTTGGGTTCAGCATTTAACAATGATATTTGCCTGTAAGAGGTGCACAGTTCTCTGGGTTTCCCTTCTTTAGGGATGGCCACCAACGTGGCGATACGCTGGTCTCTCGGTAGTTTCCCCCGAACTCTACTATCCTCGAACATGTTTTTAAGGTGTTGACCCAGACGGTCAGGTTTGAGCTTGTACAGCTCAATAGGGAGACCATTTGGTCCTAGGGTTTTCCCAGGCTGGAGTTCCTTAATTGCCTTGGCCAGTTCTTCTACGGTGAGCACACCCTCCAAAGTTTCTCGGTCGCCTTCAGAAAGGGTGGGCATCTTAATGTCGGCCAAAAGCGCGGAGGAATCCTCCTCCGGCCTCTCCGACCCCCTGCTGTATTCTCTTTTGAAATGTGCTGCAAACTCGTTTATTATCTCCTGGGGTTCAGTGAGGAGGGCGCCCAATTCGGTCTGAAGCTCAGGCACCACCCTCTGCGCTCTCTGTTTTTTGTCTAACCAGGCTATTAGTTTGCCCGCTTTGTCCCCTTGGTCATACAATCGGCCGTCCCTGGCTCTCGCTAGGTTTTTAGCGGCGTCGGTGGCTAGCTCTTTATATTCGGCCGCTTTGAGCTGCATCTGGTGCAGAGCCCCCGGATTCCCATCAACTTTTGCTGCCCCCTCTAACGCGAGAAGATCGCGCTCAATGGTAAGCATTTGTGTCTCCTTTTCTTTGCGCTGTCCGGTAAATATGGAGAGGGCTTCACCCCTCAGTACGGTTTTAAATGCTTCCCAGAGGACAGCAGGGGATTCCACCGTCCCAACGTTTTCTTGGAAGTATTGGTCTATCGAGCGGGTGATCTTCGTCTTGGTCTCCGGATTATGTAGGAACCAGGGGTTGATGGGCGCTACACAGCCTACCCTCTGTTCCCCGATAGTAAGGTGTGCCCATATAGGGGAGTGGTCAGATATACCCCGTGCCAGATGTCTGATCTCTCGCATGGCAGTGTCATGCTGCAGAGGTGCGAGGATGTAGTCTATTCTAGAAAACGTGTGGTGTGGTCCCGAGAAGAATGTGTACTGCTGTAGGTTTGGATGGCGCATACGCCAGAGGTCAACTAGTCCGAATGCCTCCAGGAGATTGGAGAGCCACATATGCCCAGTCGCAATATCTCGGGGTGGGTGCCTATCCATTCCTCCCGATACCACTGCATTGAAGTCCCCCCCAATTAGAAGCTGCCCCTCAGGAAGGGAAAGGAGAAGTCTACCCAAATCCTGATAAGACTGGGTTTGAAGACCCGGTGGGATATAAACCATGACCAAGTTGAGTATGCGTCCCTCCCACCTCCCCGAGAGCATCGTATAGCGCCCCAGCGGGTCGGTCTCCGAGTGTTCAATGACGAATGGAAAGTTACGGCGCAACAGCATGCCTACCCCGCGGGACCCCGAAGTGAAGCCGGCATGTGCTGCAGTGTGTAGCCCCATCTGTTGAGTGCGTGGCATGTGTTACCAATAAGGTGCGTTTATTGCAAGAGGACGACATCTGGGAGATGGCGTTTAACAAATTGAAGAACTATACTCCTTTTGAGCTTGTCCCCCAACCCGTTGATGTTCCAACTAAGGATTTTAAGACATTTATCCCACCTTGTAGCCATCACTGGAAGCTATCCAATTGCGCAATCTGTAGCTCCTGCAACACCGCACCCACCCATCAGTACATTCCCAACAAGACCAACTCAAACCCTCACCCCCCCAGGCATTACCAAACATTAGGACATAACAATGAAGCTGCTGTCCCCCCCGCCTCCCCCTCCACCCTGCTACCCTGCCACGTAGGTTAATAACTACCCACATCCCCAACTAGCAGAGCGCCTTTCGCCCCAAAAAAAAAAAAGGGAAAAGAAAGAGAGAACCCCCCCCATCCCCCAGAAAAACTATTAGGTGGGGAAATGCGCTGGCACCAACTCCGGCCGCTGAACGCCCATCCCCATACATGTAGTAACTCAGCAGGCAAATGCACACACCTTGCAAATAAATCCAGATGGCACCATCAGGCCCATCCCGCCCCCCACCAAATGCATCTATCAATGTCTCGTGGCCGGCCTGGAAGACTGCCCGTGAAGTGCATATAATGAAAGTCAGGAGGCGTCTCCAGCCCCCATCGTCCAGATCCAGCCCATGCCGGGCACGGAGAGCACATCGCCCCCCCCCGGCTGGCATCGCCCCCGGAAGCCCACACCCCCAATAACATAGGAAAGATTTATACATTACAATACAGCTTGCCGAGGTCCGAGAATGTAGTCTCTCCAGTCAATGTGAGTCCACTAGCCTCCCTGATTGCCGCCCATGTCAGGGCTGCGAGACCTCGATCGACATGAAAGCTGACTCGTTCTGTCGGTTTCTGGTCATCCGTCCAGTGAGCCCGGTGACATGGCCCGGGTGTCTCTCCATTGGTCAACTGTAGCAGTTGCCGACGTCTGCGATGCGCCTCTGTCCAGCCAGTCCTGCACCTCCGAAGGCGTAGTGAAGAAAAGGGACTTGTCGCCAGCAATAATTTTGAGCTTTGCAGGGAAGAACATCATGTATTTAATGCCTTTGCCCCGAAGCGCCGCTTTCACCCGATCAAATGAGCGCCGGTCCCGTTGCACTTTAAGCGTAAAATCAGGGAAGAACCTCACCGTTGCGTTCTCGTATTGGAGGTCCCCCATCTGTCTGGCTGCCAGCAAGATGGCGTCCCGGTCCCTATAGTTGAGTATTTTTGCAATGATGGTCCTCGGTGGGGCCCCCGGTTTGGGCCTGGGGATCGGCGCATGGTGCGCCCTCTCGATGGAGAACATAGTTGAGAGCCGTTTCGGTTTCAAACAGTTGAGGATCAAATCTTCAAGGAAGAGGTCCATGCCAGGCCCTTCTGAACCTTCTGCAACGCCCACCACGCGAATGTTGTTCCGTCGGGCCCTCCCTTCCTGGTCCTCGAGCTTCAAGGCAACCTGTCAGTGCTGGTGTACAAGTTCGTTGACCCTCTGTTCGAGCTTCTTGGAGGATGCTTGGAGCTCCCGGATAGCCGTCTTATTGGTCCTGGCCTTGTCCGACGTCTTGTTGAGGTCGGCGCGTATAAGGTTCATCTCAATGGACACCTTATCAATTTTTGTCTCGAGGGTGGTCCCTAGAGTTTGAATGGCCGCCATTATGGAAGCCAGGGAGGGCTCCGCCTGCACCGGTTGGCCCCCGGCCGCTCCCTCGGTCTGAGGGGCCGACATCGGGACTGCATATTTGTCAAGCTTGTTCGTCTGGGTAGCCGCCGCTCCCTTAGGTTTCATTTTGTTGTCTCCTTTGTCCAGGCTGCCTCCAGCTGGGCTCCACCGGGGTCTTGTGATGTCTTCCCGTGGACGCTCAGTAGGCTGGTACCGATAGGAATCTTCCGGTCGTCCCCAGGTATGACTGCGCCGCGCTTTTTTGCGATCCCCACTGCCACCCAGCCGGGTCCTCGTCCGTTTTAACTGGCGGGCTCCCGGGCCTTTACTCCCCAGTCACGAGCGCGTGTTCCGCTCCAGCCAGGCCTCCTTTTCCCGCCACTGGCCTCCAGTCCCCACTCAGGCCAGCCAGGAGGGGACAGTGGGAGTGGTCTCCTTTGGCCTCTTTTGGCCCCTGTCCGCCGCTATCACCGTGCGCCCAGATCTCTATGCAGCCTTCAGTATTCGCTTCTGGGCAGGGCCGAGCTCTCTCGCCGCTTCATAGGCCACCTCACACTTCCCGCCTCCGCACCAGGGTCCTCCGGCGTACCTGCTACCGGGGAACCATCTCTGACCGTTTCTCACGCTGCCATGGTCACTCAGGGGCTCTCCCCCGCTCGGGGAGGCCCGTCCGGCAGTAGGTCGCCGGGGCAAAGGGAGGGGTTCCCACACAGGCGGGGTCCTTCACAGATCACTTGATCCATTGGCGCAATTTAGCGGAGCTCACCCGCAGTCTCCAACGCAGCCGCCAGTCAGCGATAGTCCTCAGGCCTCGCCGGGCCCCGCCGCAGGCCGGCAATTTCTCCCTCCTCCACACTTTTGGTCGCTGCCTACTACTGGTCCCTCCTGCGATCCTGTAGCAGGGTTGATGTGGGCGCCGGGGTCCAGCCCCTCCCGGAGTGCAGGCGCCCCCACTAGGTTCACCGTCGGGCTGTTCCTTAGGCGGAGGAGATGAGCGTCCCCCCGCCGTCGCACGGGCCTTCCAGGCCGCCGCCGCTAGTGCCTGGCCTATCGTAATCCCGGAGGCGTCCCAGAGCCTCCACCTCGGGTGCCGTCCAGGAATTTCACCCAGGGGCCGCGGCTCGCTGCGCGACCCCCTGCCAGTGTTTATAGTGCAGTCGGTGGGGGCGCCGGGGCCCCTCGATGACAGGCGCCACTGCAGGCCCCAACGCCGGGGTGTTGCATAGGCGGCCGACGGGCGCGCCCGCCACCCGTCTTCCAGGCTCTCCCAGCCACTGCCACAAGCACCCGATATGCCACGGTCACCGAGGTGTCCCAGATCCTCCGGATTTCAGTATCCGATGCCGCTTATGCTCTGGAGGGCATTCCCGCTCCTACGATGTGCCGCCTGCAGGATATCAGATGGATTTTAGGGGAATTAGGGCTTTGCTCCGGCGGAGCTCCCTTGTTAGGCGGCCATCGTCGCTGGCGCCAAGCCACGCCCCCCCACTTTGGATATTTCTAATGGACTATTCAGTCACTCTTTGGCTCCTAGGAGCCGTGATTTGACCGCATTCAGTGCGCTGGCAATCAACGCTGATATGCGAGATTGCCTATGGGACATAAGAATAGCCCTGGTGTGTTTGCGGCACGCATAGTGTCCCTTTTGCTTGAGATCGACCCTGATGCCTTCTCGTACGTCGATGACATATACTTGACGGATGATGAATTATATCCGCATCTCCTGCGTGTGGACCGCATTATCACACATTTTGCTAACTTTGGTTACAAATTTAATTTTGCTAAGTCTCATATTGCCTTCTTGGCGGTTCTTTTTCTTGGTTACAAACTCAACCATGAAGGTAGGGTGTTGGCCCACCACTTTCTGAAGAAATGTGCTCAATTGCAACCTCCATCTACACTTAAAAAATTGCAATCATTGCTGGGCTTTTTGAATTTCGGGAGGACATACATTCCTGATTTTGGCCAGCGTAACAAACCTCTTTACTCTTTGATACAACCTTCTTTCTCGGCTTCCTGTTGGCTTCCGGAACATACTGTAAATCTTCAGTCCCTGCAGTCTGACCTGCTTGCGACCAATTTCTTGTTAACACGAGACAATTCTACAAGTTTGGTCATACGGTCTGTACCAGGTGCGTTGGGTTTCACATACTTGACATTCAATTAAGGGGACACGGTCCCAATTACTTATAAATCGCATTTGTACACTTCTGCTGAGATGCGTTTCTCTTCTACGCAAATGTTTTTGACAGCTGTCCAGATGGCGATTCTGAAGGAACGCTCTCTGGCTCAGGGTAAACGCATTTTCATGGTTTCGCCGGTGCCTGCTTTAGAAGCAGTTATGAAGGCTAGTGTCCCAGATTCTAAAGCCTTGCATCCGTGGTGGATACAATGGGTTAGTTCTTTGATGTCGGCTGATGTCAACTTTATCTTTGACCCTTCTTTACAGGCACAGGAGTTTTTACAATACGAACATGTTCATACTCCTTCTTTATCGTTACTCCCACTTGATCAGTATAAATGCATTATTTACAAGGATGGATCTGCACAGCCCGCCATTGGTTCTAAATATGCTTATTCTGCCGCCTGCGCAATTGTGGCAGGGAAGATTGTTGATGGGGATTTTATATCCTCCTTGGTACACACACAGTCTCTAGGAGATTGCACGGTACAATTGGCGGAGCTACATGCTTTGGTTTTAGCCCTGGAATTTGTTGACCCCAAGGTTCCTACGCTTATAGTGTGCGATTCGTTTTACTGTGTACAATCCTTCAATGACAACTTGTTCTTCTGGACACAAAATGATTTTCGTGATTATAAAGGTAGCGCAATTAAGCATAAAATGCTTTGGGTTAAAGTGGGCGCTCTTAAAGGACATTTTTCAAAGTGGCTTCTTTCTTACACATTGCCTTTCATTTGGAAGGCATAAATGCATCGAAAGTCAATAGGTAGTAACAGTTGCTCTGCAATTCTGTGTTACCCTAAGTCTCCCGATAAAAATGGTACCTCACTTGGGTGGGTAGGCATAGTGTCCGTGACAGGAAACGGCCCAAAACGCGACTTGGACACACCCTATTTTTACAGTGAAAACGGACTCTTTTTTGCAAAGTGCCTAGCTGTAGATTTTGAACCCTAGCTCTGCCGGCACCTAGGGAAACCTAGCAAACCTATACATTTTTAAAACTAGACACCCATGGGAGTCCAGGATGGGGTGACTTGTCTGGCTTTCACCAGGTTCTGTTACCCAGAATCCCTTGCAAACCTCAAACTTTGTAAAACAAAAACACATTTTCCTCACATTTCTGTGGTGGAAAGTTCTGGAATCTGTGTGGATCCACAAAATTCCACCCACCCCGCGTTCCCCAATGTCTTTTGAGAAAAAAGGTACCTGACTTGTGTGGGTAGGCCCAGTGCCCGCGACAGGAAACGGACCAAAACACAACGTGGACACACCACATTTTCACAGTGAAAAAGGACCTTTTTTTGCAAAGTGCCTAGCTGTAGATTTTGAACCCTAGCTCTGCTGGCAACAAGGGAAATCTAACAAACCGATACATTTTTAAAACTAGACACCCTGGGGAATCCAGGATGGGGTCACTTGTCTGGCTTTCACCAGGTTCTGCTACCCAGAATCCCTTGCAAACCTCAAACTTTGTGAAAAAAAACAAATTTTCCTTACAATTCTGTGGTGGAAAGTTATGGAATCTGTGTGGATCCACAAACTTCCACCCACCCCGCGTTCCCCAAAGTCTTCAGAGAAAAATGGTACCTCACTTGTGAGGGTAGGCCTAGTGCCCGCGACAGGAAACGTCCCAAAACGCAACATGGACACACCACATTTTCACAGGGAAAACTGACCCTTTTTTTGCAAAGTGCCTAGCTGTAGATTTTGAACCCTAGCTCTGCCGGCACCTAGGGAAACCTAGTAAACCTATATATTTTTCAAAAGTAGACACCCAGGGGAATCCAGGATGGGGTGACTTGTCTGGCATTCACCGTGTTCTGTTACCCAGAATCCCTTGCAAACCTCAAACTTTGTAAAAAAAAACCACATTTTCCTCACATTTCTGTAGTGGAAAGTTCAGGAATCTGCATGGACCAACAAAATTTCATCCACCCCGCATTCCCCAAAGACTTTCGAGAAAAATGGTACCTCACTTGTGTGGGTAGGCCTAGTGCTCGCGAAAGGAAATGGCCCAAAACACAGAGTGGACACACCACATTTTGACAGTGAAAACGGACCCTTTCTTTGCAAAGTGCCTAGCTGTAGATTTCGAACCGTAGCTCTGCCGGCACCTAGGGAAACCTAGCAAACCTATACATTTTTTAAAACAAGACACACAGGGAAATCCAGGATGGGGTGACTTGTCTGGCTTTCACCAGGTTCTGTAACCCAGAATCCCTTGCAAACCTCAAACTTTGTGAAATAAAACACATTTTCCTCACATTTCTCTGGTGAAAAGTTCTGGAATCTGCGTGGATCCACAAAATTCCATGCACCCCACATTCCCCAAAGTCTTCCGAGAACAATGGTACCTCACTTGTGAGGGTAGGCCTAGTGCCCGCGACAGGAAATGGCCCAAAATGCAACCTCGACACACCACATTTTCACAGTGAAAACGGACCCTTTTTTTGCAAAGTGCCTAGCTGTAGATTTTGAACCCTAGCTCTGCCGGCACCTAGGGAAACCTAGCAAACCTATACATTTTTGAAAACTAGACACCCAGGGAAATCCACGATGGGGTGACTTGTCTGGCTTTCACTAGGTTCTGTTACCCAGAATCCCTTGCAAACCTCAAACTTTGTAAAAAAAAACACATTTTCCTCACATTTCTCTGGTGAAAAGTTCTGGAATCTGCGTGGATCCACAAAATTCCATGCACCCCACGTTCCCCAAAGTCTTCCGAGAACAATGGTACCTCACTTGTGAGGGTAGGCCTAGTGCCCGCTACATGAAACGGCCCAAAACACAACATGGACACACCACATTTTCACAGTGAAAACGGACCCTTTTTTTGCAAAGTGCCTAACTGTGGATTTTGAACCCTAGCTCTGTCGGCACCTAGGGAAATCTAGCAAACCTATACATTTTTGAAAAGTAGACACCCAGGGGAATCCAGCATGGGGTGACTTGTCTGGCTCTCACCAGGTTCTGTTACCCAGAATCCATTGCAAACCTCAAACTTTGTAAAAAAAAACACATTTTCCTCACATTTCTGTGGTGGAAAGTTCTGGAATCTGCATGGACCCACAAAATTCCACCCACCCCGCATTCCCCAAAGTCTTTCGAGTAAAAATGGTGCCTCACTTGTGTGGGTAGGCATAGTGCCCGCGACAGGAATCGGCCCAAAACGCAATGTGGACACACCACATTTTCACAGTGAAAACTGACCCTTTCTTTGCAAAGTGCCTAGCTGTAGATTTTGAACCCTAGCTCTGCCGGCACCTAGTGAAACCTAGCAAACCTATACATTTTTGAAAACTAGACACCCAGGGGAATCCAGGATGCGGTGACTTGTCTGGCTCTCTCCAGGTTCTGTTACCCAGAATCCCTTAAACCTC
The DNA here is from genome assembly GCA_963921515.1 of Calotriton arnoldi. Classification (NCBI taxonomy): domain Eukaryota; kingdom Metazoa; phylum Chordata; class Amphibia; order Caudata; family Salamandridae; genus Calotriton; species Calotriton arnoldi. The sequence goes on from CAWUFW010001052.1 coordinate 29,943, forward strand.
AAACTTTGTAAAAAAAAACACATTTTCCTTACATTTCTGTGGTGCAAAGTTCTGGAATCTGCATGGACCCACAAATTTCCACCCACCTGGCATTCCCCAAAGTCTTTTGAGAAACATGGTACCTCACTTGTGTGGGTAGGCCTAGTGCCCGCGACAGGAAACGGCCCAAAACACAAAGTGGACACACCACATTTTCACAGTGAAAACGGACCCTTTCTTTGCAAAGTGCCTAGCTGTAGATTTTGAACCCTAGCTCTGCCGGCACCTAGGGAAACCTAGCAAACCTATAATTTTTTTAAACTAGACACCCAGGGAAATCCACGATGGGGTGACTTGTCTGGCTGTCACCAGGTTCTGTTACCCAGAATCACTTGCAAACCTCAAACTTTGTGAAAAAAAACACATTTTCCTCACATTTCTGTGGACGAAAGTTCTGGAATCTGCGTGGATCTACAAAATTCCACCCACCCCACGTTCCCCAAAGTCTTCGGAGAAAAATTGTACCTCACTTGTGTGGGTAGGCCTACTGCCCGCGAGAGGAAATGGCCCAAAACGCAACGTGGACACACCACATTTTCACAGTGAAAACGGACCCTTTTTTTGCAAAGTGCCTAGCTGTAGATTTTGAACCCTAGCTCTGCCGGCACCTAGGGAAACCTAGCAAACCTATACATTTTTTAAACTAGACACCCAGGGAAATCCACGATGGGGTGACTTGTCTGGCTTTCACCAGGTTCTGTTACCCAGAATCCCTTGCAAACCTTAAACTTTTGAAAAAAACCTCATTTTTCTCACATTTCTGTGGTGGAAAGTTCTGGCATCTGCGTAGATCCACAAAATTCTACCCACCCCGCATTCCCCAAAGTCTATTGAGAAAAATGGTACCTCACTTGTGTGGGTAGGCCTAGTGCTCTCAACAGGAAACGGCCCAAAACGCAACGTGGACTCACCACATTTTCACAGTGAAAATGGACCCTTTTTTGCAAAGTGCCTAGCTGTAGATTTTGAACCCTAGCTCTGCCGGCACCTAGGGAAACCTAGCAAACCTATACATTTTTGAAAACTAGACACCCAGGGGAATCCAGGATGGGGTGACTTGCCTGGCTCTCACCAGGTTTTGTTACCCAGAATCCCTTGCAAACCTTAAACTTTTTGAAAAAAAACTCATTTTTCTCACATTTCTGTGGTGGAAAGTTCTGGCATCTGCGTAGATCCACAAAATTCTACCCACCCCGCATTCCCCAAAGTCTTCTGAGAAAAATGGTACCTCACTTGTGTAGGTAGGCCTAGTGCCCGTGACAGGAAATGGCCCAAAACGCAACGTAGACACACCACATTTTCACAGTGAAAAGGGACCCCTTTTTGCAAAGTGCCTAGCTGTAGGTTTTGAACCCTAGCTCTGCCGGCACCTAGGGAAACCTAGCAAACCTATACATTTTTAAAAACTAGACACCCAGGGGAATCCAGGATGGGGTGACTTGTCTGGCTTTCACCAGGTTCTGTTACCCAGAATCCCTTGCAAACCTCAAACTTTGTGAAAAAAACACATTTTCCTTACATTTCTGTGGTGAAAAGTTATGGAATCTGCGTGGATCCACAAAATTCCACCCACCCCGCATTCCCCAAAGTCTTCAGAGAAAAATGGTACATCACTTGTGTTGAGAGGCCTAGTGCCCGCGACAGGAAACTACCCAAAACGCAACGTGGACACACCACATTTTCACAGGGAAAACGGACCCTTTTTTGCAAAGTGCCTAGCTGTAGATTTTGAACCCTAGCTATGCCGGCACCTAGGAAACCTAGTAAACCTATACATTTTTCAAAAGTAGACACCCAGGGGAATCCAGGATGGGGTGACTTGTCTGGCTTTCACCATGTTCTGTTACCCAGAATCCCTTGCAAACCTCAAACTTTGTAAAAAAAACACATTTTCCTCACATTTCTGTGGTGGAAAGTTCTGGAATCTGCGTGGATCCACAAAATTCCACCCACCCCACATTCCACAAAGTCTTCCGAGAAGAATGGTACCTCACTTGTGTGGGTAGGCCTAGTGCCCGCTACAGGAAACGGACTAAACGCAACATGGACACACCACATTTTCACAGTGAAAACGGACTCTTTTTTTGCAAAGTGCCTAGCTGTGGATTTTGAACCCTAGCTCTGCCGGCACCTAGGGAAATCTAGCAAACCTATACATTTTTTAAATGTAGACACCCAGGGGAATCCAGGATGGGGAGCCTTGTCTGGCCCTCACCAGGTTCTGTTACCCAGAATCCCTTGCAAACCTCAAACTTTGTAAAAAAAACACATTTTCCTCACATTTCTGTGGTGGAAAGTTCTGGAATCTGCATGGACCCACAAAATTCCACCCACCCCGCATTCCCCAAAGTCTATTGAGAAAAATGGTACCTCACTTGTGTGGGTAGGCCTAGTGCCCGCAACAGGAAACGGCCCAAAACGCAACGTGGACTCACCACATTTTCACAGTGAAAATTGACCCTTTTTTTGCAACGTGCCTAGCTGTAGATTTTGAACCCTAGCTCTGCCGGCACCTAGGGAAACGTAGGAAACCTATACATTTTTGAAAACTAGACACCCAGGGGAATCCAGGATGGGGTGACTTGTCTGGCTTTCAACAGGTTCTGTTACCCAGAATCCCTTAAACCTCAAACTTTGTAAAAAAAAACACATTTTCCTTACATTTCTGTGGTGCAAAGTTCTGGAATCTGCATGGACCCACAAATTTCCACCCACCTGGCATTCCCCAAAGTCTTTTGAGAAACATGGTACCTCACTTGTGTGGGTAGGCCTAGTGCCCGCGACAGGGAACGGCCCAAAACACAAAGTGGACACACCACATTTTCACAGTGAAAACGGACCCTTTCTTTGCAAAGTGCCTAGCTGTAGATTTTGAACCCTAGCTCTGCCGGCACCTAGGGAAACCTAGCAAACCTATAATTTTTTTTAAACTAGACACCCAGGGAAATCCACGATGGGGTGACTTGTCTGGCTTTCACCAGGTTCTGTTACCCAGAATCACTTGCAAACCTCAAACTTTGTGAAAAAAAACACATTTTCCTCACATTTCTGTGGACGAAAGTTCTGGAATCTGCGTGGATCTACAAAATTCCACCCACCCCACGTTCCCCAAAGTCTTCGGAGAAAAATTGTACCTCACTTGTGTGGGTAGGCCTACTGCCCGCGAGAGGAAATGGCCCAAAACGCAACGTGGACACACCACATTTTCACAGTGAAAACGGACCCTTTTTTGCAAAGTGCCTAGCTGTAGATTTTGAACCCTAGCTCTGCCGGCACCTAGGGAAACCTAGCAAACCTATACATTTTTTAAACTAGACACCCAGGGAAATCCACGATGGGGTGACTTGTCTGGCTTTCACCAGGTTCTGTTACCCAGAATCCCTTGCAAACCTTAAACTTTTTGAAAAAAACTCATTTTTCTCACATTTCTGTGGTGGAAAGTTCTGGCATCTGCGTAGATCCACAAAATTCTACCCACCCCGCATTCCCCAAAGTCTATTGAGAAAAATGGTACCTCACTTGTGTGGGTAGGCCTAGTGCTCTCAACAGGAAACGGCCCAAAACGCAACGTGGACTCACCACATTTTCACAGTGAAAATTGACCCTTTTTTTGCAAAGTGCCTAGCTGTAGATTTTGAACCCTAGCTCTGCCGGCACCTAGGGAAACCTAGCAAACCTATACATTTTTGAAAACTAGACACCCAGGGGAATCCAGGATGGGGTGACTTGCCTGGCTCTCACCAGGTTTTGTTACCCAGAATCCCTTGCAAACCTTAAACTTTTTGAAAAAAAACTCATTTTTCTCACATTTCTGTGGTGGAAAGTTCTGGCATCTGCGTAGATCCACAAAATTCTACCCACCCCGCATTCCCCAAAGTCTTCTGAGAAAAATGGTACCTCACTTGTGTAGGTAGGCCTAGTGCCCGTGACAGGCAATGGCCCAAAACGCAACGTAGACACACCACATTTTCACAGTGAAAAGGGACCCCTTTTTTGCAAAGTGCCTAGCTGTAGGTTTTGAACCCTAGCTCTGCCGGCACCTAGGGAAACCTAGCAAACCTATACATTTTTAAAAACTAGACACCCAGGGGAATCCAGGATGGGGTGACTTGTCTGGCTTTCACCAGGTTCTGTTACCCAGAATCCCTTGCAAACCTCAAACTTTGTGAAAAAAAACACATTTTCCTTACATTTCTGTGGTGAAAAGTTATGGAATCTGCGTGGATCCACAAAATTCCACCCACCCCGCATTCCCCAAAGTCTTCAGAGAAAAATGGTACATCACTTGTGTTGAGAGGCCTAGTGCCCGCGACAGGAAACTACCCAAAACGCAACGTGGACACACCACATTTTCACAGGGAAAACGGACCCTTTTTTTGCAAAGTGCCTAGCTGTAGATTTTGAACCCTAGCTATGCCGGCACCTAGGGAAACCTAGTAAACCTATACATTTTTCAAAAGTAGACACCCAGGGGAATCCAGGATGGGGTGACTTGTCTGGCTTTCACCATGTTCTGTTACCCAGAATCCCTTGCAAACCTCAAACTTTGTAAAAAAAACACATTTTCCTCACATTTCTGTGGTGGAAAGTTCTGGAATCTGCGTGGATCCACAAGATTCCACCCACCCCACATTCCACAAAGTCTTCCGAGAAGAATGGTACCTCACTTGTGTGGGTAGGCCTAGTGCCCGCTACAGGAAACGGACCAAAACGCAACATGGACACACCACATTTTCACAGTGAAAACGGACTCTTTTTTTGCAAAGTGCCTAGCTGTGGATTTTGAACCCTAGCTCTGCCGGCACCTAGGGAAATCTAGCAAACCTATACATTTTTTAAATGTAGACACCCAGGGGAATCCAGGATGGGGAGCCTTGTCTGGCCCTCACCAGGTTCTGTTACCCAGAATCCCTTGCAAACCTCAAACTTTGTAAAAAAACACATTTTCCTCACATTTCTGTGGTGGAAAGTTCTGGAATCTGCATGGACCCACAAAATTCCACCCACCCCGCATTCCCCAAAGTCTATTGAGAAAAATGGTACCTCACTTGTGTGGGTAGGCCTAGTGCCCGCAACAGGAAACGGCCCAAAACGCAACGTGGACTCACCACATTTTCACAGTGAAAATGGACCCTTTTTTTGCAACGTGCCTAGCTGTAGATTTTGAACCCTAGCTCTGCCGGCACCTAGGGAAACGTAGGAAACCTATACATTTTTGAAAACTAGACACCCAGGGGAATCCAGGATGGGGTGACTTGTCTGGCTTTCAACAGGTTCTGTTACCCAGAATCCCTTAAACCTCAAACTTTGTAAAAAAAAACACATTTTCCTTACATTTCTGTGGTGCAAAGTTCTGGAATCTGCATGGACCCACAAATTTCCACCCACCTGGCATTCCCCAAAGTCTTTTGAGAAACATGGTACCTCACTTGTGTGGGTAGGCCTAGTGCCCGCGACAGGGAACGGCCCAAAACACAAAGTGGACACACCACATTTTCACAGTGAAAACGGACCCTTTCTTTGCAAAGTGCCTAGCTGTAGATTTTGAACCCTAGCTCTGCCGGCACCTAGGGAAACCTAGCAAACCTATAATTTTTTTAAACTAGACACCCAGGGAAATCCACGATGGGGTGACTTGTCTGGCTTTCACCAGGTTCTGTTACCCAGAATCACTTGCAAACCTCAAACTTTGTGAAAAAAACACATTTTCCTCACATTTCTGTGGATGAAAGTTCTGGAATCTGCGTGGATCTACAAAATTCCACCCACCCCACGTTCCCCAAAGTCTTCGGAGAAAAATTGTACCTCACTTGTGTGGGTAGGCCTACTGCCCGCGAGAGGAAATGGCCCAAAACGCAACGTGGACACACCACATTTTCACAGTGAAAACGGACCCTTTTTTTGCAAAGTGCCTAGCTGTAGATTTTGAACCCTAGCTCTGCCGGCACCTAGGGAAACCTAGCAAACCTATACATTTTTTTAAACTAGACACCCAGGGAAATCCACGATGGGGTGACTTGTCTGGCTTTCACCAGGTTCTGTTACCCAGAATCCCTTGCAAACCTTAAACTTTTTGAAAAAAAACTCATTTTTCTCACATTTCTGTGGTGGAAAGTTCTGGCATCTGCGTAGATCCACAAAATTCTACCCACCCCGCATTCCCCAAAGTCTATTGAGAAAAATGGTACCTCACTTGTGTGGGTAGGCCTAGTGCTCTCAACAGGAAACGGCCCAAAACGCAACGTGGACTCACCACATTTTCACAGTGAAAATTGACCCTTTTTTGCAAAGTGCCTAGCTGTAGATTTTGAACCCTAGCTCTGCCGGCACCTAGGGAAACCTAGCAAACCTATACATTTTTGAAAACTAGACACCCAGGGGAATCCAGGATGGGGTGACTTGCCTGGCTCTCACCAGGTTTTGTTACCCAGAATCCCTTGCAAACCTTAAACTTTTTGAAAAAAACTCATTTTTCTCACATTTCTGTGGTGGAAAGTTCTGGCATCTGCGTAGATCCACAAAATTCTACCCACCCCGCATTCCCCAAAGTCTTCTGAGAAAAATGGTACCTCACTTGTGTAGGTAGGCCTAGTGCCCGTGACAGGCAATGGCCCAAAACGCAACGTAGACACACCACATTTTCACAGTGAAAAGGGACCCTTTTTTTGCAAAGTGCCTAGCTGTAGGTTTTGAACCCTAGCTCTGCCGGCACCTAGGGAAACCTAGCAAACCTATACATTTTTAAAAACTAGACACCCAGGGGAATCCAGGATGGGGTGACTTGTCTGGCTTTCACCAGGTTCTGTTACCCAGAATCCCTTGCAAACCTCAAACTTTGTGAAAAAAAACACATTTTCCTTACATTTCTGTGGTGAAAAGTTATGGAATCTGCGTGGATCCACAAAATTCCACCCACCCCGCATTCCCCAAAGTCTTCAGAGAAAAATGGTACATCACTTGTGTTGAGTAGGCCTAGTGCCCGCGACAGGAAACTACCCAAAACGCAACGTGGACACACCACATTTTCACAGGGAAAACGGACCCTTTTTTTGCAAAGTGCCTAGCTGTAGATTTTGAACCCTAGCTATGCCGGCACCTAGGGAAACCTAGTAAACCTATACATTTTTCAAAAGTAGACACCCAGGGGAATCCAGGATGGGGTGACTTGTCTGGCTTTCACCATGTTCTGTTACCCAGAATCCCTTGCAAACCTCAAACTTTGTAAAAAAACACATTTTCCTCACATTTCTGTGGTGGAAAGTTTTGGAATCTGCATGGATCCACAAGATTCCACCCACCCCACATTCCACAAAGTCTTCCGAGAAGAATGGTACCTCACTTGTGTGGGTAGGCCTAGTGCCCGCTACAGGAAACGGCCCAAAACGCAACATGGACACACCACATTTTCACAGTGAAAACGGACTCTTTTTTTGCAAAGTGCCTAGCTGTGGATTTTGAACCCTAGCTCTGCCGGCACCTAGAGAAATCTAGCAAACCTATACATTTTTGAAATGTAGACACCCAGGGGAATCCAGGATGGGGTGCCTTGTCTGGCCCTCACCAGGTTCTGTTACCCAGAATCCCTTGCAAACCTCAAACTTTGTAAAAAAAAAACATTTTCCTCACATTTCTGTGGTGGAAAGTTCTGGAATCTGCATGGACCCACAAAATTCCACCCACCCCGCATTCCCCAAAGTCTATTGAGAAAAATGGTACCTCACTTGTGTGGGTAGGCCTAGTGCCCGCAACAGGAAACGGCCCAAAACGCAACGTGGACTCACCACATTTTCACAGTGAAAATGGACCCTTTTTTGCAACGTGCCTAGCTGTAGATTTTGAACCCTAGCTCTGCCGGCACCTAGGGAAACGTAGGAAACCTATACATTTTTGAAAAATAGACACCCAGGGGAATCCAGGATGGGGTGACTTGTCTGGCTTTCACCAGGTTCTGTTACCCAAAATCCCTTGCAAACCTCAAACTTTGTGAAAAAAAACACATTTTCCTTACATTTCTGTGGTGGAAAGTTATGGAATCTGCGTAGATGCACAAAATTCCACCCACCCTGCATTCCCCAAAGTCTTCTGAGAAAAATGGTACCTCACTTGTGTGGGTAGGCCTAGTGCCCGTGACAGGAAATGGCCCAAAACACAACGTGGACACACCACATTTTCACAGTGAAAAGGGACTCTTTTTTTTGCAAAGTGCCTAGCTGTAGATTTTGAACCCTAGTTCTGCCGGCACCTAGGGAAACCTAGCAAACCTATACATTTTTTAAAGCTAGACACCCAGGGGAATCCAGGATGGGGTGACTTGTCTGGCTTTCACCAGGTTCTGTTACCCAGAATCCCTTGCAAACCTCAAACTTTGTGAAAAAAAACACATTTTCCTTACATTTTTGTGGTGGAAAGTTATGGAATCTGCGTGGATCCACAAAATTCCACCCACCCCGCATTCCCCAAAGTCTTCAGAGAAAAATGGTTCATCACTTGTGTGGGTAGGCCTAGTGACCGCGACAGGAAACTACCCAAAACGCAACGTGGACACACCACATTTTCACAGGGAAAACTGACCCTTTTTTTGAAAAGTGCCTAGCTGTAGATTTTGAACCCTAGCTCTGCCGGCACCTAGGAAACCTAGTAAACCTATACATTTTTCAAAAGTAGACACCCAGGGGAATCCAGGATGGGGTGACTTGTCTGGCTTTCACCATGTTCTGTTACCCAGAATCCCTTGCAAACCTCAAACTTTGTAAAAAAAAAACACATTTTCCTCACATTTCTGTGGTGGAAAGTTCAGGAATCTGCATGGACCAACAACATTTCATCCACCCCGCATTCCCCAAAGTCTTTCGAGAAAAATGGTACCTCACTTGTGTGGGTAGGCCTAGTGCTCGCGAAAGGAAACGGCCCAAAACACAACGTGTACACACCACATTTTCACAGTGAAAACGGATCCTTTCTTTGCAAAGGGCCTAGCTGTAGATTTCGAACCCTAGCTCTGCCGGCACCTAGGGAAACCTAGCAAACCTATGAATTTTTTAAAACTAGACACCCAGGGGAATCCAGGATGGGGTGACTTGTCTGGCTTTCACCAGGTTCTGTTACCCAGAATCCCTTGCAAACCTCAAACTTTGTGAAAAAAACACATTTTCCTCACATTTCTGTGGTGGAAATTTCTGGAATCTGTGTGGATCCTCAAAATTCCACCCACCCCACATTCCCCAAAGTCTTCCGAGAAAAATGGTACCTCACTTGTGTGGGTAGGCCTAGTGCCCGCTACAGGAAACGGCCCAAAACGCAACATGGACACACCACATTTTCACAGTGAAAACTGACCCTTTTTTGCAAAGTGCCTAGCTGTGGATTTTGAAGCCCTAGCTCTGCCGGCACCTAGGGAAATCTAGCAAACCTATACATTTTTGAAAAGTAGACACCCAGAGGAATCCAGGATGGGGTGTCTTGTCTGGCTCTCACCAGGTTCTGTTACCCAGAATCCCTTGCAAACCTCAAACTTTGTAAAAAAAAACACATTTTCCTCACATTTCTGTGGTGGAAAGTTCTGGAATCTGCATGGACCCACAAAATTCCACCCACCCCGCATTCCCCAAAGTCTGTCGAGTAAAAATGGGGCCTTACTTGTGTGGGTAGGCATAGTGCCCGTGACAGGAAACGGCCCAAAACGCAATGTGGACACACCACATTTTCACAGTGAAAACTGACCCTTTCTTTGCAAAGTGCCTAGCTATAGATTTTGAACCCTAGCTCTGCCGGCACCTAGGAAACCTAGCAAACCTATACATTTTTGAAAACTAGACACCCAGGGGAATCCAGGATGTGGTGACTTGTCTGGCTCTCTCCAGGTTCTGTTACCCAGAATCCCTTAAACCTCAAACTTTGTAAAAAAAAAACAAATTTTCTTACATTTCTGTGGTGGAAAGTTCTGGAATCTTCATGGAGCCACAAATTTCCACCAACCTGGCATTCCCCAAAGTCTTTTGAGAAACATGGTACCTCACTTGTGTGGGTAGGCCTAGTGCCCGCGACAGGAAACGGCCCAAAACACAAAGTGGACACACCACATTTTCACAGTGAAAACGGACCATTTTATTTGCAAAGTGCCTAGCTGTAGATTTTGAACCGTAGCTCTGCCAGCACCTAGGGAAACCTAGCAAACCTATACATTTTTAAAACTAGACACGCAGGGAAATCCAGGATGGGGTGACTTGTCTGGCTTTCACCAGGTTCTGTTACCCAGAATTCCTTGCAAACCTCAAACTTTGTGAAAAAAACACATTTTCCTCACATTTCTCTGGTGGAAAGTTCTGGAATCTGCGTGGATCCACAAAACTCCACCCACCCCACGTTCCCCAAAGTCTTCCGAGAAAAATGGTACCACACTTGTGTGGGTAGGCCTAGTGCCCGCGACAGGAAACGGCCTAAAACACAACCTCGACATACCACATTTTTCACAGTGAAAACTGACCCTTTTTTGCAAAGTGCCTAGCTGTAGATTTTGAACCCTAGCTCTGCCGGCACCTAAGGAAACCTAGCAAACCTATAAATTTTGTAAAACTAGACACCCAGGGAAATCCACGATGGGGTGACTTGTCTGGCTTTCACAAGGTTCTGTTACCCAGAATCCCTTGCAAACCTTAAACTTTGTGAAAAAAACACATTTTCCTCACATTTCTGTGGTGGAAAGTTCTGGAATCTGCATGGAGCCACAAAATTCTACCCACCCCGCATTCCCCAAAGTCTATTGAGAAAAATGGTACCTCACTTGTGTGGGTAGGCCTAGTGCTCTCAACAGGAAACGGCCCAAAACGCAACGTGGACTCACCACATTTTCACAGTGAAAATGGACCCTTTTTTTGCAAAGTGCCTAGCTGTAGATTTTGAACCCTAGCTCTGCCGGCACCTAGGGAAACCTAGCAAACCTATACATTTTTGAAAACTAGACACCCAGGGGAATCCAGGATGGGGTGACTTGCCTGGCTCTCACCAGGTTTTGTTACCCAGAATCCCTTGCAAACCTTAAACTTTTTGAAAAAAACTCATTTTTCTCACATTTCTGTGGTGGAAAGTTCTGGAATCTGCGTAGATCCACAAAATTCTACCCACCCCGCATTCCCCAAAGTCTTCTGAGAAAAATGGTACCTCACTTGTGTGGGTAGGCCTAGTGCCCGTGACAGGAAATGGCCCAAAACGCAACGTAGACACACCACATTTTCACAGTGAAAAGGGACCCCTTTTTTGCAAAGTGCCTAGCTGTAGGTTTTGAACCCTAGCTCTGCCGGCACCTAGGGAAACCTAGCAAACCTATACATTTTTAAAAACTAGACACCCAGGGAATCCAGGATGGGGTGACTTGTCTGGCTTTCACCAGGTTCTGTTACCCAGAATCCCTTGCAAACCTCAAACTTTGTGAAAAAAAACACATTTTCCTTACATTTCTGTGGTGAAAAGTTATGGAATCTGCGTGGATCCACAAAATTCCACCCACCCCGCATTCCCCAAAGTCTTCAGAGAAAAATGGTACATCACTTGTGTTGAGTAGGCCTAGTGCCCGCGACAGGAAACTACCCAAAACGCAACGTGGACACACCACATTTTCACAGGGAAAACGGACCCTTTTTTTGCAAAGTGCCTAGCTGTAGATTTTGAACCCTAGCTATGCCGGCACCTAGGGAAACCTAGTAAACCTATACATTTTTCAAAAGTAGACACCCAGGGGAATCCAGGATGGGGTGACTTGTCTGGCTTTCACCATGTTCTGTTACCCAGAATCCCTTGCAAACCTCAAACTTTGTGAAAAAAACACATTTTCCTCACATTTCTGTGGTGGAAAGTTCTGGAATCTGCGTGGATCCACAAAATTCCACCCACCCCACATTCCACAAAGTCTTCCGAGAAGAATGGTACCTCACTTGTGTGGGTAGGCCTAGTGCCCGCTACAGGAAACGGCCCAAAACGCAACATGGACACACCACATTTTCACAGTGAAAACGGACTCTTTTTTGCAAAGTGCCTAGCTGTGGATTTTGAACCCTAGCTCTGCCGGCACCTAGGGAAATCTAGCAAACCTATACATTTTTTAAATGTAGACACCCAGGGGAATCCAGGATGGGGAGCCTTGTCTGGCCCTCACCAGGTTCTGTTACCCAGAATCCCTTGCAAACCTCAAACTTTGTAAAAAAAAACACATTTTCCTCACATTTCTGTGGTGGAAAGTTCTGGAATCTGCATGGACCCACAAAATTCCACCCACCCCGCATTCCCCAAAGTCTATTGAGAAAAATGGTACCTCACTTGTGTGGGTAGGCCTAGTGCCCGCAACAGGAAACGGCCCAAAACGCAACGTGGACTCACCACATTTTCACAGTGAAAATGGACCCTTTTTTTGCAACGTGCCTAGCTGTAGATTTTGAACCCTAGCTCTGCCGGCACCTAGGGAAACGTAGGAAACCTATACATTTTTGAAAACTAGACACCCAGGGGAATCCAGGATGGGGTGACTTGTCTGGCTTTCAACAGGTTCTGTTACCCAGAATCCCTTAAACCTCAAACTTTGTAAAAAAAAACACATTTTCCTTACATTTCTGTGGTGCAAAGTTCTGGAATCTGCATGGACCCACAAATTTCCACCCACCTGGCATTCCCCAAAGTCTTTTGAGAAACATGGTACCTCACTTGTGTGGGTAGGCCTAGTGCCCGCGACAGGAAACGGCCCAAAACACAAAGTGGACACACCACATTTTCACAGTGAAAACGGACCCTTTCTTTGCAAAGTGCCTAGCTGTAGATTTTGAACCCTAGCTCTGCCGGCACCTAGGGAAACCTAGCAAACCTATAATTTTTTTAAACTAGACACCCAGGGAAATCCACGATGGGGTGACTTGTCTGGCTTTCACCAGGTTCTGTTACCCAGAATCACTTGCAAACCTCAAACTTTGTGAAAAAAACACATTTTCCTCACATTTCTGTGGTGCGAAAGTTCTGGAATCTGCGTGGATCTACAAAATTCCACCCACCCCACGTTCCCCAAAGTCTTCGGAGAAAAATTGTACCTCACTTGTGTGGGTAGGCCTACTGCCCGCGACAGGAAATGGCCCAAAACGCAACGTGGACACACCACATTTTCACAGTGAAAACGGACCCTTTTTTGCAAAGTGCCTAGCTGTAGATTTTGAACCCTAGCTCTGCCGGCACCTAGGGAAACCTAGCAAACCTATACATTTTTTAAACTAGACACCCAGGGAAATCCACGATGGGGTGACTTGTCTGGCTTTCACCAGGTTCTGTTACCCAGAATCCCTTGCAAACCTTAAACTTTGTGAAAAAAACTCATTTTCCTCACATTTCTGTGGTGGAAAGTTCTGGCATCTGCGTAGATCCACAAAATTCTACCCACCCCGCATTCCCCAAAGTCTATTGAGAAAAATGGTACCTCACTTGTGTGGGTAGGCCTAGTGCTCTCAACAGGAAACGGCCCAAAACGCAACGTGGACTCACCACATTTTCACAGTGAAAATTGACCCTTTTTTTGCAAAGTGCCTAGCTGTAGATTTTGAACCCTAGCTCTGCCGGCACCTAGGGAAACCTAGCAAACCTATACATTTTTGAAAACTAGACACCCAGGGAAATCCAGGATGGGGTGACTTGCCTGGCTCTCACCAGGTTTTGTTACCCAGAATCCCTTGCAAACCTTAAACTTTGTGAAAAAAAACACATTTTTCTCACATTTCTGTGGTGGAAAGTTCTGGCATCTGCGTAGATCCACAAAATTCTACCCACCCCGCATTCCCCAAAGTCTTCTGAGAAAAATGGTACCTCACTTGTGTAGGTAGGCCTAGTGCCCGTGACAGGCAATGGCCCAAAACGCAACGTGGACACACCACATTTTCACAGTGAAAACGGACCCTTTTTTTGCAAAGTGCCTAGCTGTAGATTTTGAACCTTAGCTCTGCCGGCACCTAGGGAAACCTAGCAAACCTATACATTTTTAAAAACTAGACACCCAGGGGAATCCATGATGGGGTGACTTGTCTGGCTTTCACCAGGTTCTGTTACCCAGAATCCCTTGCAAACCTCAAACTTTGTGAAAAAAAACACATTTTCCTTACATTTCTGTGGTGGAAAGTTATGGAATCTGCGTGGATCCACAAAATTCCACCCACCCCGCGTTCCCCAAAGTCTTCAGAGAAAAATGGTACATCACTTGTGTGGGTAGGCCTAGTGCCCGCGACAGGAAACTACCCAAAACGCAACGTGGACACACCACATTTTCACACTGAAAACTGACCCTTTTTTTGCAAAGTGCCTAGCTGTAGATTTTGAACCCTAGCTCTGCCGGCACCTAGGGAAACCTAGTAAACCTATACATTTTTCAAAAGTAGACACCCAGGGGAATCCAGGATGGGGTGACTTGTCTGGCTTTCACCATGTTCTGTTACCCAGAATCCCTTGCAAACCTCAAACTTTGTAAAAAAAACACATTTTCCTCACATTTCTGTGGTGGAAAGTTCTGGAATCTGCGTGGATCCACAAAATTCCACCCACCCCACATTCCACAAAGTCTTCCGAGAAGAATGGTACCTCACTTGTGTGGGTAGGCCTAGTGCCCGCTACAGGAAACGGCCCAAAACGCAACATGGACACACCACATTTTCACAGTGAAAACGGACTCTTTTTTTGCAAAGTGCCTAGCTGTGGATTTTGAACCCTAGCTCTGCCGGCACCTAGGGAAATCTAGCAAACCTATACATTTTTGAAATGTAGACACCCAGGGAATCCAGGATGGGGTGCCTTGTCTGGCCCTCACCAGGTTCTGTTACCCAGAATCCCTTGCAAACCTCAAACTTTGTAAAAAAAAACATTTTCCTCACATTTCTGTGGTGGAAAGTTCTGGAATCTGCATGGACCCACAAAATTCCACCCACCCCGCATTCCCCAAAGTCTATTGAGAAAAATGGTACCTCACTTGTGTGGGTAGGCCTAGTGCCCGCAACAGGAAACGGCCCAAAACGCAACGTGGACTCACCACATTTTCACAGTGAAAATGGACCCTTTTTTGCAACGTGCCTAGCTGTAGATTTTGAACCCTAGCTCTGCCGGCACCTAGGGAAACGTAGGAAACCTATACATTTTTGAAAAATAGACACCCAGGGAATCCAGGATGGGGTGACTTGTCTGGCTTTCACCAGGTTCTGTTACCCAAAATCCCTTGCAAACCTCAAACTTTGTGAAAAAAAACACATTTTCCTTACATTTCTGTGGTGGAAAGTTATGGAATCTGCGTAGATGCACAAAATTCCACCCACCCTGCATTCCCCAAAGTCTTCTGAGAAAAATGGTACCTCACTTGTGTGGGTAGGCCTAGTGCCCGTGACAGGAAATGGCCCAAAACACAACGTGGACACACCACATTTTCACAGTGAAAAGGGACTCTTTTTTGCAAAGTGCCTAGCTGTAGATTTTGAACCCTAGTTCTGCCGGCACCTAGGGAAACCAAGCAAACCTATACATTTTTGAAAGCTAGACACCCAGGGAATCCAGGATGGGGTGACTTGTCTGGCTTTCACCAGGTTCTGTTACCCAGAATCCCTTGCAAACCTCAAACTTTGTGAAAAAAACACATTTTCCTTACATTTTTGTGGTGGAAAGTTATGGAATCTGCGTGGATCCACAAAATTCCACCCACCCCGCATTCCCCAAAGTCTTCAGAGAAAAATGGTTCATCACTTGTCTGGGTAGGCCTAGTGACCGCGACAGGAAACTACCCAAAACGCAACGTGGACACACCACATTTTCACAGGGAAAACTGACCCTTTTTTTGAAAAGTGCCTAGCTGTAGATTTTGAACCCTAGCTCTGCCGGCACCTAGGGAAACCTAGTAAACCTATACATTTTTCAAAAGTAGACACCCAGGGGAATCCAGGATGGGGTGACTTGTCTGGCTTTCACCATGTTCTGTTACCCAGAATCCCTTGCAAACCTCAAACTTTGTAAAAAAAAAACACATTTTCCTCACATTTCTGTGGTGGAAAGTTCAGGAATCTGCATGGACCAACAACATTTCATCCACCCCGCATTCCCCAAAGTCTTTCGAGAAAAATGGTACCTCACTTGTGTGGGTAGGCCTAGTGCTCGCGAAAGGAAACGGCCCAAAACACAACGTGTACACACCACATTTTCACAGTGAAAACGGATCCTTTCTTTGCAAAGGGCCTAGCTGTAGATTTCGAACCCTAGCTCTGCCGGCACCTAGGGAAACCTAGCAAACCTATGACATTTTTAAAACTAGACACCCAGGGAATCCAGGATGGGGTGACTTGTCTGGCTTTCACCAGGTTCTGTTACCCAGAATCCCTTGCAAACCTCAAACTTTGTGAAAAAAACACATTTTCCTCACATTTCTGTGGTGTAAATTTCTGGAATCTGTGTGGATCCTCAAAATTCCACCCACCCCACATTCCCCAAAGTCTTCCGAGAAAAATGGTACCTCACTTGTGTGGGTAGGCCTAGTGCCCGCTACAGGAAACGGCCCAAAACGCAACATGGACACACCACATTTTCACAGTGAAAACTGACCCTTTTTTTGCAAAGTGCCTAGCTGTGGATTTTGAAGCCTAGCTCTGCCGGCACCCAGGGAAATCTAGCAAACCTATACATTTTTGAAAAGTAGACACCCAGAGGAATCCAGGATGGGGTGTCTTGTCTGGCTCTCACCAGGTTCTGTTACCCAGAACCCCTTGCAAACCTCAAACTTTGTAAAAAAAAAAAACATTTTCCTCACATTTCTGTGGTGGAAAGTTCTGGAATCTGCATGGACCCACAAAATTCCACCCACCCCGCATTCCCCAAAGTCTGTCGAGTAAAAATGGGGCCTTACTTGTGTGGGTAGGCATAGTGCCCGTGACAGGAAACGGCCCAAAACGCAATGTGGACACACCACATTTTCACAGTGAAAACTGACCCTTTCTTTGCAAAGTGCCTAGCTATGGATTTTGAACCCTAGCTCTGCCGGCACCTAGGGAAACCTAGCAAACCTATACATTTTTGAAAACTAGACACCCAGGGGAATCCAGGATGTGGTGACTTGTCTGGCTCTCTCCAGGTTCTGTTACCCAGAATCCCTTAAACCTCAAACTTTGTAAAAAAAAAAAAAATTTTTCTTACATTTCTGTGGTGGAAAGTTCTGGAATCTTCATGGAGCCACAAATTTCCACCAACCTGGCATTCCCCAAAGTCTTTTGAGAAACATGGTACCTCACTTGTGTGGGTAGGCCTAGTGCCCGCGACAGGAAACGGCCCAAAACACAAAGTGGACACACCACATTTTCACAGTGAAAACGGACCATTTTATTTGCAAAGTGCCTAGCTGTAGATTTTGAACCGTAGCTCTGCCAGCACCTAGGGAAACCTAGCAAACCTATACATTTTTTAAAACTAGACACGCAGGGAAATCCAGGATGGGGTGACTTGTCTGGCTTTCACCAGGTTCTGTTACCCAGAATTCCTTGCAAACCTCAAACTTTGTGAAAAAAACACATTTTCCTCACATTTCTCTGGTGGAAAGTTCTGGAATCTGCGTGGATCCACAAAACTCCACCCACCCCACGTTCCCCAAAGTCTTCCGAGAAAAATGGTACCACACTTGTGTGGGTAGGCCTAGTGCCCGCGACAGGAAACGGCCTAAAACGCAACCTCGACATACCACATTTTTCACAGTGAAAACTGACCCTTTTTTTGCAAAGTGCCTAGCTGTAGATTTTGAACCCTAGCTCTGCCGGCACCTAAGGAAACCTAGCAAACCTATAAATTTTGTAAAACTAGACACCCAGGGAAATCCACGATGGGGTGACTTGTCTGGCTTTCACAAGGTTCTGTTACCCAGAATCCCTTGCAAACCTTAAACTTTGTGAAAAAAACACATTTTCCTCACATTTCTGTGGTGGAAAGTTCTGGAATCTGCATGGAGCCACAAAATTCCACCCACCCCGCATTCCCCAAAGTCTATTGAGAAAAATGGTACCTCACTTGTGTGGGTAGGCCTAGTGCCCGCAACAGGAAATGGCCCAAAACGCAACGTGGACTCACCACATTTTCACAGTGAAAATGGACCCTTTTTTTGCAAAGTGCCTAGATGTAGATTTTGAACCCTAGCTCTGCCGGTACCTAGGGAAACGTAGGAAACATATACATTTTTGAAAACTAGACACCCAGGGGAATCCAGGATGGGGTGACTTGTCTGGCTTTCACCAGGTTCTGTTACCCAGAATCCCTTGCAAACCTCAAACTTTGTAAAAAAAAGAAATTTTCCTCACATTTCTGTGGTGAAAAGTTCAGGAATCTGCATGGACCAACAAAATGTCATCCACCCCGCATTCCCCAAAGTCTTTTGAGAAAAATGGTACCTCACTTGTGTGGATAGGCGTAGTGCTCGCGAAAGGAAACGGCCCAAAACACAACGTGGACACACCACATTTTCACAGTGAAAACGGATCTTTTCTTTGCAAAGTGCCTAGCTGTAGATTTCGAACCCTAGCTCTACCGGCACCTAAGGAAACCTAGCAAACCTATAAATTTTTAAAAACTAGACACCCAGGGAAATCCAGGATGGGGTGACTTGTCTGGCTTTCACCAGGTTCTGTTACCCAGAATCCCTTGCAAACCTTAAACTTTGTGAAAAAAACACATTTTCCTCACATTTCTGTGGTGGAAAGTTCTGGAATCTGCGTGGATCCACAAAATTCCACCCACCCCACATTCCACAATGTCGTCCGAGAAGAATGGTACCTCACTTGTGTGGGTAGGCCTAGTGCCCGCTACAGGAAACGGCCCAAAACGCAACATGGACACACCACATTTTCACAGAGAAAACTGACTCTTTTTTTGCAAAGTGCCTAGCTGTGGATTTTGAACCCTAGCTCTGCCGGCACCTAGGGAAATTTAGCAAACCTATACATTTTTTAAATGTAGACACCCAGGGAATCCAGGATGGGGTGCCTTGTCTGGCCCTCACCAGGTTCTGTTACCCAGAATCCCTTGCAAACCTCAAACTTTGTAAAAAAACAAATTTTCCTCACATTTCTGTGGTGGAAAGTTCTGGAATCTGCATGGACCCACAAAATTCCACCCACCCCGCATTCCCCAAAGTCTATTGAGAAAAATGGTACCTCACTTGTGTGGGTAGGCCTAGTGCCCGCAACAGGAAACGGCCCAAAACGCAACGTGGACTCACCACATTTTCACAGTGAAAATGGACCCTTTTTTTGCAACGTGCCTAGCTGTAGATTTTGAACCCTAGCTCTGCCGGCACCTAGGGAAACATAGGAAACCTATACATTTTTGAAAACTAGACACCCAGGGGAATCCAGGATGGGGTGACTTGTCTGGCTTTCACCAGGTTCTGTTACCCAGAATCCCTTGCAAACCTCAAACTTTGTGAAAAAAAACACATTTTCCTTACATTTCTGTGGTGGAAAGTTATGGAATCTGCGTAGATGCACAAAATTCTACCCACCCCGCATTCCCCAAAGTCTTCTGAGAAAAATGGTACCTCACTTGTGTGGGTAGGCCTAGTGCCCGTGACAGGAAATGGCCCAAAACGCAACGTGGACACACCACATTTTCACAGTGAAAAGGGACTCTTTTTTGCAAAGTGCCTAGCTGTAGATTTTGAACCCTAGTTCTGCCGGCACCTAGGGAAACCTAGCAAACCTATACAATTTTTAAAACTAGACACCCAGGGGAATCCAGGATGGGGTGACTTGTCTGGCTTTCACCAGGTTCTGTTACCCAGAATCCCTTGCAAACCTCAAACTTTGTGAAAAAAAACACATTTTCCTTACATTTGTGTGGTGGAAAGTTATGGAATCTGCGTGGATCCACAAAATTCCATCCACCTCGCATTCCCCAAAGTCTTCAGAGAAAAATGGTTCATCACTTGTGTGGGTAGGCCTAGTGACCGCGACAGGAAACTACCCAAAACGCAAGCGTGGACACACCACATTTTTACAGTGAAAACTGACCCTTTTTTGAAAAGTGCCTAGCTGTAGATTTTGAACCCTAGCTCTGCCGGCACCTAGGGAAACCTAGTAAACCTATACATTTTTCAAAAGTAGACACCCAGGGGAATCCAGGATGGGGTGACTTGTCTGGCTTTCACCATGTTCTGTTACCCAGAATCCCTTGCAAACCTCAAACTTTGTAAAAAAAAACCACATTTTCCTCATATTTCTGTGGTGGAAAGTTCAGGAATCTGCGTGGATCCTCAAAATTCCACCCACCCCACATTCCCCAAAGTCTTCCAAGAAAAATGGTACCTCACTTGTGTGGGTAGGCCTAGTGCCCGCTACAGGAAACGGCCCAAAACGCAACATGGACACACCACATTTTCACAGTGAAAACGGACCCTTTTTTTGCAAAGTGCCTAGCTGTGGATTTTGAAGCCTAGGTCTGCCGGCACCCAGGGAAATCTAGCAAACCTATACATTTTTGAAAAGTAGACACCCAGGGGAATCCAGGATGGGGTGTCTTGTCTGGCTCTCACCAGGTTCTGTTACCCAGAACCTCTTGCAAACCTCAAACTTTGTAAAAATAAAACACATTTTCCTCACATTTCTGTGGTGGAAAGTTCTGGAATCTGCATGGACCCACAAAATTCCACCCACCCCGCATTCCCCAAAGTCTGTCGAGTAAAAATGGGGCCTTACTTGTGTGGGTAGGCATAGTGCCCGTGACCGGAAACGGCCCAAAACGCAATGTGGACACACCACATTTTCACAGTGAAAACTGACCCTTTCTTTGCAAAGTGCCTAGCTATAGATTTTGAACCCTAGCTCTGCCGGCACCTAGGGAAACCTAGCAAACCTATACATTTTTGAAAACTAGACACCCAGGGGAATCCAGGATGTGGTGACTTGTCTGGCTCTCTCCAGGTTCTGTTACCCAGAATCCCTTAAACCTCAAACTTTGTAAAATAAAAACACATTTTTCTTACATTTCTGTGGTGGAAAGTTCTGGAATCTGCATGGAGCCACAAATTTCCACCCACCTGGCATTCCCCAAAGTCTTTTGAGAAACAAGGTACCTCACTTGTGTGGGTAGGCCTAGTGCCCGTGACAGGAAACGGCCCAAAACACAAAGTGGACACACCACATTTTCACAGTGAAAACGGACCCTTTCTTTGCAAAGTGCCTAGCTGTAGATTTTGAACCGTAGCTCTGCCAGCACCTAGGGAAACCTAGCAAACCTATACATTTTTTTAAACTAGACACGCAGGGAAATCCTGGATGGGGTGACTTGTCTGGCTTTCACCAGGTTCTGTTACCCAGAATTCCTTGCAAACCTCAAACTTTGTGAAAAAAACACATTTTCCTCACATTTCTCTGGTGGAAAGTTCTGGAATCTGCGTGGATCCACAAAACTCCACCCACCCCACGTTCCCCAAAGTCTTCGGAGAAAAATGGTACCACACTTGTGTGGGTAGGCCTAGTGCCCGCTACAGGAAACGGCCTAAAATGCAACCTCGACATACCACATTTTCACAGTGAAAACGGACCCTTTTTTTGCAAAGTGCCTAGCTGTAGATTTTGAACCCTAGCTCTGCCGGCACCTAGGGAAACCTAGCAAACCTATAAATTTTTTAAAACTAGACACCCAGGGAATCCAGGATGGGGTGACTTGTCTGGCTTTCACCAGGTTCTGTTACCCAGAATCCCTTGCAAACCTCAAACTTTGTAAAAAAAGAAATTTTCCTCACATTTCTGTGGTGGAAAGTTCAGGAATCTGCATGGACGAACAAAATTTCATCCACCCCGCATTCCCCAAAGTCTTTTGAGAAAAATGGTACCTCACTTGTGTGGATAGGCCTAGTGCTCGCGAAAGGAAACGGCCCAAAACACAACGTGGACACACCACATTTTCACAGTGAAAACTGATCTTTTCTTTGCAAAGTGCCTAGCTGTAGATTTCGAACCCTAGCTCTACCGGCACCTAAGGAAACCAAGCAAACCTATAAATTTTTAAAAACTAGACACCCAGGGAAATCCAGGATGGGGTGACTTGTCTGGCTTTCACCAGGTTCTGTTACCCAGAATCCCTTGCAAACCTTAAACTTTGTGAAAAAAACACATTTTCCTCACATTTCTGTGGTGGAAAGTTCTGGAATCTGCGTGGATCCACAAAATTCCACCCACCCCACATTCCACAATGTCGTCCGAGAAGAATGGTACCTCACTTGTGTGGGTAGGCCTAGTGCCCGCTACAGGAAACGGCCCAAAACACAACATGGACACACCACATTTTCACAGAGAAAACTGACTCTTTTTTGCAAAGTGCCTAGCTGTGGATTTTGAACCCTAGCTCTGCCGGCACCTAGGGAAATTTAGCAAACCTATACATTTTTGAAATGTAGACACCCAGGGGAATCCAGGATGGGGTGCCTTGTCTGGCCCTCACCAGGTTCTGTTACCCAGAATCCCTTGCAAACCTCAAACTTTGTAAAAAAACAACATTTTCCTCACATTTCTGTGGTGGAAAGTTCTGGAATCTGCATGGACCCACAAAATTCCACCCACCCCGCATTCCCCAAAGTCTATTGAGAAAAATGGTACCTCACTTGTGTGGGTAGGCCTAGTGCCCGCAACAGGAAACGGCCCAAAACGCAACGTGGACTCACCACATTTTCACAGTGAAAATGGACCCTTTTTTGCAACGTGCCTAGCTGTAGATTTTGAACCCTAGCTCTGCCGGCACCTAGGGAAACATAGGAAACCTATACATTTTTGAAAACTAGACACCCAGGGAAATCCACGATGGGGTGACTTGTCTGGCTTTCACCAGGTTCTGTTACCCAGAATCCCTTGCAAACCTCAAACTTTGTGAAAAAAAACACATTTTCCTTACATTTCTGTGGTGGAAAGTTATGGAATCTGCGTAGATGCACAAAATTCTACCCACCCCGCATTCCCCAAAGTCTTCTGAGAAAAATGGTACCTCACTTGTGTGGGTAGGCCTAGTGCCCGTGACAGGAAATGGCCCAAAACGCAACGTGGACACACCACATTTTCACAGTGAAAACGGACTCTTTTTTGCAAAGTGCCTAGCTGTAGATTTTGAACCCTAGTTCTGCCGGCACCTAGGGAAACCTAGCAAACCTATACATTTTTAAAAACTAGACACGCAGGGGAATCCAGGATGGGGTGACTTGTCTGGCTTTCACCAGGTTCTGTTACCCAGAATCCCTTGCAAACCTCAAACTTTGTGAAAAAAACACATTTTCCTCACATTTCTGTGGTGGAAAGTTCTGGAATCTGCGTGGATCCACAAAATTCCATCCACCTCGCATTCCCCAAAGTCTTCAGAGAAAAATGGTTCATCACTTGTGTGGGTAGGCCTAGTGACCGCGACAGGAAACTACCCAAAACGCAACGTGGACACACCACATTTTTACAGTGAAAACTGACCCTTTTTTTGAAAAGTGCCTAGCTGTAGATTTTGAACCCTAGCTCTGCCGGCACCTAGGAAACCTAGTAAACCTATACATTTTTCAAAAGTAGACACCCAGGGGAATCCAGGATGGGGTGACTTGTCTGGCTTTCACCATGTTCTGTTACCCAGAATCCCTTGCAAACCTCAAACTTTGTAAAAAAAAACACATTTTCCTCATATTTCTGTGGTGGAAAGTTCAGGAATCTGCGTGGATCCTCAAAATTCCACCCACCCCACATTCCCCAAAGTCTTCCAAGAAAAATGGTACCTCACTTGTGTGGGTAGGCCTAGTGCCCGCTACAGGAAACGGCCCAAAACGCAACATGGACACACCACATTTTCACAGTGAAAACGGACCCTTTTTTTGCAAAGTGCCTAGCTGTGGATTTTGAAGCCTAGGTCTGCCGGCACCCAGGGAAATCTAGCAAACCTATACATTTTTGAAAAGTAGACACCCAGGGGAATCCAGGATGGGGTGTCTTGTCTGGCTCTCACCAGGTTCTGTTACCCAGAACCTCTTGCAAACCTCAAACTTTGTAAAAATAAAACACATTTTCCTCACATTTCTGTGGTGGAAAGTTCTGGAATCTGCATGGACCCACAAAATTCCACCCACCCCGCATTCCCCAAAGTCTGTCGAGTAAAAATGGGGCCTTACTTGTGTGGGTAGGCATAGTGCCCGTGACCGGAAACGGCCCAAAACGCAATGTGGACACACCACATTTTCACAGTGAAAACTGACCCTTTCTTTGCAAAGTGCCTAGCTATAGATTTTGAACCCTAGCTCTGCCGGCACCTAGGGAAACCTAGCAAACCTATACATTTTTGAAAACTAGACACCCAGGGGAATCCAGGATGTGGTGACTTGTCTGGCTCTCTCCAGGTTCTGTTACCCAGAATCCCTTCAAACCTCAAACTTTGTAAAATAAAAACACATTTTTCTTACATTTCTGTGGTGGAAAGTTCTGGAATCTGCATGGAGCCACAAATTTCCACCCACCTGGCATTCCCCAAAGTCTTTTGAGAAACAATGGTACCTCACTTGTGTGGGTAGGCCTAGTGCCCGTGACAGGAAACGGCCCAAAACACAAAGTGGACACACCACATTTTCACAGTGAAAACGGACCCTTTCTTTGCAAAGTGCCTAGCTGTAGATTTTGAACCGTAGCTCTGCCAGCACCTAGGGAAACCTAGCAAACCTATACATTTTTTAAAACTAGACACGCAGGGAAATCCTGGATGGGGTGACTTGTCTGGCTTTCACCAGGTTCTGTTACCCAGAATTCCTTGCAAACCTCAAACTTTGTGAAAAAAACACATTTTCCTCACATTTCTCTGGTGGAAAGTTCTGGAATCTGCGTGGATCCACAAAACTCCACCCACCCCACGTTCCCCAAAGTCTTCGGAGAAAAATGGTACCTCACTTGTGTGGGTAGGCCTAGTGCCCGCTACAGGAAACGGCCTAAAATGCAACCTCGACATACCACATTTTTCACAGTGAAAACGGACCCTTTCTTTGCAAAGTGCCTAGCTGTAGATTTTGAACCGTAGCTCTGCCAGCACCTAGGGAAACCTAGCAAACCTATACATTTTTTTAAACTAGACACGCAGGGAAATCCTGGATGGGGTGACTTGTCTGGCTTTCACCAGGTTCTGTTACCCAGAATTCCTTGCAAACCTCAAACTTTGTGAAAAAAACACATTTTCCTCACATTTCTCTGGTGGAAAGTTCTGGAATCTGCGTGGATCCACAAAACTCCACCCACCCCACGTTCCCCAAAGTCTTCGGAGAAAAATGGTACCACACTTGTGTGGGTAGGCCTAGTGCCCGCTACAGGAAACGGCCTAAAATGCAACCTCGACATACCACATTTTTCACAGTGAAAACGGACCCTTTTTTTGCAAAGTGCCTAGCTGTAGATTTTGAACCCTAGCTCTGCCGGCACCTAGGGAAACCTAGCAAACCTATACATTTTTTAAAACTAGACACCCAGGGGAATCCAGGATGGGGTGACTTGTCTGGCTTTCACCAGGTTCTGTTACCCAGAATCCCTTGCAAACCTCAAACTTTGTAAAAAAAAAGAAATTTTCCTCACATTTCTGTGGTGAAAAGTTCAGGAATCTGCATGGACGAACAAAATTTCATCCACCCCGCATTCCCCAAAGTCTTTTGAGAAAAATGGTACCTCACTTGTGTGGATAGGCCTAGTGCTCGCGAAAGGAAACGGCCCAAAACACAACGTGGACACACCACATTTTCACAGTGAAAACTGATCTTTTCTTTGCAAAGTGCCTAGCTGTAGATTTCGAACCCTAGCTCTACCGGCACCTAAGGAAACCAAGCAAACCTATACATTTTTAAAAACTAGACACCCAGGGAAATCCAGGATGGGGTGACTTGTCTGGCTTTCACCAGGTTCTGTTACCCAGAATCCCTTGCAAACCTTAAACTTTGTGAAAAAAACACATTTTCCTCACATTTCTGTGGTGGAAAGTTCTGGAATCTGCGTGGATCCACAAAATTCCACCCACCCCACATTCCACAATGTCGTCCGAGAAGAATGGTACCTCACTTGTGTGGGTAGGCCTAGTGCCCGCTACAGGAAACGGCCCAAAACACAACATGGACACACCACATTTTCACAGAGAAAACTGACTCTTTTTTGCAAAGTGCCTAGCTGTGGATTTTGAACCCTAGCTCTGCCGGCACCTAGGGAAATTTAGCAAACCTATACATTTTTGAAATGTAGACACCCAGGGGAATCCAGGATGGGGTGCCTTGTCTGGCCCTCACCAGGTTCTGTTACCCAGAATCCCTTGCAAACCTCAAACTTTGTAAAAAAAACAAATTTTCCTCACATTTCTGTGGTGGAAAGTTCTGGAATCTGCATGGACCCACAAAATTCCACCCACCCCGCATTCCCCAAAGTCTATTGAGAAAAATGGTACCTCACTTGTGTGGGTAGGCCTAGTGCCCGCAACAGGAAACGGCCCAAAACGCAACGTGGACTCACCACATTTTCACAGTGAAAATGGACCCTTTTTTGCAACGTGCCTAGCTGTAGATTTTGAACCCTAGCTCTGCCGGCACCTAGGGAAACATAGGAAACCTATACATTTTTGAAAACTAGACACCCAGGGAATCCAGGATGGGGTGACTTGTCTGGCTTTCACCAGGTTCTGTTACCCAGAATCCCTTGCAAACCTCAAACTTTGTGAAAAAAACACATTTTCCTTACATTTCTGTGGTGGAAAGTTATGGAATCTGCGTAGATGCACAAAATTCTACCCACCCCGCATTCCCCAAAGTCTTCTGAGAAAAATGGTACCTCACTTGTGTGGGTAGGCCTAGTGCCCGTGACAGGAAATGGCCCAAAACGCAACGTGGACACACCACATTTTCACAGTGAAAAGGGACTCTTTTTTTGCAAAGTGCCTAGCTGTAGATTTTGAACCCTAGTTCTGCCGGCACCTAGGGAAACCTAGCAAACCTATACATTTTTTAAAACTAGACACCCAGGGGAATCCAGGATGGGGTGACTTGTCTGGCTTTCACCAGGATCTGTTACCCAGAATCCCTTGCAAACCTCAAACTTTGTGAAAAAAAACACATTTTCCTTACATTTGTGTGGTGGAAAGTTATGGAATCTGCGTGGATCCACAAAATTCCACCCACCTCGCATTCCCCAAAGTCTTCAGAGAAAAATGGTTCATCACTTGTGTGGGTAGGCCTAGTGACCGCGACAGGAAACTACCCAAAACGCAACGTGGACACACCACATTTTCACAGGGAAAACTGACCCTTTTTTTGAAAAGTGCCTAGCTGTAGATTTTGAACCCTAGCTCTGCCGGCACCTAGGGAAACCTAGTAAACCTATACATTTTTCAAAAGTAGACACCCAGGGGAATCCAGGATGGGGTGACTTGTCTGGCTTTCACCATGTTCTGTTACCCAGAATCCCTTGCAAACCTCAAACTTTGTAAAAAAAAAAACACATTTTCCTCATATTTCTGTGGTGGAAAGTTCAGGAATCTGCGTGGATCCTCAAAATTCCACCCACCCCACATTCCCCAAAGTCTTCCAAGAAAAATGGTACCTCACTTGTGTGGGTAGGCCTAGTGCCCGCTACAGGAAACGGCCCAAAACGCAAAATGGACACACCACATTTTCACAGTGAAAACGGACCCTTTTTTTGCAAAGTGCCTAGCTGTGGATTTTGAAGCCTAGCTCTGCCGGCACCCAGGGAAATCTAGCAAACCTATACATTTTTGAAAAGTAGACACCCAGGGGAATCCAGGATGGGGTGTCTTGTCTGGCTCTCACCAGGTTCTGTTACCCAGAACCTCTTGCAAACCTCAAACTTTGTAAAAATAAAACACATTTTCCTCACATTTCTGTGATGGAAAGTTCTGGAATCTGCATGGACCCACAAAATTCCACCCACCCCGCATTCCCCAAAGTCTGTCGAGTAAAAATGGGGCCTTACTTGTGTGGGTAGGCATAGTGCCCGTGACCGGAAACGGCCCAAAACGCAATGTGGACACACCACATTTTCACAGTGAAAACTGACCCTTTCTTTGCAAAGTGCCTAGCTATAGATTTTGAACCCTAGCTCTGCCGGCACCTAGGGAAACCTAGCAAACCTATACATTTTTGAAAACTAGACACCCAGGGAATCCAGGATGTGGTGACTTGTCTGGCTCTCTCCAGGTTCTGTTACCCAGAATCCCTTGCAAACCTCAAACTTTGTAAAATAAAAACACATTTTTCTTACATTTCTGTGGTGGAAAGTTCTGGAATCTGCATGGAGCCACAAATTTCCACCCACCTGGCATTCCCCAAAGTCTTTTGAGAAACAAGGTACCTCACTTGTGTGGGTAGGCCTAGTGCCCGCGACAGGAAACAGCCCAAAACACAAAGTGGACACACCACATTTTCACAGTGAAAACGGACCCTTTCTTTGCAAAGTGCCTAGCTGTAGATTTTGAACCGTAGCTCTGCCAGCACCTAGGGAAACCTAGCAAACCTATACATTTTTTTAAACTAGACACGCAGGGAAATCCAGGATGGGGTGACTTGTCTGGCTTTCACCAGGTTCTGTTACCCAGAATTCCTTGCAAACCTCAAACTTTGTGAAAAAAACACATTTTCCTCACATTTCTCTGGTGGAAAGTTCTGGAATCTGCGTGGATCCACAAAACTCCACCCACCCCACGTTCCCCAAAGTCTTCCGAGAAAAATGGTACCACACTTGTGTGGGTAGGCCTAGTGGCCGCTACAGGAAACGGCCTAAAATGCAACCTCGACATACCACATTTTTCACAGTGAAAACGGACCCTTTTTTTGCAAAGTGCCTAGCTGTAGATTTTGAACCCTAGCTCTGCCGGCACCTAGGGAAACCTAGCAAACCTATACATTTTTAAAACTAGACACCCAGGGAAATCCACGATGGGGTGACTTGTCGGGCTTTCACCAGGTTCTGTTACCCAGAATCCCTTGCAAACCTTAAACTTTGTGAAAAAAACACATTTTCCTCACATTTCTGTGGTGGAAAGTTCTGGAATCTGCATGGAGCCACAAAATTCCACCCACCCCGCATTCCCCAAAGTCTATTGAGAAAAATGGTACCTCACTTGTGTGGGTAGGCCTAGTGCCCGCAACAGGAAACGGCCCAAAACGCAACGTGGACTCACCACATTTTCACAGTGAAAATGGACCCTTTTTTGCAAAGTGCCTAGCTGTAGATTTTGAACCCTAGCTCTGCCGGTACCTAGGGAAACGTAGGAAACCTATACATTTTTAAAACTAGACACCCAGGGGAATCCAGGATGGGGTGACTTGTCTGGCTTTCACCAGGTTCTGTTACCCAGAATCCCTTGCAAACCTCAAACTTTGTGAAAAAAACCACATTTTCCTTACATTTCTGTGGTGGAAAGTTATGGAATCTGCGTGGATCCACAAAATTCCACCCACCCCGCGTTCCCCAAAGTCTTCAGAGAAAAATGGTTCATCACTTGTGTGGGTAGGCCTAGTGACCGCGACAGGAAACTACCCAAAACGCAACGTGGACACACCACATTTTCACAGGGAAAACTAACCCTTTTTTTGCAAAGTGCCTAGCTGTAGATTTTGAACCCTAGCTCTGCCGGCACCTAGGGAAACCTAGTAAACCTATACATTTTTCAAAAGTAGACACCCAGGGGAATCCAGTATGGGGTGACTTGTCTGGCTTTCACCATGTTCTGTTACCCAGAATCCCTTGCAAACCTCAAACTTTGTAAAACACAAAAACACATTTTCCTCACATTTCTGTGGTGGAAAGTTCAGGAATCTGCATGGACCAACAAAATTTCATCCACCCCGCATTCCCCAAAGTCTTTCGAGAAAAATGGTACCTCACTTGTGTGGGTAGGCCTAGTGCTCGCGAAAGGAAACGGCCCAAAACGCAACATGGACACACCACATTTTCACAGTGAAAACGGACCCTTTTTTGCAAAGTGCCTAGCTGTGGATTTTGAAGCCTAGCTCTGCCGGCACCCAGGGAAATCTAGCAAACCTATACATTTTTGAAAAGTAGACACCCAGGGAATCCAGGATGGGGTGCCTTGTCTGGCTCTCACCAGGTTCTGTTACCCAGAACCCCTTGCAAACCTCAAACTTTGTAAAAAAAAACACATTTTCCTCACATTTCTGTGGTGGAAATTTCTGGAATCTGCGTGGATCCTCAAAATTCCACCCACCCCACATTCCCCAAAGTCTTCCGAGAAAAATGGTACCTCACTTGTGTGGGTAGGCCTAGTGCCCGCTACAGGAAATGGCCCAAAACGCAACATGGACACACCACATTTTCACAGTGAAAACGGACCCTTTTTTGCAAAGTGCCTAGCTGTGGATTTTGAAGCCTAGCTCTGCCGGCACCCAGGGAAATCTAGCAAACCTATACATTTTTGAAAAGTAGACACCCAGGGAATCCAGGATGGGGTGCCTTGTCTGGCTCTCACCAGGTTCTGTTACCCAGAACCCCTTGCAAACCTCAAACTTTGTAAAAAAAAACACATTTTCCTCACATTTCTGTTGTGGAAAGTTCTGGAATCTGCATGGACCCACAAAATTCCACCCATCCCGCATTCCCCAAAGTCTGTCGAGTAAAAATGGGGCCTTACTTGTGAGGGTAGGCATAGTGCCCGCGTGGAGTCACAAATTTCCACCCACCTGGCATTCCCCAAAGTCTTTTGAGAAACATGGTACCTCACTTGTGTGGGTAGGCCTAGTGCCCGCGATAGGAAACGGCCCAAAACACAAAGTGGACACACCACATTTTCACAGTGAAAATGGACCCTTTCTTTGCAAAGTGCCTAGCTGTAGATTTTGAACCGTAGCTCTGCCAGCACCTAGGGAAACCTAGCAAACCTATACATTTTTGAAAACTAGACATGCAGGGAAATCCAGGATGGGGTGACTTGTCTGGCTTTCACCAGGTTCTGTTACCCAGAATCCCTTGCAAACCTCAAACTTTGTAAAACACAAAAACACATTTTCCTCACATTTCTGTGGTGGAAAGTTCAGGAATCTGCATGGACCAACAAAATTTCATCCACCCCGCATTCCCCAAAGTCTTTCGAGAAAAATGGTACCTCACTTGTGTGGGTAGGCCTAGTGCTCGCGAAAGGAAACGGCCCAAAACACAACGTGGACACACCACATTTTCACAGTGAAAACGGATCCTTTCTTTGCAAAGTGCCTAGCTGTAGATTTCGAACCCTAGCTCTGCCGGCACCTAGGGAAACCTAGCAAACCTATGAATTTTTAAAAACTAGACACCCAGGGGAATCCAGGATGGGGTGACTTGTCTGGCTTTCACCAGGTTCTGTTACCCAGAATCCCTTGCAAACCTCAAACTTTGTGAAAAAAACACATTTTCCTCACATTTTTGTGGTGGAAATTTCTGGAATCTGCGTGGATCCTCAAAATTCCACCCACCCCACATTCCCCAAAGTCTTCCGAGAAAAATGGTACCTCACTTGTGAGGGTAGGCCTAGTGCCCACTACAGGAAACGGCCCAAAACGCAACATGGACACACCACATTTTCACAGTGAAAACGGACCCTTTTTTTGCAAAGTGCCTAGCTGTGGATTTTGAAGCCTAGCTCTGCCGGCACCCAGGGAAATCTAGCAAACCTATACATTTTTGAAAAGTAGACACCCAGGGGAATCCAGGATGGGGTGCCTTGTCTGGCTCTCACCAGGTTCTGTTACCCAGAACCCCTTGCAAACCTCAAACTTTGTAAAACCAAAACACATTTTCCTCACATTTCTGTGGTGGGAATTTCTGGAATCTGCGTGGATCCTCAAAATTCCACCCACCCCACATTCCCCAAAGTCTTCCGAGAAAAATGGTACCTCACTTGTGTGGGTAGGCCTAGTGCCCGCTACAGGAAACGGCCCAAAACGCAACATGGACACACCACATTTTCACAGTGAAAACGGACCCTTTTTTGCAAAGTGCCTAGCTGTGGATTTTGAAGCCTAGCTCTGCCGGCACCCAGGGAAATCTAGCAAACCTATACATTTTTGAAAAGTAGACACCCAGGGGAATCCAGGATGGGGTGCCTTGTCTGGCTCTCACCAGGTTCTGTTACCCAGAACCCCTTGCAAACCTCAAACTTTGTAAAAAAAAAACACATTTTCCTCACATTTCTGTTGTGGAAAGTTCTGGAATCTGCATGGACCCACAAAATTCCACCCACCCCGCATTCCCCAAAGTCTGTCGAGTAAAAATGGGGCCTTACTTGTGAGGGTAGGCATAGTGCCCGCGTGGAGCCACAAATTTCCACCCACCTGGCATTCCCCAAAGTCTTTTGAGAAACATGGTACCTCACTTGTGTGGGTAGGCCTAGTGCCCGCGATAGGAAACGGCCCAAAACACAAAGTGGACACACCACATTTTCACAGTGAAAATGGACCCTTTCTTTGCAAAGTGCCTAGCTGTAGATTTTGAACCGTAGCTCTGCCAGCACCTAGGGAAACCTAGCAAACCTATACATTTTTGAAAACTAGACATGCAGGGAAATCCAGGATGGGGTGACTTGTCTGGCTTTCACCAGGTTCTGTTACCCAGAATTCCTTGCAAACCTCAAACTTTGTGAAAAAACCACATTTTCCTCACATTTCTCTGGTGGAAAGTTCTGGAATCTGCGTGGATCCACAAAACTTCTCCCACCCCACGTTTCCCAAAGTCTTCCGAGAAAAATGGTACCACACTTGTGTGGGTAGGCCTAGTGCCCGCTACAGGAAACGGCCCAAAACGCAACATGGACACACCACATTTTCTCAGTGAAAACGGACCCTTTTTTGCAAAGTGCCTAGCTGTAGATTTTGAACCCTAGCTCTGCCGGCACCTAGGGAAACCTAGCAAACCTATACATTTTTTAAAACTAGACACCCAGGGAAATCCACGAAGGGGTGACTTGTCGGGCTTTCACCAGGTTCTGTTACCCAGAATCCCTTGCAAACCTTAAACTTTGTGAAAAAAACACATTTTCCTCACATTTCTGTGGTGGAAAGTTCTGGAATCTGCATGGAGCCACAAAATTCCACCCACCCCGCATTCCCCAAAGTCTATTGAGAAAAATGGTACCTCACTTGTGTGGGTAGGCCTAGTGCCCGCAACAGGAAACGGCCCAAAACGCAACGTGGACTCACCACATTTTCACAGTGAAAATGGACCCTTTTTTGCAAAGTGCCTAGCTGTAGATTTTGAACCCTAGCTCTGCCGGTACCTAGGGAAACGTAGGAAACCTATACATTTTTTAAAACTAGACACCCAGGGGAATCCAGGATGGGGTGAATTGTCTGGCTTTCACCAGGTTCTGTTACCCAGAATCCCTTGCAAACCTCAAACTTTGTGAAAAAAACCACATTTTCCTTACATTTCTGTGGTGGAAAGTTATGGAATCTGCGTGGATCCACAAAATTCCACCCACCCCGCGTTCCCCAAAGTCTTCAGAGAAAAATGGTTCATCACTTGTGTGGGTAGGCCTAGTGACCGCGACAGGAAACTACCCAAAACGCAACGTGGACACACCACATTTTCACAGGGAAAACTAACCTTTTTTTTGCAAAGTGCCTAGCTGTAGATTTTGAACCCTAGCTCTGCCGGCACCTAGGGAAACCTAGTAAACCTATACATTTTTCAAAAGTAGACACCCAGGGGAATCCAGTATGGGGTGACTTGTCTGGCTTTCACCATGTTCTGTGTCCCAGAATCCCTTGCAAACCTCAAACTTTGTAAAACACAAAAACACATTTTCCTCACATTTCTGTGGTGGAAAGTTCAGGAATCTGCATGGACCAACAAAATTTCATCCACCCCGCATTCCCCAAAGTCTTTCGAGAAAAATGGTACCTCACTTGTGTGGGTAGGCCTAGTGCTCGCGAAAGGAAACGGCCCAAAACACAACGTGGACACACCACATTTTCACAGTGAAAACGGATCCTTTCTTTGCAAAGTGCCTAGCTGTAGATTTCGAACCCTAGCTCTGCCGGCACCTAGGGAAACCTAGCAAACCTATGAATTTTTAAAAACTAGACACCCAGGGGAATCCAGGATGGGGTGACTTGTCTGGCTTTCACCAGGTTCTGTTACCCAGAATCCCTTGCAAACCTCAAACTTTGTGAAAAAAACACATTTTCCTCACATTTCTGTGGTGGAAATTTCTGGAATCTGCGTGGATCCTCAAAATTCCACCCACCCCACATTCCCCAAAGTCTTCCGAGAAAAATGGTACCTCACTTGTGAGGGTAGGCCTATTGCCCGCTACAGGAAACGGCCCAAAACGCAACATGGACACACCACATTTTCACAGTGAAAACGGACCCTTTTTTGCAAAGTGCCTAGCTGTGGATTTTGAAGCCTAGCTCTGCCGGCACCCAGGGAAATCTAGCAAACCTATACATTTTTGAAAAGTAGACACCCAGGGGAATCCAGGATGGGGTGCCTTGTCTGGCTCTCACCAGGTTCTGTTACCCAGAATCCCTTGCAAACCTTAAACTTTGTGAAAAAAACACATTTTCCTCACATTTCTGTGGTGGAAAGTTCTGGAATCTGCATGGAGCCACAAAATTCCACCCACCCCGCATTCCCCAAAGTCTATTGAGAAAAATGGTACCTCACTTGTGTGGGTAGGCCTAGTGCCCGCAACAGGAAACGGCCCAAAACGCAACGTGGACTCACCACATTTTCACAGTGAAAATGGACCCTTTTTTGCAAAGTGCCTAGCTGTAGATTTTGAACCCTAGCTCTGCCGGTACCTAGGGAAACGTAGGAAACCTATACATTTTTTAAAACTAGACACCCAGGGGAATCCAGGATGGGGTGACTTGTCTGGCTTTCACCAGGTTCTGTTACCCAGAATCCCTTGCAAACCTCAAACTTTGTGAAAAAAACCACATTTTCCTTACATTTCTGTGGTGGAAAGTTATGGAATCTGCGTGGATCCACAAAACTCCACCCACCCCATGTTCCCCAAAGTCTTCCGAGAAAAATGATACCACACTTGTGTGGGTAGGCCTAGTGGCCGCTACAGGAAACGGCCTAAAATGCAACCTCGACATACCACATTTTTCACAGTGAAAACGGACCCTTTTTTTGCAAAGTGCCTAGCTGTAGATTTTGAACCCCAGCTCTGCCGGCACCTAGGGAAACCTAGCAAACCTATACATTTTTTAAAACTAGACACCCAGGGAAATCCACGATGGGGTGACTTGTCGGGCTTTCACCAGGTTCTGTTACCCAGAATCCCTTGCAAACCTTAAACTTTGTGAAAAAAACACATTTTCCTCACATTTCTGTGGTGGAAAGTTCTGGAATCTGCATGGAGCCACAAAATTCCACCCACCCCGCATTCCCCAAAGTCTATTGAGAAAAATGGTACCTCACTTGTGTGGGTAGGCCTAGTGCCCGCAACAGGAAACGGCCCAAAACGCAACGTGGACTCACCACATTTTCACAGTGAAAATGGACCCTTTTTTGCAAAGTGCCTAGCTGTAGATTTTGAACCCTAGCTCTGCCGGTACCTAGGGAAACGTAGGAAACCTATACATTTTTAAAACTAGACACCCAGGGGAATCCAGGATGGGGTGACTTGTCTGGCTTTCACCAGGTTCTGTTACCCAGAATCCCTTGCAAACCTCAAACTTTGTGAAAAAAACCACATTTTCCTTACATTTCTGTGGTGGAAAGTTATGGAATCTGCGTGGATCCACAAAATTCCACCCACCCCGCGTTCCCCAAAGTCTTCAGAGAAAAATGGTTCATCACTTGTGTGGGTAGGCCTAGTGACCGCGACAGGAAACTACCCAAAACGCAACGTGGACACACCACATTTTCACAGGGAAAACTAACCCTTTTTTTGCAAAGTGCCTAGCTGTAGATTTTGAACCCTAGCTCTGCCGGCACCTAGGGAAACCTAGTAAACCTATACATTTTTCAAAAGTAGACACCCAGGGGAATCCAGTATGGGGTGACTTGTCTGGCTTTCACCATGTTCTGTTACCCAGAATCCCTTGCAAACCTCAAACTTTGTAAAACACAAAAACACATTTTCCTCACATTTCTGTGGTGGAAAGTTCAGGAATCTGCATGGACCAACAAAATTTCATCCACCCCGCATTCCCCAAAGTCTTTCGAGAAAAATGGTACCTCACTTGTGTGGGTAGGCCTAGTGCTCGCGAAAGGAAACGGCCCAAAACGCAACATGGACACACCACATTTTCACAGTGAAAACGGACCCTTTTTTTGCAAAGTGCCTAGCTGTGGATTTTGAAGCCTAGCTCTGCCGGCACCCAGGGAAATCTAGCAAACCTATACATTTTTGAAAAGTAGACACCCAGGGGAATCCAGGATGGGGTGCCTTGTCTGGCTCTCACCAGGTTCTGTTACCCAGAACCCCTTGCAAACCTCAAACTTTGTAAAAAAAAAACACATTTTCCTCACATTTCTGTGGTGGAAATTTCTGGAATCTGCGTGGATCCTCAAAATTCCACCCACCCCACATTCCCCAAAGTCTTCCGAGAAAAATGGTACCTCACTTGTGTGGGTAGGCCTAGTGCCCGCTACAGGAAACGGCCCAAAACGCAACATGGACACACCACATTTTCACAGTGAAAACGGACCCTTTTTTTGCAAAGTGCCTAGCTGTGGATTTTGAAGCCTAGCTCTGCCGGCACCCAGGGAAATCTAGCAAACCTATACATTTTTGAAAAGTAGACACCCAGGGGAATCCAGGATGGGGTGCCTTGTCTGGCTCTCACCAGGTTCTGTTACCCAGAACCCCTTGCAAACCTCAAACTTTGTAAAAAAAAACACATTTTCCTCACATTTCTGTTGTGGAAAGTTCTGGAATCTGCATGGACCCACAAAATTCCACCCATCCCGCATTCCCCAAAGTCTGTCGAGTAAAAATGGGGCCTTACTTGTGAGGGTAGGCATAGTGCCCGCGTGGAGTCACAAATTTCCACCCACCTGGCATTCCCCAAAGTCTTTTGAGAAACATGGTACCTCACTTGTGTGGGTAGGCCTAGTGCCCGCGATAGGAAACGGCCCAAAACACAAAGTGGACACACCACATTTTCACAGTGAAAATGGACCCTTTCTTTGCAAAGTGCCTAGCTGTAGATTTTGAACCGTAGCTCTGCCAGCACCTAGGGAAACCTAGCAAACCTATACATTTTTGAAAACTAGACATGCAGGGAAATCCAGGATGGGGTGACTTGTCTGGCTTTCACCAGGTTCTGTTACCCAGAATCCCTTGCAAACCTCAAACTTTGTAAAACACAAAAACACATTTTCCTCACATTTCTGTGGTGGAAAGTTCAGGAATCTGCATGGACCAACAAAATTTCATCCACCCCGCATTCCCCAAAGTCTTTCGAGAAAAATGGTACCTCACTTGTGTGGGTAGGCCTAGTGCTCGCGAAAGGAAACGGCCCAAAACACAACGTGGACACACCACATTTTCACAGTGAAAACGGATCCTTTCTTTGCAAAGTGCCTAGCTGTAGATTTCGAATCCTAGCTCTGCCGGCACCTAGGGAAACCTAGCAAACCTATGAATTTTTAAAAACTAGACACCCAGGGGAATCCAGGATGGGGTGACTTGTCTGGCTTTCACCAGGTTCTGTTACCCAGAATCCCTTGCAAACCTCAAACTTTGTGAAAAAAACACATTTTCCTCACATTTTTGTGGTGGAAATTTCTGGAATCTGCGTGGATCCTCAAAATTCCACCCACCCCACATTCCCCAAAGTCTTCCGAGAAAAATGGTACCTCACTTGTGAGGGTAGGCCTAGTGCCCGCTACAGGAAACGGCCCAAAACGCAACATGGACACACCACATTTTCACAGTGAAAACGGACCCTTTTTTTGCAAAGTGCCTAGCTGTGGATTTTGAAGCCTAGCTCTGCCGGCACCCAGGGAAATCTAGCAAACCTATACATTTTTGAAAAGTAGACACCCAGGGGAATCCAGGATGGGGTGCCTTGTCTGGCTCTCACCAGGTTCTGTTACCCAGAACCCCTTGCAAACCTCAAACTTTGTAAAACCAAAACACATTTTCCTCACATTTCTGTGGTGGGAATTTCTGGAATCTGCGTGGATCCTCAAAATTCCACCCACCCCACATTCCCCAAAGTCTTCCGAGAAAAATGGTACCTCACTTGTGTGGGTAGGCCTAGTGCCCGCTACAGGAAACGGCCCAAAACGCAACATGGACACACCACATTTTCACAGTGAAAACGGACCCTTTTTTGCAAAGTGCCTAGCTGTGGATTTTGAAGCCTAGCTCTGCCGGCACCCAGGGAAATCTAGCAAACCTATACATTTTTGAAAAGTAGACACCCAGGGGAATCCAGGATGGGGTGCCTTGTCTGGCTCTCACCAGGTTCTGTTACCCAGAACCCCTTGCAAACCTCAAACTTTGTAAAAAAAACACATTTTCCTCACATTTCTGTTGTGGAAAGTTCTGGAATCTGCATGGACCCACAAAATTCCACCCACCCCGCATTCCCCAAAGTCTGTCGAGTAAAAATGGGGCCTTACTTGTGAGGGTAGGCATAGTGCCCGCGTGGAGCCACAAATTTCCACCCACCTGGCATTCCCCAAAGTCTTTTGAGAAACATGGTACCTCACTTGTGTGGGTAGGCCTAGTGCCCGCGATAGGAAACGGCCCAAAACACAAAGTGGACACACCACATTTTCACAGTGAAAATGGACCCTTTCTTTGCAAAGTGCCTAGCTGTAGATTTTGAACCGTAGCTCTGCCAGCACCTAGGGAAACCTAGCAAACCTATACATTTTTGAAAACTAGACATGCAGGGAAATCCAGGATGGGGTGACTTGTCTGGCTTTCACCAGGTTCTGTTACCCAGAATTCCTTGCAAACCTCAAACTTTGTGAAAAAACCACATTTTCCTCACATTTCTCTGGTGGAAAGTTCTGGAATCTGCGTGGATCCACAAAACTTCTCCCACCCCACGTTTCCCAAAGTCTTCCGAGAAAAATGGTACCACACTTGTGTGGGTAGGCCTAGTGCCCGCTACAGGAAACGGCCCAAAACGCAACATGGACACACCACATTTTCTCAGTGAAAACGGACCCTTTTTTGCAAAGTGCCTAGCTGTAGATTTTGAACCCTAGCTCTGCCGGCACCTAGGGAAACCTAGCAAACCTATACATTTTTTAAAACTAGACACCCAGGGAAATCCACGAAGGGGTGACTTGTCGGGCTTTCACCAGGTTCTGTTACCCAGAATCCCTTGCAAACCTTAAACTTTGTGAAAAAAACACATTTTCCTCACATTTCTGTGGTGGAAAGTTCTGGAATCTGCATGGAGCCACAAAATTCCACCCACCCCGCATTCCCCAAAGTCTATTGAGAAAAATGGTACCTCACTTGTGTGGGTAGGCCTAGTGCCCGCAACAGGAAACGGCCCAAAACGCAACGTGGACTCACCACATTTTCACAGTGAAAATGGACCCTTTTTTGCAAAGTGCCTAGCTGTAGATTTTGAACCCTAGCTCTGCCGGTACCTAGGGAAACGTAGGAAACCTATACATTTTTTAAAACTAGACACCCAGGGGAATCCAGGATGGGGTGAATTGTCTGGCTTTCACCAGGTTCTGTTACCCAGAATCCCTTGCAAACCTCAAACTTTGTGAAAAAAACCACATTTTCCTTACATTTCTGTGGTGGAAAGTTATGGAATCTGCGTGGATCCACAAAATTCCACCCACCCCGCGTTCCCCAAAGTCTTCAGAGAAAAATGGTTCATCACTTGTGTGGGTAGGCCTAGTGACCGCGACAGGAAACTACCCAAAACGCAACGTGGACACACCACATTTTCACAGGGAAAACTAACCTTTTTTTTGCAAAGTGCCTAGCTGTAGATTTTGAACCCTAGCTCTGCCGGCACCTAGGGAAACCTAGTAAACCTATACATTTTTCAAAAGTAGACACCCAGGGGAATCCAGTATGGGGTGACTTGTCTGGCTTTCACCATGTTCTGTGTCCCAGAATCCCTTGCAAACCTCAAACTTTGTAAAACACAAAAACACATTTTCCTCACATTTCTGTGGTGGAAAGTTCAGGAATCTGCATGGACCAACAAAATTTCATCCACCCCGCATTCCCCAAAGTCTTTCGAGAAAAATGGTACCTCACTTGTGTGGGTAGGCCTAGTGCTCGCGAAAGGAAACGGCCCAAAACACAACGTGGACACACCACATTTTCACAGTGAAAACGGATCCTTTCTTTGCAAAGTGCCTAGCTGTAGATTTCGAACCCTAGCTCTGCCGGCACCTAGGGAAACCTAGCAAACCTATGAATTTTTAAAAACTAGACACCCAGGGGAATCCAGGATGGGGTGACTTGTCTGGCTTTCACCAGGTTCTGTTACCCAGAATCCCTTGCAAACCTCAAACTTTGTGAAAAAAACACATTTTCCTCACATTTCTGTGGTGGAAATTTCTGGAATCTGCGTGGATCCTCAAAATTCCACCCACCCCACATTCCCCAAAGTCTTCCGAGAAAAATGGTACCTCACTTGTGAGGGTAGGCCTATTGCCCGCTACAGGAAACGGCCCAAAACGCAACATGGACACACCACATTTTCACAGTGAAAACGGACCCTTTTTTGCAAAGTGCCTAGCTGTGGATTTTGAAGCCTAGCTCTGCCGGCACCCAGGGAAATCTAGCAAACCTATACATTTTTGAAAAGTAGACACCCAGGGGAATCCAGGATGGGGTGCCTTGTCTGGCTCTCACCAGGTTCTGTTACCCAGAATCCCTTGCAAACCTTAAACTTTGTGAAAAAAACACATTTTCCTCACATTTCTGTGGTGGAAAGTTCTGGAATCTGCATGGAGCCACAAAATTCCACCCACCCCGCATTCCCCAAAGTCTATTGAGAAAAATGGTACCTCACTTGTGTGGGTAGGCCTAGTGCCCGCAACAGGAAACGGCCCAAAACGCAACGTGGACTCACCACATTTTCACAGTGAAAATGGACCCTTTTTTTGCAAAGTGCCTAGCTGTAGATTTTGAACCCTAGCTCTGCCGGTACCTAGGGAAACGTAGGAAACCTATACATTTTTTAAAACTAGACACCCAGGGGAATCCAGGATGGGGTGACTTGTCTGGCTTTCACCAGGTTCTGTTACCCAGAATCCCTTGCAAACCTCAAACTTTGTGAAAAAAACCACATTTTCCTTACATTTCTGTGGTGGAAAGTTATGGAATCTGCGTGGATCCACAAAACTCCACCCACCCCATGTTCCCCAAAGTCTTCCGAGAAAAATGGTACCACACTTGTGTGGGTAGGCCTAGTGGACGCAACAGGAAACGGCCTAAAATGCAACCTCGACATACCACATTTTTCACAGTGAAAACGGACCCTTTTTTTGCAAAGTGCCTAGCTGTAGATTTTGAACCCTAGCTCTGCCGGCACCTAGGGAAACCTAGCAAACCTATACATTTTTTAAAACTAGACACCCAGGGAAATCCACGATGGGGTGACTTGTCGGGCTTTCACCAGGTTCTGTTACCCAGAATCCCTTGCAAACCTTAAACTTTGTGAAAAAAACACATTTTCCTCACATTTCTGTGGTGGAAAGTTCTGGAATCTGCATGGAGCCACAAAATTCCACCCACCCCGCATTCCCCAAAGTCTATTGAGAAAAATGGTACCTCACTTGTGTGGGTAGGCCTAGTGCCCGCAACAGGAAACGGCCCAAAACGCAACGTGGACTCACCACATTTTCACAGTGAAAATGGACCCTTTTTTGCAAAGTGCCTAGCTGTAGATTTTGAACCCTAGCTCTGCCGGTACCTAGGGAAACGTAGAAAACCTATACATTTTTAAAACTAGACACCCAGGGGAATCCAGGATGGGGTGACTTGTCTGGCTTTCACCAGGTTCTGTTACCCAGAATCCCTTGCAAACCTCAAACTTTGTGAAAAAAACCACATTTTCCTTACATTTCTGTGGTGGAAAGTTATGGAATCTGCGTGGATCCACAAAATTCCACCCACCCCGCGTTCCCCAAAGTCTTCAGAGAAAAATGGTTCATCACTTGTGTGGGTAGGCCTAGTGACCGCGACAGGAAACTACCCAAAACGCAACGTGGACACACCACATTTTCACAGGGAAAACTAACCCTTTTTTTGCAAAGTGCCTAGCTGTAGATTTTGAACCCTAGCTCTGCCGGCACCTAGGGAAACCTAGTAAACCTATACATTTTTCAAAAGTAGACACCCAGGGAATCCAGTATGGGGTGACTTGTCTGGCTTTCACCATGTTCTGTTACCCAGAATCCCTTGCAAACCTCAAACTTTGTAAAACACAAAAACACATTTTCCTCACATTTCTGTGGTGGAAAGTTCAGGAATCTGCATGGACCAACAAAATTTCATCCACCCCGCATTCCCCAAAGTCTTTCGAGAAAAATGGTACCTCACTTGTGTGGGTAGGCCTAGTGCTCGCGAAAGGAAACGGCCCAAAACGCAACATGGACACACCACATTTTCACAGTGAAAACGGACCCTTTTTTTGCAAAGTGCCTAGCTGTGGATTTTGAAGCCTAGCTCTGCCGGCACCCAGGGAAATCTAGCAAACCTATACATTTTTGAAAAGTAGACACCCAGGGGAATCCAGTATGGGGTGCCTTGTCTGGCTCTCACCAGGTTCTGTTACCCAGAACCCCTTGCAAACCTCAAACTTTGTAAAAAAAAACACATTTTCCACACATTTCTGTGGTGGAAATTTCTGGAATCTGCGTGGATCCTCAAAATTCCACCCACCCCACATTCCCCAAAGTCTTCCGAGAAAAATGGTACCTCACTTGTGTGGGTAGGCCTAGTGCCCGCTACAGGAAACGGCCCAAAACGCAACATGGACACACCACATTTTCACAGTGAAAACGGACCCTTTTTTTGCAAAGTGCCTAGCTGTGGATTTTGAAGCCTAGCTCTGCCGGCACCCAGGGAAATCTAGCAAACCTATACATTTTTGAAAAGTAGACACCCAGGGGAATCCAGGATGGGGTGCCTTGTCTGGCTCTCACCAGGTTCTGTTACCCAGAACCCCTTGCAAACCTCAAACTTTGTAAAAAAAAACACATTTTCCTCACATTTCTGTTGTGGAAAGTTCTGGAATCTGCATGGACCCACAAAATTCCACCCATCCCGCATTCCCCAAAGTCTGTCGAGTAAAAATGGGGCCTTACTTGTGAGGGTAGGCATAGTGCCCGCGTGGAGTCACAAATTTCCACCCACCTGGCATTCCCCAAAGTCTTTTGAGAAACATGGTACCTCACTTGTGTGGGTAGGCCT
Source organism: Calotriton arnoldi (assembly GCA_963921515.1). Lineage (NCBI taxonomy): Eukaryota > Metazoa > Chordata > Amphibia > Caudata > Salamandridae > Calotriton > Calotriton arnoldi. The sequence continues at coordinate 73,365 of CAWUFW010001052.1, forward strand.
AGTGCTCGCGAAAGGAAACGGCCCAAAACACAACGTGGACACACCACATTTTCACAGTGAAAACGGATCCTTTCTTTGCAAAGTGCCTAGCTGTAGATTTCGAACCCTAGCTCTGCCGGCACCCAGGAAACCTAGCAAACCTATGAATTTTTAAAAACTAGACACCCAGGGGAATCCAGGATGGGGTGACTTGTCTGGCTTTCACCAGGTTCTGTTACCCAGAATCCCTTGCAAACCTCAAACTTTGTGAAAAAAACACATTTTCCTCACATTTCTGTGGTGGAAATTTCTGGAATCTGCGTGGATCCTCAAAATTCCACCCACCCCACATTCCCCAAAGTCTTCCGAGAAAAATGGTACCTCACTTGTGAGGGTAGGCCTATTGCCCGCTACAGGAAACGGCCCAAAACGCAACATGGACACACCACATTTTCACAGTGAAAACGGACCCTTTTTTGCAAAGTGCCTAGCTGTGGATTTTGAAGCCTAGCTCTGCCGGCACCCAGGGAAATCTAGCAAACCTATACATTTTTGAAAAGTAGACACCCAGGGAATCCAGGATGGGGTGCCTTGTCTGGCTCTCACCAGGTTCTGTTACCCAGAATCCCTTGCAAACCTTAAACTTTGTGAAAAAAACACATTTTCCTCACATTTCTGTGGTGGAAAGTTCTGGAATCTGCATGGAGCCACAAAATTCCACCCACCCCGCATTCCCCAAAGTCTATTGAGAAAAATGGTACCTCACTTGTGTGGGTAGGCCTAGTGCCCGCAACAGGAAACGGCCCAAAACGCAACGTGGACTCACCACATTTTCACAGTGAAAATGGACCCTTTTTTGCAAAGTGCCTAGCTGTAGATTTTGAACCCTAGCTCTGCCGGTACCTAGGGAAACGTAGGAAACCTATACATTTTTAAAACTAGACACCCAGGGGAATCCAGGATGGGGTGACTTGTCTGGCTTTCACCAGGTTCTGTTACCCAGAATCCCTTGCAAACCTCAAACTTTGTGAAAAAAACCACATTTTCCTTACATTTCTGTGGTGGAAAGTTATGGAATCTGCGTGGATCCACAAAACTCCACCCACCCCATGTTCCCCAAAGTCTTCCGAGAAAAATGGTACCACACTTGTGTGGGTAGGCCTAGTGGCCGCTACAGGAAACGGCCTAAAATGCAACCTCGACATACCACATTTTTCACAGTGAAAACGGACCCTTTTTTTGCAAAGTGCCTAGCTGTAGATTTTGAACCCTAGCTCTGCCGGCACCTAGGGAAACCTAGCAAACCTATACATTTTTTAAAACTAGACACCCAGGGAAATCCACGATGGGGTGACTTGTCGGGCTTTCACCAGGTTCTGTTACCCAGAATCCCTTGCAAACCTTAAACTTTGTGAAAAAACACATTTTCCTCACATTTCTGTGGTGGAAAGTTCTGGAATCTGCATGGAGCCACAAAATTCCACCCACCCCGCATTCCCCAAAGTCTATTGAGAAAAATGGTACCTCACTTGTGTGGGTAGGCCTAGTGCCCGCAACAGGAAACGGCCCAAAACGCAACGTGGACTCACCACATTTTCACAGTGAAAATGGACCCTTTTTTGCAAAGTGCCTAGCTGTAGATTTTGAACCCTAGCTCTGCCGGTACCTAGGGAAACGTAGGAAACCTATACATTTTTTAAAACTAGACACCCAGGGGAATCCAGGATGGGGTGACTTGTCTGGCTTTCACCAGGTTCTGTTACCCAGAATCCCTTGCAAACCTCAAACTTTGTGAAAAAAACCACATTTTCCTTACATTTCTGTGGTGGAAAGTTATGGAATCTGCGTGGATCCACAAAATTCCACCCACCCCGCGTTCCCCAAAGTCTTCAGAGAAAAATGGTTCATCACTTGTGTGGGTAGGCCTAGTGACCGCGACAGGAAACTACCCAAAACGCAACGTGGACACACCACATTTTCACAGGGAAAACTAACCCTTTTTTTGCAAAGTGCCTAGCTGTAGATTTTGAACCCTAGCTCTGCCGGCACCTAGGGAAACCTAGTAAACCTATACATTTTTCAAAAGTAGACACCCAGGGGAATCCAGTATGGGGTGACTTGTCTGGCTTTCACCATGTTCTGTTACCCAGAATCCCTTGCAAACCTCAAACTTTGTAAAACACAAAAACACATTTTCCTCACATTTCTGTGGTGGAAAGTTCAGGAATCTGCATGGACCAACAAAATTTCATCCACCCCGCATTCCCCAAAGTCTTTCGAGAAAAATGGTACCTCACTTGTGTGGGTAGGCCTAGTGCTCGCGAAAGGAAACGGCCCAAAACGCAACATGGACACACCACATTTTCACAGTGAAAACGGACCCTTTTTTTGCAAAGTGCCTAGCTGTGGATTTTGAAGCCTAGCTCTGCCGGCACCCAGGGAAATCTAGCAAACCTATACATTTTTGAAAAGTAGACACCCAGGGGAATCCAGTATGGGGTGCCTTGTCTGGCTCTCACCAGGTTCTGTTACCCAGAACCCCTTGCAAACCTCAAACTTTGTAAAAAAAAAAAACATTTTCCACACATTTCTGTGGTGGAAATTTCTGGAATCTGCGTGGATCCTCAAAATTCCACCCACCCCACATTCCCCAAAGTCTTCCGAGAAAAATGGTACCTCACTTGTGTGGGTAGGCCTAGTGCCCGCTACAGGAAACGGCCCAAAACGCAACATGGACACACCACATTTTCACAGTGAAAACGGACCCTTTTTTTGCAAAGTGCCTAGCTGTGGATTTTGAAGCCTAGCTCTGCCGGCACCCAGGGAAATCTAGCAAACCTATACATTTTTGAAAAGTAGACACCCAGGGGAATCCAGGATGGGGTGCCTTGTCTGGCTCTCACCAGGTTCTGTTACCCAGAACCCCTTGCAAACCTCAAACTTTGTAAAAAAAAACACATTTTCCTCACATTTCTGTTGTGGAAAGTTCTGGAATCTGCATGGACCCACAAAATTCCACCCATCCCGCATTCCCCAAAGTCTGTCGAGTAAAAATGGGGCCTTACTTGTGAGGGTAGGCATAGTGCCCGCGTGGAGTCACAAATTTCCACCCACCTGGCATTCCCCAAAGTCTTTTGAGAAACATGGTACCTCACTTGTGTGGGTAGGCCTAGTGCCCGCGATAGGAAACGGCCCAAAACACAAAGTGGACACACCACATTTTCACAGTGAAAATGGACCCTTTCTTTGCAAAGTGCCTAGCTGTAGATTTTGAACCGTAGCTCTGCCAGCACCTAGGGAAACCTAGCAAACCTATACATTTTTGAAAACTAGACATGCAGGGAAATCCAGGATGGGGTGACTTGTCTGGCTTTCACCAGGTTCTGTTACCCAGAATCCCTTGCAAACCTCAAACTTTGTAAAACACAAAAACACATTTTCCTCACATTTCTGTGGTGGAAAGTTCAGGAATCTGCATGGACCAACAAAATTTCATCCACCCCGCATTCCCCAATGTCTTTCGAGAAAAATGGTACCTCACTTGTGTGGGTAGGCCTAGTGCTCGCGAAAGGAAACGGCCCAAAACACAACGTGGACACACCACATTTTCACAGTGAAAACGGATCCTTTCTTTGCAAAGTGCCTAGCTGTAGATTTCGAACCCTAGCTCTGCCGGCACCTAGGGAAACCTAGCAAACCTATGAATTTTTGAAAACTAGACACCCAGGGGAATCCAGGATGGGGTGACTTGTCTGGCTTTCACCAGGTTCTGTTACCCAGAATCCCTTGCAAACCTCAAACTTTGTGAAAAAAACACATTTTCCTCACATTTTTGTGGTGGAAATTTCTGGAATCTGCGTGGATCCTCAAAATTCCACCCACCCCACATTCCCCAAAGTCTTCCGAGAAAAATGGTACCTCACTTGTGAGGGTAGGCCTAGTGCCCGCTACAGGAAACGGCCCAAAACGCAACATGGACACACCACATTTTCACAGTGAAAACGGACCCTTTTTTGCAAAGTGCCTAGCTGTGGATTTTGAAGCCTAGCTCTGCCGGCACCCAGGGAAATCTAGCAAACCTATACATTTTTGAAAAGTAGACACCCAGGGGAATCCAGGATGGGGTGCCTTGTCTGGCTCTCACCAGGTTCTGTTACCCAGAACCCCTTGCAAACCTCAAACTTTGTAAAACCAAAACACATTTTCCTCAAATTTCTGTGGTGGGAATTTCTGGAATCTGCGTGGATCCTCAAAATTCCACCCACCCCACATTCCCCAAAGTCTTCCGAGAAAAATGGTACCTCACTTGTGTGGGTAGGCCTAGTGCCCGCTACAGGAAACGGCCCAAAACGCAACATGGACACACCACATTTTCACAGTGAAAACGGACCCTTTTTTTGCAAAGTGCCTAGCTGTGGATTTTGAAGCCTAGCTCTGCCGGCACCCAGGGAAATCTAGCAAACCTATACATTTTTGAAAAGTAGACACCCAGGGGAATCCAGGATGGGGTGCCTTGTCTGGCTCTCACCAGGTTCTGTTACCCAGAACCCCTTGCAAACCTCAAACTTTGTAAAAAAAAACACATTTTCCTCACATTTCTGTTGTGGAAAGTTCTGGAATCTGCATGGACCCACAAAATTCCACCCACCCCGCATTCCCCAAAGTCTGTTGAGTAAAAATGGGGCCTTACTTGTGAGGGTAGGCATAGTGCCCGCGTGGAGCCACAAATTTCCACCCACCTGGCATTCCCCAAAGTCTTTTGAGAAACATGGTACCTCACTTGTGTGGGTAGGCCTAGTGCCCGCGATAGGAAACGGCCCAAAACACAAAGTGGACACACCACATTTTCACAGTGAAAATGGACCCTTTCTTTGCAAAGTGCCTAGCTGTAGATTTTGAACCGTAGCTCTGCCAGCACCTAGGGAAACCTAGCAAACCTATACATTTTTGAAAACTAGACATGCAGGGAAATCCAGGATGGGGTGACTTGTCTGGCTTTCACCAGGTTCTGTTACCCAGAATTCCTTGCAAACCTCAAACTTTGTGAAAAAAACACATTTTCCTCATATTTCTCTGGTGGAAAGTTCTGGAATCTGCGTGGATCCACAAAACTTCTCCCACCCCACGTTTCCCAAAGTCTTCCGAGAAAAATGGTACCACACTTGTGTGGGTAGGCCTAGTGCCCGCTACAGGAAACGGCCCAAAACGCAACATGGACACACCACATTTTCTCAGTGAAAACGGACCCTTTTTTGCAAAGTGCCTAGCTGTAGATTTTGAACCCTAGCTCTGCCGGCACCTAGGGAAACCTAGCAAACCTATACATTTTTTAAAACTAGACACCCAGGGAAATCCACGAAGGGGTGACTTGTCGGGCTTTCACCAGGTTCTGTTACCCAGAATCCCTTGCAAACCTTAAACTTTGTGAAAAAAACACATTTTCCTCACATTTCTGTGGTGGAAAGTTCTGGAATCTGCATGGAGCCACAAAATTCCACCCACCCCGCATTCCCCAAAGTCTATTGAGAAAAATGGTACCTCACTTGTGTGGGTAGGCCTAGTGCCCGCAACAGGAAACGGCCCAAAACGCAACGTGGACTCACCACATTTTCACAGTGAAAATGGACCCTTTTTTTGCAAAGTGCCTAGCTGTAGATTTTGAACCCTAGCTCTGCCGGTACCTAGGGAAACGTAGGAAACCTATACATTTTTAAAACTAGACACCCAGGGGAATCCAGGATGGGGTGAATTGTCTGGCTTTCACCAGGTTCTGTTACCCAGAATCCCTTGCAAACCTCAAACTTTGTGAAAAAAACCACATTTTCCTTACATTTCTGTGGTGGAAAGTTATGGAATCTGCGTGGATCCACAAAATTCCACCCACCCCGCGTTCCCCAAAGTCTTCAGAGAAAAATGGTTCATCACTTGTGTGGGTAGGCCTAGTGACCGCGACAGGAAACTACCCAAAACGCAACGTGGACACACCACATTTTCACAGGGAAAACTAACCCTTTTTTTGCAAAGTGCCTAGCTGTAGATTTTGAACCCTAGCTCTGCCGGCACCTAGGGAAACCTAGTAAACCTATACATTTTTCAAAAGTAGACACCCAGGGGAATCCAGTATGGGGTGACTTGTCTGGCTTTCACCATGTTCTGTGTCCCAGAATCCCTTGCAAACCTCAAACTTTGTAAAACACAAAAACACATTTTCCTCACATTTCTGTGGTGGAAAGTTCAGGAATCTGCATGGACCAACAAAATTTCATCCACCCCGCATTCCCCAAAGTCTTTCGAGAAAAATGGTACCTCACTTGTGTGGGTAGGCCTAGTGCTCGCGAAAGGAAACGGCCCAAAACACAACGTGGACACACCACATTTTCACAGTGAAAACGGATCCTTTCTTTGCAAAGTGCCTAGCTGTAGATTTCGAACCCTAGCTCTGCCGGCACCTAGGGAAACCTAGCAAACCTATGAATTTTTAAAAACTAGACACCCAGGGGAATCCAGGATGGGGTGACTTGTCTGGCTTTCACCAGGTTCTGTTACCCAGAATCCCTTGCAAACCTCAAACTTTGTGAAAAAAACACATTTTCCTCACATTTCTGTGGTGGAAATTTCTGGAATCTGCGTGGATCCTCAAAATTCCACCCACCCCACATTCCCCAAAGTCTTCCGAGAAAAATGGTACCTCACTTGTGAGGGTAGGCCTATTGCCCGCTACAGGAAACGGCCCAAAACGCAACATGGACACACCACATTTTCACAGTGAAAACGGACCCTTTTTTGCAAAGTGCCTAGCTGTGGATTTTGAAGCCTAGCTCTGCCGGCACCCAGGGAAATCTAGCAAACCTATACATTTTTGAAAAGTAGACACCCAGGGGAATCCAGGATGGGGTGCCTTGTCTGGCTCTCACCAGGTTCTGTTACCCAGAACCCCTTGCAAACCTCAAACTTTGTAAAAACAAAACACATTTTCCTCACATTTCTGTGGTGGAAATTTCTGGAATCTGCGTGGATCCTCAAAATTCCACGCACGCCACATTCCCCAAAGTCTTCCGAGAAAAATGGTACCTCACTTGTGTGGGTAGGCCTAGTGCCCGCTACAGGAAATGGCCCAAAACGCAACGTGGACACACCACATTTTCACAGTGAAAACGGACCCTTTTTTTGCAAAGTGCCTAGCTGTGGATTTTGAAGCCTAGCTCTGCCGGCACCCAGGGAAATCTAGCAAACCTATACATTTTTGAAAAGTAGACACCCAGGGGAATCCAGGATGGGGTGCCTTGTCTGGCTCTCACCAGGTTCTGTTACCCAGAACCCCTTGCAAACCTCAAACTTTGTAAAAAAAAAAAACATTTTCCTCACATTTCTGTGGTGGAAAGTTCTGGAATCTGCATGGACCCACAAAATTCCACCCACCCCGCATTCCCCAAAGTCTATTGAGAAAAATGGTACCTCACTTGTGTGGATAGGCCTAGTGCCCGCAACAGGAAACGGCCCAAAACGCAACGTGGACTCACCACATTTTCACAGTGAAAATGGACCCTTTTTTTGCAAAGTGCCTAGCTGTAGATATTGAACCCTAGCTCTGCCGGCACCTAGGGAAACGTAGGAAACCTATACATTTTTGAAAACTAGACACCCAGGGGAATCCAGGATGGGGTGACTTGTCTGGCTTTCACCAGGTTCTGTTACCCAGAATCCCTTGCAAACTTCAAACTTTGTGAAAAAAAACACATTTTCCTTACATTTCTGTGGTGGAAAGTTATGGAATCTGCGTAGATGCACAAAATTCTACCCACCCCGCATTCCCCAAAGTCTTCTGAGAAAAATGGTACCTCACTTGTGTGGGTAGGCCTAGTGCCCATGACAGGAAATGGCCCAAAACGCAACGTGGACACACCACATTTTCACAGTGAAAAGGGACTCTTTTTTGCAAAGTGCCTAGCTGTAGATTTTGAACCCTAGTTCTGCCGGCACCTAGGGAAACCTAGCAAACCTATACATTTTTTAAAACTAGACACCCAGGGGAATCCAGGATGGGGTGACTTGTCTGGCTTTCACCAGGTTCTGTTACCCAGAATCCCTTGCAAACCTTAAACTTTGTGAAAAAAACACATTTTCCTCACATTTCTGTGGTGGAAAGTTCTGGAATCTGCATGGAGCCACAAAATTCCACCCACCCCGCATTCCCCAAAGTCTATTGAGAAAAATTGTACCTCACTTGTGTGGGTAGGCCTAGTGCCCGCAACAGGAAAGCGGCCCAAAACGCAACGTGGACTCACCACATTTTCACAGTGAAAATGGACCCTTTTTTGCAAAGTGCCTAGCTGTAGATTTTGAACCCTAGCTCTGCCGGTACCTAGGGAAACATAGGAAACCTATACATTTTTGAAAACTAGACACCCAGGGGAATCCAGGATGGGGTGACTTGTCTGGCTTTCACCAGGTTCTGTTACCCAGAATCCCTTGCAAACCTCAAACTTTGTAAAAAAAAAACACATTTTCCTCACATTTCTGTGGTGAAAAGTTCAGGAATCTGCATGGACCAACAAAATTTCATCCACCCCGCATTCCCCAAAGTCTTTTGAGAAAAATGGTACCTCACTTGTGTGGATAGGCCTAGTGCTCGCGAAAGGAAACGGCCCAAAACACAACGTGGACACACCACATTTTCACAGTGAAAACGGATCTTTTCTTTGCAAAGTGCCTAGCTGTAGATTTCGAACCCTAGCTCTGCCGGCACCTAGGGAAACCTAGCAAACCTATAAATTTTTAAAAACTAGACACCCAGGGAAATCCAGGATGGGGTGACTTGTCTGGCTTTCACCAGGTTCTGTTACCCAGAATCCCTTGCAAACCTTAAACTTTGTGAAAAAAACACATTTTCCTCACATTTCTGTGGTGGAAAGTTCTGGAATCTGCGTGGATCCACAAAATTCCACCCATCGCACATTCCACAAAGTCTTCCGAGAAGAATGGTACCTCACTTGTGTGGGTAGGCCTAGTGCCCGCTACAGGAAACGGCCCAAAACGCAACATGGACACACCACATTTTCACAGTGAAAACGGACTCTTTTATTGCAAAGTGCCTAGCTGTGGATTTTGAACCCTAGCTCTGCCGGCACCTAGGGAAATCTAGCAAACCTATACATTTTTGAAATGTAGACACCCAGGGGAATCCAGGATGGGGTGCCTTGTTTGGCCCTCACCAGGTTCTGTTACCCAGAATCCCTTGCAAACCTCAAACTTTGTAAAAAAAACAAATTTTCCTCACATTTCTGTGGTGGAAAGTTCTGGAATCTGCATGGACCCACAAAATTCCACCCACCCCGCATTCCCCAAAGTCTATTGAGAAAAATGGTACCTCACTTGTGTGGGTAGGCCTAGTGCCCGCAACAGGAAACGGCCCAAAACGCAACATGGACTCACCACATTTTCACAGTGAAAATGGACCCTTTTTTGCAACGTGCCTAGCTGTAGATTTTGAACCCTAGCTCTGCCGGCACCTAGGGAAACATAGGAAACCTATACATTTTTGAAAACTAGACACCCAGGGAATCCAGGATGGGGTGACTTGTCTGGCTTTCACCAGGTTCTGTTACCCAGAATCCCTTGCAAACCTCAAACTTTGTAAAATAAAAACACATTTTTCTTACATTTCTGTGGTGGAAAGTTCTGGAATCTGCATGGAGCCACAAATTTCCACCCACCTGGCATTCCCCAAAGTCTTTTGAGAAACATGGTACCTAACTTGTGTGGGTAGGCCTAGTGCCCGTGACAGGAAACGGCCCAAAACACAAAGTGGACACACCACCTTTTCACAGTGAAAACGGACCCTTTCTTTGCAAAGTGCCTAGCTGTAGATTTTGAACCGTAGCTCTGCCAGCACCTAGGGAAACCTAGCAAACCTATACATTTTTTAAAACTAGACACGCAGGGAAATCCAGGATGGGGTGACTTGTCTGGCTTTCACCAGGTTCTGTTACCCAGAATTCCTTGCAAACCTCAAACTTTGTGAAAAAACCACATTTTCCTCACATTTCTGTGGTGGAAAGTTCTGGAATCTGCATGGAGCCACAAAATTCCACCCACCCCGCATTCCCCAAAGTCTATTGAGAAAAATGGTACCTCACTTGTGTGGGTAGGCCTAGTGCCCGCAACAGGAAACGGCCCAAAACGCAACGTGGACTCACCACATTTTCACAGTGAAAATGGACCCTTTTTTTGCAAAGTGCCTAGCTGTAGATTTTGAACCCTAGCTCTGCCGGTACCTAGGGAACCGTAGGAAACCTATACATTTTTTAAAACTAGACACCCAGGGAATCCAGGATGGGGTGACTTGTCTGGCTTTCACCAGGTTCTGTTACCCAGAATCCCTTGCAAACCTCAAACTTTGTGAAAAAAACCACATTTTCCTTACATTTCTGTGGTGGAAAGTTATGGAATCTGCGTGGATCCACACAATTCCACCCACCCCGCGTTCCCCAAAGTCTTCAGAGAAAAATGGTTCATCACTTGTGTGGGTAGGCCTAGTGACCACGACAGGAAACTACCCAAAACGCAACGTGGACACACCACATTTTCACAGGGAAAACTGACCCATTTTTTGCAAAGTGCCTAGCTGTAGATTTTGAACCCTAGCTCTGCCGGCACCTAGGGAAACCTAGTAAACCTATACATTTTTCAAAAGTAGACACCCAGGGGAATCCAGGATGTGGTGACTTGTCTGGCTTTCACCATGTTCTGTTACCCAGAATCCCTTGCAAACCTCAAACTTTGTAAAACACAAAAACACATTTTCCTCACATTTCTGTGGTGGAAAGTTCAGGAATCTGCATGGACCAACAAAATTTCATCCACCCCGCATTCCCCAAAGTCTTTCGAGAAAAATGGTACCTCACTTGTGTGGGTAGGCCTAGTGCTCGCGAAAGGAAACGGCCCAAAACACAACGTGGACACACCACATTTTCACAGTGAAAACGGATCCTTTCTATGCAAAGTGCCTAGCTGTAGATTTCGAACCCTAGCTCTGCCGGCACCTAGGGAAACCTAGCAAACCTATGAATTTTTAAAAACTAGACACCCAGGGGAATCCAGGATGGGATGACTTGTCTGACTTTCACCAGGTTCTGTTACCCAGAATCCCTTGCAAACCTCAAACTTTGTGAAAAAAACACATTTTCCTCACATTTCTGTGGTGGAAATTTCTGGAATCTGCGTGGATCCTCAAAATTCCACCCACCCCACATTCCCCAAAGTCTTCCGAGAAAAATGGTACCTCACTTGTGTGGGTAGGCCTAGTGCCCGCTACAGGAAACGGCCCAAAACGCAACATGGACACACCACATTTTCACAGTGAAAACGGACCCTTTTTTTGCAAAGTGCCTAGCTGTGGATTTTGAAGCCTAGCTTTGCCGGCACCCAGGGAAATCTAGCAAACCTATACATTTCTGAAAAGTAGACACCCAGGGGAATCCAGGATGGGGTGCCTTGTCTGGCTCTCACCAGGTTCTGTTACCCAGAATCCCTTGCAAACCTCAAACTTTGTAAAAAGAAAACACATTTTCCTCACATTTCTGTGGTGGAAAGTTCTGGAATCTGCATGGACCCACAAAATTCCACCCACCCCGCATTCCCCAAAGTCTGTCGAGTAAAAATGGGGCCTTACTTGTGAGGGTAGGCATAGTGCCCGCGTGGAGCCACAAATTTCCACCCACCTGGCATTCCCCAAAGTCTTTTGAGAAACATGGTACCTCACTTGTGTGGGTAGGCCTAGTGCCCGCGATAGGAAACGGCCCAAAACACAAAGTGGACACACCACATTTTCACAGTGAAAACGGACCCTTTCTTTGCAAAGTGCCTAGCTGTAGATTTTGAACCGTAGCTCTGCCAGCACCTAGGGAAACCTAGCAAACCTATACATTTTTGAAAACTAGACATGCAGGGAAATCCAGGATGGGGTGACTTGTCTGGCTTTCACCAGGTTCTGTTACCCAGAATTCCTTGCAAACCTCAAACTTTGTGAAAAAACCACATTTTCCTCACATTTCTCTGGTGGAAAGTTCTGGAATCTGCGTGGATCCACAAAACTTCACCCACCCCACGTTTCCAAAAATCTTCCGAGAAAAATGGTACCACACTTGTGTGGGTAGGCCTTGTGCCCGCGACAGGAAACGGCCTAAAACGCAACCTCGACATCCCACATTTTTCACAGTGAAAACGGACCCTTTTTTTGCAAAGTGCCTAGCTGTAGATTTTCAACCCTAGCTCTGCCGGCACCTAAGGAAACCTAGCAAACCTATACATTTTTAAAACTAGACACCCAGGGAAATCCACGATGGGGTGACTTGTCTGGCTTTCACCAGGTTCTGTTACCCAGAATCCCTTGCAAACCTTAAACTTTGTGAAAAAAACACATTTTCCTCACATTTCTGTGGTGGAAAGTTCTGGAATCTGCGTGGATCCACAAAATTCCACCCACCCCACATTCCACACTTGTGTGGGTAGGCCTAGTGCCCGCTACAGGAAACGGCCCAAAACGCAACATGGACACACCATATTTTCACAGTGAAAACGGACCCTTTTTTTGCAAAGTGCCTAGCTGTGGATTTTGAACCCCAGCTCTGCCGGCACCTAGGGAAATCTAGCAAACCTATACATTTTTTAAATGTAGACACCCAGGGGAATCTAGGATGGGGTGCCTTGTCTGGCCCTCACCAGGTTCTGTTACCCAGAATCCCTTGCAAACCTCAAACTTTGTAAAAAAAACACATTTTCCTCACATTTCTGTGGTGGAAAGTTCTGGAATCTGCATGGACCCACAAAATTCCACCCACCCCGCATTCCCCAAAGTCTATTGAGAAAAATGGTACCTCACTTGTGTGGATAGGCCTAGTGCCCGCAACAGGAAACGGCCCAAAACGCAACGTGGACTCACCACATTTTCACAGTGAAAATGGACCCTTTTTTTGCAAAGTGCCTAGCTGTAGATTTTGAACCCTAGTTCTGCCGGCACCTAGGGAAACCTAGCAAACCTATACATTTTTAAAAACTAGACACCCAGGGAATCCAGGATGGGGTGACTTGTCTGGCTTTCACCAGGTTCTGTTACTCAGAATCCCTTGCAAACCTCAAACTTTGTGAAAAAAACACATTTTCCTTACATTTCTGTGGTGGAAAGTTATGGAATCTGCGTGGATCCACAAAATTCCACCCACCCCGCGTTCCCCAAAGTCTTCAGAGAAAAATGGTTCATCACTTGTGTGGGTAGGCCTAGTGACCGCGACAGGAAACTACCCAAAACGCAACGTGGACCCACCACATTTTCACAGGGAAAACTGACCCTTTTTTTGCAAAGTGCCTAGCTGTAGATTTTGAACCCTAGCTCTGCCGGCACCTAGGGAAACCTAGTAAACCTATACATTTTTCAAAAGTAGACAACCAGGGGAATCCAGGATGGGGTGACTTGTCTGGCTTTCACCATGTTCTGTTACCCAGAATCCCTTACAAACCTCAAACTTTGTAAAAAAAAAAACACATTTTCCTCACATTTCTGTGGTGGAAAGTTCAGGAATCTGCATGGACCAACAACATTTCATCCACCCCGCATTCCCCAAAGTCTTTCGAGAAAAATGGTACCTCACTTGTGTGGGTAGGCCTAGTGCTCGCGAAAGGAAACGGCCCAAAACATAACGTGGACACACCACATTTTCACAGTGAAAACGGATCCTTTCTTTGCAAAGTGCCTAGCTGTAGATTTTGAACCCTAGCTCTGCCGGCACCTAGGGAAACCTAGCAAACCTATGAATTTTTAAAAACTAGACACCCAGGGGAATTCAGGATGGGGTGCCTTGTATGGCTCTCACCAGGTTCTGTTACCCAGAACCCCTTGCAAACCTCAAACTTTGTAAAAAAATAAACATTTTCCTCACATTTCTGTGGTGGAAAGTTCTGGAATCTGCATGGACCCACAAAATTCCACCCACCCCGCATTCCCCAAAGTCTGACGAGTAAAAATGGGGCCTTACTTGTGTGGCTAGGCATAGTGCCCGCGACAGGAAACGGCCCAAAACGCAATGTGGACACACCACATTTTCACAGTGAAAACTGACCCTTTCTTTGCAAAGTGCCTAGCTGTAGACTTTGAACCCTAGCTCTGCCGGCACCTAGGGAAACCTAGCAAACCTATACATTTTTGAAAGCTAGACACCCAGGGGAATCTAGGATGCGGTGACTTGTCTGGCTCTCACCAGGTTCTGTTACCCAGAATCCCTTATTCCTCAAACTTTGTAAAAAAAAAACACATTTTCCTTACATTTCTGTGGTGGAAAGTTCTGGAATCTGCATGGACTCACAAATTTCCACCCACCCAGAATTCCCCAAAGTCTTTTGAGAAAAATGGTACCTCACTTGTGTGGGTAGGCCTTGTGCCCGCGACAGGAAACGGCCCAAAACGCAACGTGGACTCACCACATTTTCACAGTGAAAATGGACCCTTTTTTTGCAAAGTGCCTAGCTGTAGATTTTGAACCCTAGCTCTGCCGGCACCTAGGGAAACCTAGCAAACCTATAAGTTTTTGGAAACTAGACACCCAGGGGAATCCAGGATGGGGTGACTTGCCTGGCTCTCACCAGGTTTTGTTACCCAGAATCCCTTGCAAACCTCAAACTTTGTGGAAAAAACTCATTTTCCTCATATTTCTGTGGTGGAAAGTTCTGGAATCTGCATAGATCCACAAAATTCTACCCACCCTGCATACCCAAAGTCTTCTGAGAAAAATGGTACCTCACTTGTTTGGGTAGGCCTAGTGCCCGTGACAGGAAATCGCCCAAAAAGCAACGTGGACACACCACATTTTCACAGTGAAAACTGACCCTTTTTTTGCAAAGTGCCTAGCTGTAGATTTTGAACCCTAGCTCTGCCGGCACCTACAGAAACCTAGCAAACCTATAAATTTTTA